>OU696572.1:2011361-2503861 GCA_916048095.2 Sacculina carcini
GACAAAATGTAAAAGGTGATTGGATCGACCTTCGGGATATTCTAACCAAATCTGATTATGTGTGTTTTCTATCGAAGCGAAATACATTGGAAATTGAACAGCCTTTGGCTACATGTGTTGCGCTCTGAAGTCAATCGAATTCGTCTGGACAGCTCACGATGCAGCCGACACTACGCACACACCTCATACAAAGCCTACGCGAGGTCTTATGCCCCCTCCGAAGGCAATATTTGGGGATCCCATTACAAATATAGCACCATTCAAATAATGGTCCGACTCTGGGAAAATGCAGTTACGAGTAGCCCCTCAGTCCACATTGGGCTGGGGAGTTTTATTGCACCAGCTTCTGATCAATTTTAATATCATAAATGAGGCGACGGGCCCCTAGAAATTCGGGGCCCATACACACATGCACATACATACACACACACACATATACATACATATACATACACATACACACATACACAAACACATATACACACATGTAATATGTAATTTATTGTCACTTCCACACGCACGCACACACACGCACGCATACACACGCACATACACACACACGCACACATTCATAGTTTTTTACATTCGCTATGATCGGGTAGTTTGATCTGTGAATAAACGATGCACGATCAGTGAGGTGGGGTGTGTATAGGAAAAACAGCAGAAAAAAATCTGATGAAAAATGTGTGCATAAGAGATAGAGAGTGTGCGAGTGCAATGTGATTCCGTACCAATGACATTACGATTCCGTATCAATGACATTACGATTCCGTAATGGGTTCTATATAGCATGCATCGGACTGTTGTATGCTCATGCTGCAATGGGGGTATATTTGTACATCAAGAAACAATTTGAATGTCATCATTCGATGTCGGTTGTTGAGCTTCATTTTTCTTTTCGCAAAGCCGGGCATCGCGTGCTTGCTGATTGCATTTGCAGCGTGCAATAGGATGTAGGGAGTGTTTGGATGGCAATTCACTCATGCATACGTGTGTGTTATTTATATTCCAGCTCAGCGGAATTTCCAGCCGTGATTTTCAGTCGTCGAATTGGACATAATATCGACCGCACCATTGTTAAGTCTGACCAGTGGCGGCTCTAAGAGGAGCTCAAGAGGGGAGGCTGAAACCTCTCAAAAACGTGCCAAACCCCTAAAAATCATGAACATGAACATTTCGAGTGTGACCATACGTATTTGGGGGCTGTCCTGCCTGTCTGGAGTATTTTTGTAGAATCCTTCAAATGTCCAAGGTTTATATAGCTTTGAGTAGTTAAATTCGATACAATCCCTCTGCGAGTGAATGATGATTTGGTCCGCATCTGAAAAAACGTAAATTGCAGCATTTGGTATATAAAGAGGTCAATTTTCAATATTTATAAGGTAAAAATCCTAATTTTTCGGGCGCATACAAAAATGTTTACTGTTTAGATTTTCGGAAAAAAGTTAGCCGACGTTTCGCCAAGACCCCGTATCTTTTTCCACAGCTCCCCCGGCGAAAATAGCCTGGCGCCGCCACTGGCTTCAAGAAAAAAACTTCAAGCGTTGTGGCATGTGTGATAGACTATCATTGCAGTCGCACCTCAAAAACTATCGAACACAATTGCTGGCTGCATAGTCTTCGGAATGCGGCATTTTCTACTGAGCCGGATACTGCTGCACACGAAGGCGTCGCACACAACGCGATCGGGTGATCCGGAGAGCATTCCAGTTTGTGCGTTCAGAAGGTTAGAAGAGCGACCGGCACCAGAAACGGCATAATGAATTGTTGTCTCTTAGTCACGGTAAGTTTCTAATTTGAGATTCTTCAGTCAGATTTTCGTTTCCATGCGAGTTGTCGGTTAGTTGTAGGCAATTTTTGTTCAGCAATTGAAAAATAGATCGAAACTCACTGATTTGTATTAGTGAATTTGTGGTTAGTAATCACCCTATATTTGTGTCATTTGTTGTATATATATGCATACGTTAGCTGGTTCTTTTTTCATTCATAAAATTTACCGTTGCTTCTCAAAATTCTGACCAGCTAGTCCAGGGGTTCCCAACCTGTTTGTACTTGGGACCCCCTTTCCAAGACCTCGGAGTCCACGCGACCCCTTTTGTTTTGATTTTGCAGACTGTCACACTTGACATTGAATATATAAAAATGGGTGATATAGTAGGGTGTATTTTCTGTGATAGAGAGGGAAAAAAAATCTAAAAAAATATTCATGAATCCAGTAATTTTTTTCTGGGGAAATTAAATCACATTGGTCCAACATGAACAAAAAGAACATGTAATCCTTAAAATGACATCAACATGGGTTTTAACAGCAATCAAACCCAGCTAGTGGTATGTTTGATGTTGCATTTCAGCAGTTTGCTTTGAAATTCGTGGCCGGGCGTTTGTTTGAGCCAGTCTCATGTCATCTCCAACTTCCAATCTGTTCCTATTCTTTTTTTTATAAGTTAATGTAAACTATATACTAGTTAATAAACTAGTTTATTACTTAATAACAGTAACAACTTAATAAACTAGTTTATTAAACTAACGTAGCACACGTTTTGCTTTGCACCGAAGCAAAAAACATAAATTTAAGTGCATGAGAAATGTAACTGATGAAACAAATATAATTATATCCTAAGCTGCTTTTTACAAGGCTAGGCGACCCCAAGTCAAAGCTTCGCGACCCCCTGCCAAGGCTTCGCGACCCACCGGTTGGGAGCCCCTGAGCTAGTCGAATAATAGCGCGCTATCCTATGATTGAACGGCACTACGCGAAAAAGGTTTGCAAATTAGAACTACATGCCACTCAAATAGAGATTTCACGGTAGATGGCTTCGAAGTGTCTCAGACACCTTGTATAACATGTTTTGTAACAACCTTGGTGAGATGACAGGTGCTTTTATTTAAAATATATTTATAATAAAAATTTGATTTGTGTCTCCAAATGTTTGGCTTCAATTTATCCCAATGCCTAGGTACAGAGCCGTAGCAACGCCCTTCATACCTCCGGTCGGTGGAAGTCTCGAGTGGTGAGGGACCCCGCCTGCTCACGCATGCTATTGAACTATATCATAAAGCACCTCATAAAAGTACCGTAAGTCCCCAGGACAACCAAGGGGCTGATCGTAACTTGCATTTTCCCAAAGTCGGATCTCTATTATAATAGTGATGTGTATATAATGGAAGCATCAAGTATTCATTTCGGGGGGCACAATACCTCACATCGGCTCTGAATGCAAATAAGTGCAACATCACTGACTGGCTGTGATTTCAGATCACTTTGTTGTTGATAATGTTGGCGGTGATTTTTGCCTATGAGGGCTATCAGTGTAGCACTGGCCAGCTCTGTGACAACAACCAAACACAAAGTTCTGAAACTAAGAACAAGACAAGGGTAGTCGAAATTACTCAAAATATCACGGTGAGTTGCAGATTCTCGAATCCAAGCCAACTTGCTGTGTGCGTACATCTAGTTCAGTGGCTCTCAACCTTTTTTTATCTTATTCTCCACTTCTTAATGAGCCATCTCTTCATTAGCCACACAACAGCGCTGAAAAATTTAATACATTAAGCTTGTTAAGTCAAAGTAAATGTCAAGAGGTCATTAGAAACAAAAATATACGAATTTGAATGGACAAATACACACATTTATCCTTCTGTCCGACTTTCAGCTTCCCACATTAATCAATGAATCAATAGATTTGTTATAGCGCTGATATATTCTCATTAGCGCGACAAAAGAAAGTCTGCAATCACAACGATGATATAAATATGTGACACCAGTCAATAATGCACATTTAGGAACACACACACACACACACGCACACACACACACATACACAGGCATACACAAGCAAACATATACACATACACATGGGGGCACCATGAGTAGGAGTGGGAAAAAATCACTTGGCAACTCTTCCATTCCCAGCCAGTGGGTAATTCCCCACAGGCTAAGAATCGCTGCACTAATGCTACCCGAAGACCTCACAGGCGGTACGCGAACACTTTCGTAGTCATCAAAAATTGTGTTGTTTATTACTTCAGAAAAACGGTGGCGGCGCCAATGGCAGGCTTGGGGGAGAGTCTGGAGGCCCCCAAAATATGCCAAGCCCCCCTAAACCCGCCAAAATTCATAATCATAAGTATTAGCTTCTTACCACTGTACATGAAGTCCTGAGATTTCGGTTCAAGTTCGAGGACTCAATCAGTGTGCTACAGTCCCATATTATATTAGCATGTAGTCAGCGCTCGAGTGTAGCTCTTCATGTTTCGCCAAGCCCCCGAAAATTTTTCATTAGTCCCCCCTCAGCCCCCCCCCCCCCCACCCATCGGAAAAATCCTGGCGCCGCCACTGCACAAAAACGCTTAGTGTCTAGCACAAGACAATTTGGCAACAATTTGCAACTGTTACCAGATGCTACCCACCTGATCCTAGCGGCTCACCGTTCAATTCAAATTCAGTATTATACAATTACGTAGATAAGCACTGATATCTGATCGAACTGAGTTTCTCTGGAGCCAGGTGGTAAGGGGAACCTCCAAGTGTAGTAGTAAGTAGTACTTAGGCCCCTCCCCCTCTGACGTAATTTTTTTATTTTTTTTTTTCGTCTTTATTATATACTTAACCTAACTTTTTTCTCTATTCCATACCTAACCTAACTTTTTTCTGTATTCCATACCTAACCTAACTTTTTTCTGTATTCCATACCTAACCTAACTTTTTTCTTTATTCTATACCTAACCCGACCTAACCCGACCCAACCCAAGTTTTATTTTTGTTTCTTATTCTTCCTTTCTTATTATATTTATTCTTTATTCTATGCCCAACCTAACTTTTTTCCTATATTTCTATTTTATGTCACGCTACTCGTTATATCGGGATCGCCAAGTCGATGATTGGCAGAGACGTGAATATAATAATTTTTAATCATACTTGAAATATATATATAAAAATCGGTTTGACTAAATCGGTCGCAAAGACAATGCACAATATTCATGTTGTATTCAAACACGTTGAAGTTCTTGATAGTAAAATGTCCCGGTAATCAAATTTCCATCATCATCACACAGCTTATACATGGGAATTGATCGACGTTTGTATATGGAATCAATTTTGAACGATTCGTTGCTAGATGTCTGTCGATATCCTTTTTCAAATAGAGTTTTCGCAATAAACATTCGCACATGATCGCCTACGCGAAGCTTTGGTGTTTGCTTTTTGCGCGACAATGTGTTGACCAAGTGTTGATTTGATAAAGTTACAGCGCGAGGTGCCATACCGATTGATCTATGTACAGTGCTGATATACAAATTCACCAATTGAGGTAGATTTTTGACAAAGTGTTTTGTGTTGATTTCGGTCATAAACTTGTGTATCAGCGAAAGCAGAGTACGGGAAAATCGTTCAATTATCCACGCCTTCCGTATGATTGTAGATGTCGTATAATGATAGATGTTGTGCTCTTTCATTACATGTTGAAATTCTTGCCCTGTGAATTCACCCCCATGGTCGCTCATTATTAGCATCGGTGTGCAATTGTTGGTGAGAATATGGTTCATTGCTTTGGCCACGGCCGGTCCCCGTTTACTATGTAATGCACGCACATATGCTTGTCTGCTAAACACGTCAATTACACCCAACAAATAACGTACTTGTGTGTTATGCCCACGTAGACGTGAAACATCGCACAAGTCAAATTGCCATGTATCATTTAGTCCAGTGGAGGAGTATGCATTGTACACGAAGCGCTTACGTACTGGACGATGGAGTTGTTTGGTTCTTTGCGACCAAATCAGCTTACTATCCATTTGCGTGGGATATTTGCCGATCGTTGATCAACTGTCGAAACTCGCTGCCCGTGAATATTCGGAACAACTTCTCGCGGTAAATTCAACGACTCAATCAATTGTCGCAGCTGTGCCCACCCTGTTGGCTCAGGAACACTTTTACGACGTCAAACGATATAGTTTACCACATCGACAATATTGCTCCGATGATTTTGTGCGTGATTGAGATAAATGATACCGGTGCTGTTGTCCCATCTCAGCACATTACTCAATTGGGAAAGCACGAATTGTTCGTGTTTTTTTTATAGCTGGACGGTACAAGTTGGAGCCATTTATCAGACTCTACAGACGGAGCAGGAGCGGTGGCCTGTTCAGGGCGCCAGGCGTTCATGTACTCGATCCGTTTCGCTTCGGCATTCCCTGTAGATTTGTTGAGAATTTGTTCTAGAGAGGGTGTGTGTAAGTTGTGTGTGTGTGTGTGTGTGTGTGTGTGTGTGTGTGTGTGTGTGTGTGTGTGTGTGTGTGTGTGCATCTGTATGTGTTTAGTATTGGCCGACTTTCAGTTCTGCGCGGTGTTTGATTAATATGTGGACGTGCGAGTGCGTTTGTGTGTATGTGCGTGTATGTGTGTGTTTGAACAATATGCTGCCGCCGAGTCGGAGGAGCGGCGCTGGGGCGAGCCGCGACTCGGCACGGAAGAGGTCGTGCTTGCGGGGGCGTGTGGCGATGTGTTGTTTTTCGGTAGTGTGTCTGGTGCAGTCTGCGGATTAAGTGGTGTTCTGTGTGCGAGAGAGTTCTGTGTGTTAGAGAGTTTTGCGCGTGAGAGTGCCCTTGTGAATCAATCTGTATTTTCGTGACGTTCGTGTATTTTAATCAGAAATACATCTTAACTACTACTTTGCTCGGCCTGTTCGCTACAAGCTATTTCGGCATATATGGAAATGAGTGAGACAAGTGCTGATTTGAGACTCATCCCAGAGTTCGATGGGTCTTCATCCTCAGTCAGTGAGTGGCTGGAAAAAGTAGAGTTGGTGTGTCGGCTCAGGCGAATTACCGACCTGCACTGTGTTGTGCCGCTAAGGCTGACTGGAGGCGCTTTCGCCGTCTACCAACAGCTTCCTGAGGATGCGAAACAAGACTACAAGCAGATCAAGCATGCGCTACTGACTGCCTTTTCAGTAGACAAATTCACGGCTTATAATAACTTCATCAGCAGGAAAAGACGCTGAAGCTGGAGACATTTACTTCTCAGAACTCAAGCGTCTGGCTTCTGTCATCGATGACGTTCCAGACTCACTTGTAATGTGCGCGTTCGTTTTAGGTCTTCCCGATAGCGTACGCCAGCTGCTTCGCATGGGCTCTCGCTTGGACAACATGAGCCCGTCTGAGCTGCTCGAGCGTTCAAGAGTGCTGTTACATGAGAGCGAAAAACATGCATCGGACTCTTGTTTTGTGGCGAAGCCTGAGAAAGAGTCGGTGGCCAGCGATCGCAGTGATGAGCGCAGGTGCTTCACGTGCGGTGGGGTTGGCCACTTCGCTGCACGTTGTCCGTCTTCAACTGAGGGTGCAGCCCGAACGAGCCGGCCTGGACCGTCTGGTTGGCGTGGGAGACGCTGCTACAACTGCAACCGTCTCGGTCACACAATTACCAACTCTGCAATTAAACATTCAACATGACTGACAATGAGCAATAGTGAAATAAGCAGCAATATTATATGCGTCACCATCTCGGTGATTATCAATTGAATGACACGTTTACACGTCAAAACTTGTATATTAAAGCCTGAACACACACACACACACACACACACACACACACACACACACACACACACAAACACACACACGTCGGCGCGTGCCGGGGCTCTCCAAAACCGGTTCAACATACGCATACACATACACACACACACATACACACACACGCCAACACTTTTTATATTCATATAACACACTAACATACACACACACACCAAAACATGTGTACACACTAACACAGCTAACACACTAGCACAATTAACACACTAACACAGCCGACACTTTTATATTATAAACCAATACATCTAGCACAACTAACACACCTAGCACAACTACCACTGGTAACACAGCAAATAAATAGCAATAATTAACGATGATGATGATGATGTCGGTCGATCGGTCGGTCAGTCGATGAAGACATACGGGAAGGTACGATAATCGGGAAGGACCCTGCGTTTACTGGACACTAACGTATTAATTCCCCCCCCCCCCCCCCACCGTAATTATCTTAAAATCTGCAGTCTTTTTAAATTGTCGAAAGGGGACTTTGATTGTGGACCCAGGCGCCTCTAACAGGGATCGGAAAGCGTCCAAGGAAATAAGCTGCTGCGTGTCGTGTGTTTGTGTGATACCGCGCATTTTTATTATAGTCTTGGTGCCCCCGTCTGGTGTGTGTACAGTAAAAGCGTAATTTTTGGGAGACAGACAGACTATATGAGAAATATGAGCTGTCTATATGAGCTGTCTATATGACTATATGAGCTGTCTGCCCCGAAACAACTCAGTTCGTCAGTCATGTCGCCGAGAAAATGCGATGTGTGTATGCGCGGCATTTTTGGTGATGCTCTGTAAATGACTGAATCTGTGTCACAGTATATTAGCTGAAAAGGATTAAGGAGTTACAGGAGAGAGTAAAGATAAAGTCGGGCTTGGCATGTGACAAAAGCAGCAAGGATGATATTAGTTTTAAGCGGACCGGCCACAGTCTTATCTTGTCGATAGGAATACGTCAGCCTCCATACATCGTGCATTGCGCTGTCCCCCTCACTATCGTCAGCCACCGATATGAGGTCACACCCTGAGACCTCCATGACGGGATCCTCCAGCAGATCGTATACACGACGCATGGAAGTGACGTATTCAGTCTGCCCCAGGTTTGCGCGCTGAGCCAACTTGCCCCACTGGCTGTTGAGGCACAATTTGGCCCCAGCTCTCAGGCCCGGATACCTCTCAATGGTTGGCAGGGTTATACCCTCACGCGCTTCGAGTGTCTGTCGGTAGTCATGTCGGTCGTCGTCAGTCTGCACGTGAGCGGGATAACCCTCGGCGCCGACCTTGAGGTCGTAAAACTTGTTTACATATTGTGCAAACAATCCGCCTGCCTCGCCGTCGTTAAGCTGTGTGGTGTTGGCAAAGTGCCAGAACTCGTGGATGGAAGTGAGCCGATACCCCAACCCCAAAGTTTTTGCTACTTCCAGCGATACCCAGCTGGAAGTGAGACTGCGCTCCTCGTCCGAATGGTGACACTGCGGCGACCTCGTGGTGAAATTGCCACCGATACCCTGCTCGACACATGTTCTACACAGGGTGACCATGAGGCGGTCGTTGATGCGTGCGGGAAGGACGGGAACGTGAAGATTCTGTGGAGGGAGAATGGTGCAATAAATGATGCCGAAATATTTGTGAAAATCTGCGATGGGAGGACGAAAATGAAAATGTGAGAAGGATGACCAAGGGGAAATTTGCCGTTTTTAAGGATGTAAGGATACAAGGAGCACACATCAACGTACTCGATCGGCTCGTCACCAGCACATTCGGCGTAGTGACGAAAAACTTCTGTTCGCCCTCCGTAGAACGCGTCCCGAACATTCATCGGCGGCAAGACTTGCACTGCTTCGGCGCGACAACGTTGGTCGTCATCGTCTCGAAGCAGTGCATCAAATTCACACTCCCAGATGGTGATGAGAGTTGTGTCGGGTCGGGCTCGCAGTATCGCCAGACGAGCCATGGTAGCATCGTATAGATGGCGCGTTGATGGAGCCCCACTGTTCATCACATAGCGACAGTTTTTGCTGGCGCCGTTTGAGCACATCCCAGAATGCCGATGACCATGAAAATAGCAACCGAGAAACTCGAAAAGCAGGTGTTGGTCTCCCACTTTGGCATAGCCGTCCACTTTGTACGACCCAATACGCACCTCACCAGAGTTCAATGCGTGCTGGATATTGATGTCGCGAGACGACGCCTCCAGTTCCAGCCACTGGATCGATTTCTTCGAGTAGTAGCCACATGGTCGGTAGTGCTCATGGCTCGGTATCAACTCGACGCTGTCTTTGCGCAAAAACTTTTGACGCCACACCTCATGACACGCAGATGGAAGCGTGATGCTCTGAAATGGGTCCACCTCAGTCACATCGATGAATTGTTGGCGGAAAGCATACTACCGAGACGAAGTACATTGACATCGTCGCGGCAGTACGCTCCCATTTCCTGGCGCAGGTCATACTGCCGGCCCACCTGCGAGGCATGCCAAGTGAGAAACTCGGCGCGCTGTTCGGTGGACATGCGACCCGGGTCGAACATATCGGCTGAAGGAAAAGGACCTAAACAATTTTGATTGTCCGTAGTGTTGAGGAGGTGAGGGAAGAAACCTTTACGGACAGGAATGTTGAAAGTTTTGGAAAATTTCACGAGAGGCATAGGAAGGAAACTGAAGGAATCAATGAAATGGAGTTTGGAATTTATAAATTTCATGGAGAGGATTTTTCTGCCGTTCATGATCAGGTTCATGTTTCTGCCGTTCGCTCACCACACCTTGGCTCAACGCGTAATTGGCAACAATGTTGTTGTCATAACCTTGGGCATAATGGGCAATGACTTTCGCGTCCTTGAGCATGAAAAGCCACTGACCAAAGTCTTGTCTCGTCGTCGGGCCAGAGAACACATGTTCGTGCTGCTCTGTCCCACAGTCAGTGCATGGCCGGTCAATGCGATCAAAGCAGGTCTCACAACATACGTGTGCGACACAATGATTGGGTATGTGAAGGCTGGTGCTGGTGTCAATCATACACTCAAAGTCGTAAAAGATATAGATTTGTTTTTTGTTGACAGAAGATTGATGCGAAGGCTGGAGAAAGCAACGGTGGACGTTTTCCACATCTATGATCTCGTGGTTCGTGACTCGTTCACGACAGTAAGGGCATATGTGAGTGCCACAGATATGGCGAGTTTTGTACGTGGGGTACAAAATATCACCACATCTGGGACACCCGCGCCGCACCTTACAGCGTGATTGTTTGTGAGTCTCAAAACAGGAGCGGGATATGAAATTGAAACTACATTCGGGACAATGGGTTAACGCACCTTCCCGCTGGCATCGATGAGGCGATCCGCAGTCCTTGCAGCCTTCGGCACAAACATGTTGTCGTGGATGAGTGTAGCGCGTTTGGCATTCCTCGCAAAAGTATGGAGTGTCGAGGAATGCCGTGATCTTCGTGATGACGTCGAAGTGGCGATGATGATGGTACAGATAGAGATGATGATGTCCTGTGCCTGAAACACACACATGCGAATTAATGCAAATTGAATTATATGAATGCAAATCATTAACGCTAACGGAATATTTCTTCTAATTACTCACCGAAGGTTGCGCCGAGTTGCCCAAAATGATCCGTCGAGTAGACATGGACCCGGTACGCCGACCAACCAGCCACCAACTTTTGGAGCTTCCGCAAGCCCATGCTGGGCAGGGAAAAGCCTACCCCGGAATGTTCACACAATTCTCTGGCCTCAGACATGAAACTTGCGGGGTTCCTTGCCAGACGTTGCACACGCATTCGGAAGGCGCTCGACGCGGCATGGTTCTCCGCAATGTACCTGGCAGCAGCCAGTGCCCGGGGCAAACACTGTGTGCCAAGTACACGGAAGATATTATTCTTCCGGGAGAACCACCTAGCGAAATCGCCGGTGCTCTTGAGCCGCACCGAGCCCTCCATTTCTTCGTCCGGGATGTCGTGCGGTGGACGTCTGGCAATATGCGTCGCCTTGAGCACGAGGCTGGAATTGTCGGTGACAAAAGACGCGTTGGACTGCGCTATTTTTTTCAGTCTGTAATACAACATAATTTTTTTTAAACACTTGATGTAGTCATGCGAAATCTTAACATTTAATCAAATATGCAATCTTGCTCACCTCTGTGCCAAGAGTGACGCCGTGAAATCTTTGGCTGGTCGGGGCACCACGTAGGCGTCATGCTGTATGTTGCTGTATGTTTGGACAGTGTGAAGCCTACCAGGCCCTCAGGATGCACACCCTCCTTGATGGTGTTGATGAGGGTGTCCATTGTCGTTTCGATCGAGCGTATGCATTGTCGGATGTCGTCGGGTCGTGTAAAGTCAAGATGAATGATGAAGGCCTTTACATTAGTTTTATATCTACGGCTATAATATTCACTAATCTTTCTAAGGCCTACATTTACATTTCCTACCATAGCTACGTCCCTAATTTTCTCTATTACTTCTTCAACCTCCAACTGTCTCTTTCCTGCCATACTGAATAATTATACAAACTAGCGTGAGCAATGAGTGAATGATTTGTGCTTAAGTGAACCGCAGTTTATATACCCACGCTGACGTGTACAACTTGGTGTGTCACAAAAATAAACTATCTTTGCAGGCACGTGTGCGCTGCTCCAATGGATCAGAGGCGACGATAATATTGAAAATATGCTACACACCCGGGCATGCTTTGTTTCAATGCGTCAATGTGAAAATTTCATTATTACTTGTGACTACACTGATTTGTGAGTCAACAGTGTCGTCTATTGCCTAATTTGGTAATCAAAATTGTGGATAAGCCTGCATAGATTATTAGTTGTCAGGGAGTTGTAGCGATGTGTTAACCACAACTTGAAGAATTAATCCGGAAATAATTCAAATTTTATTGTGGTTGAATATATTGAAGTAATGGTGAACACAAATGCACAATGTAAACACGGACTCCACTGAGCCAGCAACACAAACTACACAGTTAAAATACAATATCCGTATAACAACGATATCTCCACCGCACTCGCACACACTTCTCTCTTCACGCCGAGATTCAACACCACACTGTCTCCCATCAACACGACACTTGATAAACCAACGCATCGCTGCCACCTGATACCTCGTCTGCACCTTGCAACGAGTGCATTGTGCAAACATACACCCGCACACAGACGTACATACACGATGCGGAACACTACGCCAGCAAATGCAAGCACACACACACACACATGCACACACGCACACACGCACACATGCGCACACACATGCACATAACGAAAACCTTCAACTACAACAATATGACAAGATAATATATCAAAACCACATCCCCCCTTGATCTCAAGATCACTCGGACACGTAATCATTCATCCAGACCGGAGGTAGTCTCTCTCGTACACTTCGTCTAGGGCTTTGCCTGATGGGCGGTTCCGAAGTTGGTGTTTCGGTGGCCTCAGAGTGATCAACGTTCTCTTCGTCAGCCGGAATGACCACAGGTCTCAAGTCCAATATGTGACGAGGTACACCATCCACCGACACATTATTTGACGAGTTCACCCCCGTTACAGTACCACGGGTCCACTGCGAAGTACACTTCCGATCTGGTGGTTTTACCCACACTTCCTCGCCGATGTGAACAGCACATTCTTCCGAATCATTATCGACAGTGTATTCTACAAATGTATTTCGCCACTCATACTTGTGTACATTGCGATGAGGCACTGACGATTCCTCCACACCAACCCTCGGAGACATGTTATACCAGTATACCGCCGTAGTCGGTCGTATGTTACTTCTTTCGGCGAGCGCTTTTATCGTCCGATGGTGGCGTTCAACAATGCCATTGCCGTTAGGGCGGTAGGCTGCGCGGTAAAACGGCCGAATCTTCCACTTGTCCAGCAGCTCCTGCATTTCTCTGGAACGAAATGCTCTCCCGTTGTCCATTAACAGCTCACGAGGTGGTCCTCTCTCTCGGAAAACTTCATCCAGATGCTTACATACCTGCTCCGCTGTCTCAGACCGAAGCTCACGCCACACAGCAAATCTACCTGGTCCGCAATCGACAATCGACAAGTACTGATGGTGTTCATAGTGGGTAACATCCACGGCCAGTCTGCACCACACGTCGTTCACACTAAGATGTCCTGCAGCATGACGTGAAGGAGCGGGATCAATGGATTGGCACCGCTCACAGGCTCTCACCACTCGCCGCACAGCGTCGCGTGACACACTAGGGTCCGCTTGTCGGGCTAAGAAAAGAGTCCTGTCTACGCCCATGTGATGCATGCCATGCATCTGCCGAATTTCATCTGCAGTCATTGCACATATATGACTGTCTTCTTTGTCATGTTCACAGCCGCTTTTGACGGCATTTCCAGCTTTGACTAACCATCCCTTTTTCATGCGAGTCAGTTCATCAGCTTTATTCTGCGTGGTCGGAACACTCGTGACGGATATTTTCAAACCAAGTTCTGCAATGAGATCGCTCAAAATTCCCAATCTTCTCTTGATCAAGACTTCCGCGGCACCCTTTGTCTTCACTCTTCTTTCCCTGTCGATCACTGTGCTTACCCAGCCGGCTACTGTTGCAGAGTCTGTGCGAATATCAATATCCTTCAATTGCCATTTCACCGCCATGTTCACACCTTTCAGTACTGCATCAAGTTCCGCGACATTGATATGATGTACATCATCAATTTTCCTTTGCCAAGCAGCATCTTCAACGATGTGGCCCTCAATCTCCACTGCTGCACCCATTGCAATGCTGCTCGCATCGCACCACACGACACCTTTGTCAGTGACAGAAACATGCCATTTTCCACCAACCGGATCATCAGATCTCACTCTTTGGACCATATCAGCCACCATCTGCATAACAAAATCGCTAACTGCACTGTCCCATTGTATTCTATCGGTATGACGCTTTATGTAGCTACTGGCAATCCTTAGCCACCTAGCAACTGGGTAATGCCCGATCATTTTTCCACACAACGAGAATATATCACGCTTCGTCATGTTGTCTGAGACGGATGGAATTGCATTGCCCCTGCGAAACACAACACGACCACGATTGTCTTTACTCAATCTGAGACCCAACACAGCACTTCCCTCTATAGACACCGGATCTTTCGCTTGCAGGCCATATTTGTTTAAATGGTCGACGACTTCCCTGCCGGACACAGCCGATTCGCATACGATAATGTCATCGATGTATGAATCCGTGCTCTTGTTGATGATTTCCGACTGACTCAGAACGGTGCGTACTATTCGATTCACAATTCTCGGTGCGGAGCACAGTCCAAAACCCAGTCTAGTCAAGCAGAAGACATGGTCATTATATTTCACCAGCTGGTACTTCCATAAATTCGGGGCGATATGCACCTGCAAATACGCGGACTTCAAATCAACGAGTGAAGCTGGTCCAACTATGCGCCTCCACTTCCTCAGCTTCTCTCCGCACACATCTATAAACTCGTCACCCGTGTGGCTACTGACAAATGCATTTAACTCTCGAAAGTCCAGCACTGGTCGCACTTTGTTTTTAGTGGGCTGTACCACTGCCATGAGTGGCAGTACGCCTGTGCAGTCTGAATCAGTCCATGGAACAAGAATTCCTTCCTTAATCCACCGCTGCACCTCGGTGTCAAATTCACCACGGATATCTTCAGTCACTGTCTTGTTGTAACAACCCACTGTTTTTGACAAGAATGGTTCACCTGCTTTCACCACCCATTCCACTTACCATTTGTCACCATCGAACACAGCGGTGAAGTCCGGATCAGTGATCTCCAGTCTCCGTTTAGCACAGCATTGCACTTCATCACTTTTGGAAACCGCAGCGCTTGCAACATTGTCATTTGAGCCAAAATTGACTTGAGAGCCACACACAAAAACACCACCAATCTTCTCGATTACCTCCATCCCAATCACAAGGTCGACATCATTCACAATATTATCAACGACCATAGCACACACTCTTAGACATTTTCCAGATATCTCGATATCAATCACAGCCGTGCCACGACACTCTACCCTTCGTCCGTCAAAAGCCGTTAAATAACTACTGCCTGCGATGCAATTAACAAGGTGTGACCGAACAATAGCCCCAGAACAACCAGTATCGACTAGTGCGTGAATCGTCTCACCTGAGAGTTTTGCCTCGACGATTGGCAGTTGGATGGGCGCCTTTACTGATTGCTTGGAGTAGCTGCTGGCGCACCAGCTACTCCTGAACCGTTTCCCTGACGACACTGTCGCGAAATGTGTCCCTTTTTCCCGCAATTGTAGCACGTAATTGCTTGTCTTTTTGGACACATTCGAGCCATATGAGGTCCATCACACAAGAAACAACTGCCTCTGAACTGCTGAATTTGCTGAGTGTCGACTGGTCTTGCATTTGATTTGCATACGCTCTGTGGTGCAGCCGCAGCCGCGACTTGTTAATCATTCCGTGTGAGCACACGCGCGTGGTTAATCAGCGCAGACATTTCCATTGAGAAAGCATCCTGCATTCTTTGCAGGTTCGCTCTGACATGACTGGGAAACCCATTCACAAACGTCAATCTACAGATGTTCTCCAATGCTTCACCACCAAAATTAGCCGAACAAGCAAGCTTTCTGATGTCAGTGGCAAAGACATCAACTGATTCTCCTTCCCATTTCTTGTCACACAGCTTTTGAAATGCAATAAACGGATCGTCTGCAAACGCCGTTTGCAGCGCGTACTGGATTCTGTCAGCATTTTCCTGTTCTTCGTCGTTCAATTGCAGAAACAGAGCAAGAGCATCACCTTCTAAGTAGAGAGGAATGAAGCTGGCAAGATCCGTCACCTTTTTCAGCTTCGCCACTAGTTTTGCTTTCTTGAGCCACGCAGCCACATCTCCTTCTCCTGTGAACGGTCTCATTGTGTAGTCACTGCCCGACACTGCCATCATCCGATATCGGCCGGTTAGCTTGTGGTTGAATATATTGAAGTAATGGTGAACACAAATGCACAATGTAAACACGGACTCCACTGAGCCAGCAACACAAACTACACAGTTAAAATACAATATCCGTATAACAACGATATCTCCACCGCACTCGCACACACTTCTCTCTTCACGCCGAGATTCAACACCGCACTGTCTCCCATCAACACGACACTTGATAAACCAACGCATCGCTGCCACCTGATACCTCGTCAGCACCTTGCAACGAGTGCATTGTGCAGACATACACCCGCACACAGACGTACATACACGATGCGGAACACTACGCCAGCAATTGCAAGCACACACACACACACATGCACACACGCACACATGCGCACACACATGCACATAACGAAAACCTTCAACTACAACAATATGACAAGATAATATATCAAAACCACATTTATTCAACATTGCCAGGACATCTGTATCAGCTCATCTAGGTGTTAACCACAACTTGAAGACTTGATTCAGAATTAAACAGTGCGGCGTTGTGTGTGTGTGTGTGTGTGTGTGTGTGTGTGTGTGTGTGTGTGTGTGTGTGCTGATCAGCCGAGATCTGATCAAGGTGAAGCTTTCCGTTGTTATAGAAACTGGTGTGTGTGTGTGTGTGTGTGTTTATAAAAAAATTGGAACCGACTTGCTGCGGGTGTATGTGTTCAAGATTTGAATGGTTGTTGACAAACAGCTCGACTAAACTGATAGAAGGGTGCGGTAAAACTGGTTAATCAAAGAGTGTGACAAAAACGTGCACTAGCGCGTGCGCGCGCGTGTGTGTAATAGTAATAGTAATAGTAATAGTAATGTATTGCCACAACAAGCACAAGAAAAGCAATATTAATTAAGTACAATAGCATAGTCTGTCAAGCCAATTATTGGCTTCTCAACAGACAAAGAAAAAAAACGCTATGCAAAAAAAAACTTAGCAAAAAACCTTCAGACTAATTAAAATTGAGAACTTATAATATAAACAAATACAACATGACGACAATACAACAACAAGACATACAACCATCAGGAGCACAAGACATAAATCCCTTAACAACAACAATTAAAGACATAGCCACAGATCGCAGGACACAATCGCACAGTGTGAATTCACAACACCGAGACCAAAGGTCAAGGCTATCAAACAGAACATAAGAACATGTCGACATACAGATAGCATAAACGAACACGACTATGAGAGCAATTGTATTTAGCATGAGCATAATTAATATTGGTTATCAAGAAAATGTTTTCGTATAATCTTCTTGAACCTATGCGTGTTGCTACAGTTTAGTAGAGCATTTATTTCAGTAGGCAAGCAGTTGAACAATTCCGGTCCGTAACTCACCACACTCATTTTAAACAGTGTGGTCCTAAACTTCGGTGAAGACAAGTTCAAATTATTGTTTCTAGTGTTACAAGCGTGTTCATATATTTGAAAAATAGAGTTACGTCCAATCAATTTGTATATAAGGAGGATTGTGCTGTACTTATGGATTGATGAGAACTTGAGAATATCTTTGTTCCTGAATAAATCTTCCGTGGAGTCGAATTTTTTCCTGTGGAAAATGCAGCGCAAAAATTGTCTCTGTGCAACATTAACTTGAATTAAAAATGAACTATAAGTACTGGCCCAGACTGATACGCAATATATTAAGTGAGGGTAGAAGAGAGCTTAATATACATTAATTTTAGCTTCTTGTGTTAAACTGTGTCGAACCCGATATAAAATCCCCGTTACTTTTGCAAGTTTTGAACAAAGTTCACTGATGTGAACACTCCAGTTCAGGTTCTCATCAATGATAACACCCAAGAATTTGGTGGAATGACTCTGTCGCAGGTAAACACCATCCAATACGATTCCGGGGAAGTCGTGCCAATTTTGAAATATTATATAAGACGTTTTTTTTAAATTTATCATAAGATCATTGTCCTGAGCCCAGTGACAAATATTTTTGAGTTCTTTGTTTATTGTATGATGTAAATCAGCAGCATTATCTTCTTTTAATAGTAAAGTTGTGTCGTCTGCGTATATTGTGAAGTGAATTTTGGAACTAGAGTGAACAATATCATTTATGTAAACTAAAAATAGTATGGGCCCCAGAACCGAGCCCTGTGGTACCCCATTATTAATTATCTTGACCGATGAGTAACACTTGTTACAGTACACTCTCTGTGTTCGATTTATCAGATAATTTTCAAATAATTTGTAGGCAATGCCCCTTATACCCAAATGTTCCAATTTGTATAATAGTTTTGAATGGTTAATTGTATCGAATGCCTTTGAAAAGTCTACGAATATTCCAGCCGCGAGGTGTTTTTTCTCTAAGCATTTATAAACACAATTGACAAAATCTAAGATGGCAAACTCCGTTGAGCAACCAGTTCTGAACCCAAATTGTTGTTGGTTTAAAAGTTAATTCTTTTCAAGGTATGAGATGAGTCTATAGGATATTACTTTTTCGAATACTTTATTAAATGAAGGAAGCATAGATATAGGTCTATAATTATTGACATCCCTCCTATCCCCTGATTTAAGTATTGGAATAACTTTTGCACATTTAAGTTGATTAGGATAATGTCCGAAGAAAAATGATAGGTTAATAATATGAACCAGAGGAGCACTTATGGTATCTGCGGTAAATTTCAGTAATATAGGAGGAATTTCATCAGAACCTGACGCATGACTGTTGAATGTACTTAGGATATTTTTTATTTCCTGTTCATTAGTTGATTGCAGAAACATAGAAGAAGATGGTGATGTTGAAAGGAATTTGAATACTTTGATTTTTCTGAGCACCAGTATTCAAAAAGTGTTCATTAAACACATCAAAAATATTTTGACAATTGTTGTGTAGTTCAATATTATTGTCACCATGTTTTTTCCTCCCCATTAATGAGTTAATAATTTGCCAGTGTTTTTTAGCATTGCCTTTATTCGAACATAATTTATCTTTATAGTATTTGTTTTTTGTCTTTCTCATCAAAGTTGTTAAATTATTCCGATACCTCCTATATTCTTCTCTATAAATATTTGGCCACTTTACGAAAGTCTTAACAATCGATTTTTTTCTCTTATTTTTGCCTTGATTTCAGGAGTGATGTGGGGGCTCAGTTCACATTTTTTTTATATAATTTTATTAGGAAAATGTACCTCAAACAGGTCCCTGAATGTGTAATAGAACTTGTCAAAGGCACTTTCCGGACATTGATCGCCAAGTACTTCATCCCAATTTTCAGAAGCCAATTTGATGATGAATTCAGTCATGGAAATGTTGTTGAATGTTTCAAGTCTCAAAACTTTCGATATAATTTTAACTTTATGTGTTCGAAATTGGGAAATTGTGGGGAAGTGATCAGATATATCAGTTTCAATGATATAATTCACTTCGTTCCTATTGATATCTGTGGACCAAATGTGATCGATCAGAGTCGCTGATGAATCGGTAACTCTGGTTGGTTTATTTATTAAGCTATAAAACGAGTACGAATGCATGAGATTGACAAAATGTTTGACATTCTCAGTTCTTTCTAATAAGTTTAAATTAAAGTCCCCAAAAATGGAAATGTTTTTATATTGGTTCACTCTCAGCGATTCGAGTATGTTTTCCAATACTTCGAGAAATTCTATAAATTTGCTATTCGGTGGTCTATATACACATATATTGATTAGTTTATTTTGCCCAACTGTAATTTCTGTACACAAGGTTTCAACACTTTCCGACTTAACCGTGAACTCATCAATTATTCTGGATGAATGCCTTTCATCGATATAAATTACCACTCCACCTCCATGAGCATTTCTACAATGTGCATGCATATTATATCCTGGTATTTCATGAAGTTGACAGTGCTCGGAATTCAATCTGACTTCAGCTAGCCCAATGACATCGTTATGATAAACTTCATTGTGAATGACTTCATCAACAAAAGTTTGTAAATTTTTGGGTATAGATCTTATATTAAAGCTAATAATATTAAACGTGGAATAAGTTGGGTTGATCAGATCAGTTATATTACATATATATTCGGTTTTTACATTATCCGTTTTTTCAATTGTTTCGTTATCGAGAAAGTTATATGCATCTATAGAATGCTTATCCTCAAAATATAAAGAACGGTAATCATGCATGATATCAACCATGATGATAATCTAATCAGCCAAATAATTATTAGATGACTTGAAACTTTACTTGACGTTTGGTGCGTCCCTCCTGCGCTGGGACGCTGACCGCACAGGACTGCGCTGAACTCTTGGTCCCGGCCGTGCTGCAGTCGTTGCAGCTGCAGGCACCTCCTCGGAGACCTGCAGGCCTCGGAGGTCTGTTCCTGTCGGCACGGGCACCCGCTGGTGTTCGAATCGATCCTTGTCCTCAATTTGATGCCATCTTTCTTTGATGATTAGCTTGGCACCGCGGAAATAGGCTATTTTTTCCTCCCTCTTGGCTTGTTGGAGGAGAGGCATCTGTTCTCTTTTCTTCTCACGCGAAGCCGGACAGAGATCCTCGTTGATATACATTTTTGCACCCTTCAGTTTGTGTGCATTTCTCATCACCATGTCTTTGTCGCTCACATTATGAAATTTGACCAACACTGGTCTCGTACCATGTTCCCGTTGTTTTCCAACGCGATGAGCAGTGTCTATTTTAGCCGACGTCACTTGTAATTTGTCATTGATAATTGTCTGCACTTTTGTTTCAATCTCCTCCGATGCTTCATTTCCACCGTCCACAATGCCATCAATCAGCACATTTTGACGGCGAGACTGATCTTCCTCGTAATACTGTCTCGCTTCCAGCTGGTTGATTCTGATCTCGTATTCACAAATTTTCTTCGACATTTCTCGTTCTCGCTGATCACTTTCCTTTTTCTCCTTCATCATGTCCTCCATCTTTGCCTGAGAGAATTCCAGGGTTTTTTGTAGTTCATGAATTTGTTGTTTCATTTCATCACATTTCTCGTTTGTATTGGCAGTGAATACCTCCAATACAGCCTTGAACGTACCAGTTTGAGTTTCCAGCATAAGCTGTAACTGATCATTTGTAATAGGAGCCATCACAATTCAAATCGCAACCACCGAGTACGCACAAATCAAATCCAAGGTCACCACAAACTTAACTCGTCCACAATCAACCAAGACCAAAAGACACACGTCCACACACGACCGAGACCAAAACACAAGTGTGTGTGTGTGTGTGTGAGTGTGTGTGTGTGTGTGTGAGTGTGTGTGTGTGTGTGAGTGTGTGTGTGTGTGTAAGTTTGAATAAAAGCACAGTGTTCACAGCCTTGTGCTCACAAACGATAAACGTCAGGTATCATGAAGATAACCATCACATTTGGTGAGAAGTGGGCTGAGTTGGAGAGTGTGGTGGTGGAAACACCAACCACTCTACTTACCCCCCAAGCAATGGGCTTGTATATAGCCCATATAACAAGGGGGGTAACTAGAGGGATGGACGATTTTGGAGGGGTGGTCACCATTAGTACCACCAACGCGACCAGCACCACCAGAGACGGTGTTAAAAACACCAATACCACCACCACTGCGAAGCACAGCTATGTATATAGAACAGCGTGCGGAGCACAGCTATGTATATAGAACAGCGTGCGGAGCACAGCTATGTATATAGAACAGCGTGCGGAGCACAGCTATGTATATAGAACAGCGTGCGGAGCACAGCTATGTATATAGAACAGCGTGCGGAGCACAGCTATGTATATAGAACAGCGTGCGGAGCACAGCTATGTATATAGAACAGCGTGCGGAGCACAGCTATGTATATAAAACAGCGTGCGGAGCACAGCTATGTATATAAAACAGCGTGCGTAGCACAGCTATGTATATAAACCCAGTGAACGGCGTATATGCCAACGGCAATGCGCTCAAATGCTGGGAATAAGACAAAAGGACAGTCACAGAGAGTAGCATTGCCAGACCGTGCATGAACATCGGACATGGGACCTTTTATATCCGAGTGGGCGTTGATGTAGCCACCATAGTCCGCCCCGGCGTCGCTGGTTGGCTGTATTGCTGCAAGTTCTGTGAAGTGGATGCTGCTCCGTGCTCGCCCGGTGTACAGCTCTCGCCCTCTCCGTCAGCTAACCTTGTGCGCGTGTGTGTGTGCTTGCGTAAGCGATTTCAGTGAACATTGCAAAACATGTGCAGCGTGTGTGCATGTGCGTATTCTACATACAGTTTAAATAACGTGTACATAGTGAAGCCAGATACAAACAATAATGTCACTCAAATCGCAATACTATCATATGCATGTGTTATGCACCGCACACACCACAATACATCTATTTGACATCGAAACTTATGCTGATGATACTATTCACGTTACTCTATATAATTTACTTTATTGACTTAAATATTACCTGCATGATAGTGTATTTTACCACTTTTAATTATGTATGTATGTGTGTGTGTGTGTGTGTGTGTCACCAGATCTTTTCGTCCAAGACCACCGTTCAAAAGACGTCGATTGAATATGAAGACTATTGAAACTAGAACGTCTCAATGAGGTGTGTTTTCACAGAGTTCCTTTCATTCAATTGAGCTTTACGTGAATGATTCCTTTTTTTTCTTTTAATTTTTCCTGTGTATTTCTAGGTGCGGGTTACACATGTGTGTGCGAACGTTAAGTCTTCATTAATTGAAATATAATTCAACATCGCCAGTACATCTGTATCAGCTCATCTAGGTGTTAACCACAACGTGAAGACTTGATTCAGAATTAACATTGCGGTGTTGTGTGTGTGTGTGTGCGTATGTTGAATCGGTTTTCGAGAACCCCGGCACGCGCCGACGTGTACGTGTGTGTATGTGTGTGTGTGGGGGGGTGAGCGTTAAGTCTTCATTAATTCAAATTTTATTCAACATCGCCAGTACATCTGTATCAGCTAATCTAGGTGTAGTTAGCACCTTGAAGTATTAATTCAGAACTAAACACTGCGGCGTTGTGTGTGTGTGTGTGTGTGTGCGTGTATGCATGTCGAACAGGTTTTCGAGAGTCCGGCACGCGCGCGCACACGTGGGCCAGTGTTTCTTCTTTTTATATAAATATATTTTTTTCTTGTTTGTATATAAGATCCACAAACGCATAAATACACTTAGTGTACTGGTCAATATGAATGAGTTTTATGTGACGCTGCCAAGTGTGGCAAGCACTAAGACCTTCACGCATAACACCACCGCTGAATTCCCGGTGAATCTCGCTCAGCCTTTATGCTTAGATACACAACAATGGCAATTGGCCTTACACTCTGTTTTACTGCCCACCAACTGGCTGACCCTCAACAAAGATAAAATATTTTCAGAGTACAGTCCAAATACGGACGATCTCAATAAATCTTCAACAGTGTATGCTGGCAAGTATACTGCCGATACATTCATTTCGGCGCTACAAATGCATGTGAATAGCGATCATGTGAAAGTAAAAGTATCACGAGACAATCATTTATGGTTGGAGGTTACAGACATTGTGTTGCACATAAGCAAACAATTTTCCCGACTATTGCATGTCAACGGATCGATAGCGCACTGGAAACGGCAATATCGCTATGCACATTATGGTGTGTTTGACGCCAGCGATATCACTATGATCATGTCCACACCGTTTCCGTTGGACCCGGCCTCGACTCAATTGTTGACTATCGAAACAGATCTTGTAGCTGCACAAATTGTCAACCGCTCACTGCAACCACAACTCCGTCAAATACATGTGATCATAACGTCGCCAATACAAGAATAGGTATTTAATCAAATGCATTATAAACCTTTGTCACATTCCAATATATCTACTGTTCAGGTGAAAATCCTTGACGAATCTCGTAAAAAATTCCCTTTCACTACCGGTACGGGGCTAATTTTGACGCTGCATTTTCGAAAAATGTCCAGTTAATTCTTCTATGTATCGTTGGACAGTTCGCGCTGTCTGCACCTTTATCCTGGAAACACTGCATCTCAATTTCGTGTTCAGCTACCGGCGCCACTGAATCTAGATCGTTCGTGGACTGTTGGACTGGCCGAAATCACATTTTCCGCTCGCTGGTTAAATGTAGAAAATCGTATGAATGAATTCGATATTGATGGTGAGACGTTCCAACTCATCACTGGGCACTACATGTCCAATCAGGCGCTGCTGGAAAATTTCCACTATGTTTGCGGTAGACAAGTGCTCACTCTGGATGCTGGTGGACATATATGGTGTGGGGACACTGACTTATCAGTAAGCACCAAAATAGTTAGGGCTCTTGGGTTCACCAGCCACGTAGTGTCAGATAGTCGCGTTGTTATTGCAAAACATACACGCTCGTCGAATGTGATGGATGTTAGTCGACTCAACCCAACATTTTTGTATATCTACATGGACAAGCTACAGGCGCAGATGGTTTGTGATACTATGGCTCCGGTATTACGCGTTGTCAGCCCGTACACGAACGATATACAATCACCTCAAATTCATCGAACATTCAATCAAATTCAGTATGTACCGCTGGAAGATGAGTTCATTACCGATCTGGGAGTGCATAAATGATAGAGCAATTGGGAATTTGTTCCATTTCACCACGGTCATTCGTACCTGACACTAAATTTTATGCAAAAACAACAATGACAAATGCTCAGTTGATATTTCGAGGTCCAATGATACAGCGTGGCAGCAGACTTGGGAGTATTTTCGGAGGCTTAATGAGAGTGGTGATACCCGCCGTCAAAACTGTTGCCAAACAACCTCTCACAAAATATCTGGCCAAATCCGCCTTGAAGACGGGGGTACGCAAACTGCAAGACGTTCTCGACGGAGAAAATGCAAGTCAAGCCGTCCGCAATCGCTCTCGACACGAAGCTAAACGTATTCTTCGAATCAGTATAAATAGTGTAAATCGTTCGACGAATCAATCAGTCTCTCGACGACCGACGAAACGAAAAGGTGTTGGTCAACGACGTCAACAGGAACGCGACATCTTTGACAATGCAAAACGTAGACCAATGCGCTTGTGAAATAACCGAGGTATTCTCTCGACCAGTGTTTGAAACCAGTGTGAAATCGTCCAAAACCCATGTATATTACCCGATGAGTCGACTAAGCAGCGAAGGTCCGTTTGAATTTCACTTACCTGCGCTCGGTAAATCGTCTACGCGTACATCAAAAACCAAGCTCTATGGCAAAGCACGTGTTGTCAATCGTGACGGTAGCGTACTAATGGACGACGCCAACGTGAGCGTTGTCAATCTGCTACCACATGCTCTCTTCAAACAGATTGACTATCAGATTGGTGAAACTATTGTATCGGATTCAAGCGCGCTCTATGGCTATCATGCCTATCTTGAGACGTTGTTGTCGTATAACCAGAACGCTAAAAACGGTCATTTACGGTCGGGTTTTTGGCGTAAAGATACTGCTGGACACTTGAATGATGTTAAACTTTTGAACATTGGTTTTAACGAGCGCAAACAATGGGTGGCTGGAAGCAAAGTTTTTGATTTGTGTATACCGCTACAGCTGGATACCAACCATCAATGTCGTATATTGCCGGTACAGTTTCGGAGAAACTCAAACTCATTCGAAACTCTGATCAGTTTGCTCTACTCGGTGCCGAGGGAGAATACAAGATTGAAATTGTCGACCCGTGTGTGCATGTCGAGAAAATAACGCTTTCCGACTCGATGTGGGTGAATTTTCACAAACAGTTTGCGAAGACACCAGCCCATTATCCTATTCCACGAGTTCTACTGAAAACATATACTCTCCCCAAAGGAAACATGAGTGGAACGCTGAATAATATTTTCACCTCACAAGTGCCGCGACAAATTCTGCTGAGACTCGTAAGCACTGAAGCGTATCATGGATCGCTACAGAAAAACCCATGGAATTTTCACCACTACCATCTAAACAGTCTTCAGTTCTATATAAATGGCGAGCCGTACCCCACGCACCCCTATCGCCCCGATTTCACAAATGGTCTATATATGAGATCGTATCTGTCACTGTTTGACGGCACCGGCCTCGATACGGAAAACCAGGGCCTGGATATCACACATGATGATTATGCGTCCGGCTATATTCTGTTTATTGTAGATTTGACTCCGGATCAGTGTGGTGGTGATCATTTGCATCCGCGTGAACAAGGTAATGTGAGGTGTGAGATGGCATTCTCCTACGCTCTAGCCGAGACAATTAACGTTCTAATCTACGCCACGTTTGAAAACGAAATCACAATTGACAGCGCCGGACGAGTCAGCACAGATTTTCAATTATGAACGCACTTGAATTGGAACGGCTGCTCGACACAGTCGCCACATTTCGGGGGGTTTGGGCGTGCGACCGGCTAAAACATTTCACATTTGCTCGCGGTGTGCGCACATCAATTATTGTGAATATACAGCCGCGCTGGCAATCGGGTCTGCATTGGGTCGTGTTTGCCTGGGACGGTGAAAATCTCCAATATTTCGACTCGTCTGGCAACTCACCCATCTGGCATCCCTCGTTTGTAAATTTCATAAACAAACATGCCAATTACAGTCGATGCATGTTGAACACGCGCATCATTCAGGCGCCGGACTCGGACGTGTGTGGACAGTACTGTGCTCTATTTGTTGCATTGTTTGACGACGGCTGGTATCTGCACGATTTTGTTTCGTGCCTATCCACCGATCCTGCTATCAACAATCAGCTTTTAGCGCTGATATGTTCATACTTGTAGACTGCGACGGTTTCCAGCACAAGGATTCGCCTTTTGTTGTCAAGGAATCGGCTGTGCATGACCTGTGTTCGGGGTACTTGTGGCACACCATCTTACCGCCTCCACATTTAAAACTCAACGCTGAGCGACGCAACCATTTTCTATTTTTGACGGCGACCCTGCACGGCTTGGAATATAATTACAATCCTTACAACACGCACAAGTATGAAGAAAGGCTACGCGACGCAAGTTCCCTCATACAACGTCTAGCACCCGACCACATCTACGCCAAAGGACTCGACAAGGCTCGTCGACTTTCGCATCTACTTGAACTACACATTGAAAATCTCGAAGACATCCTACCCGACTATTTATCAATGAACGCTCGCGACATACATAACAACAACAACAACAACAACAACAACAATGTATTTGTATAGCGCACACACAGAAACAACCGCGAAAGAGACATCAATGACAAACAACAGTACACGATATCAAGATGTGAGAAAAGAAGTAGAAAATTCACAGAAAGTAAATTTTTTATAATAATAATGGAGATAAATAAAATGAAAATAATTAAAAACATAAGTAATTGTAAATTAGAGTCATAGGGAAGCGTAAGGTGTAAGAGTGCGAGAAGTGGGATCAAAAGATTTAGCAAAAAGATATTTACGAAGTGAGGAGGAAAATCTACTAAAGGATGAAGAGGAAGTGATTGAGGAAGGAAGATCATTGTAGACCCGAGGCGAATAGAAAGAAAAGGATTTTGCGGACCAAGGTGCCTCGTTGATAGAGCGAGGACAGGATAAAGGACGATGAACACGAGAATTAAAGTCATTAGAAGAAACTAGAAGATCAAAAAGATAGGACGGGGAAGAGCTATTGTGCAGAATTTTATATATGAGACAACACAGCCGAAAATGAATCCTAGGAATGATGGGAAGCCAGTGGAATCGGAACAAGAATTGAGAGGTAAGGCGGCAAGGTGTAGGATGGAGCACAAAACGACAAGATTGATTAATTATTTTTTGAAGGATTTTCAGGGATTTGTTGGTAAGAATGTAGTGGAGTGAGCTGCAATAATCAAGACGAGAAAGAACAAGAGACTGTATTTATTTAATAGAAGAAGGCTGGTCTAAAAAGGATCGAATAGGGTATAGACTGCGTAAAATCAAACGACAGGTGCGCGAAATAGAGACAACATTGTTTGAAAAGGACAAGTTGGAATCGAAGATATCACCCAAGTTACGAACAGAGGAAGATACAGCGATTGGGAGTAGTGGAGGAGAAATGCGCGGAGGGTGAAGGATACGAAATTCAGACTTGGAAGTGTTGAGAATGAGGCGACGAGAAGTGGTCCAGGACGTAATATCAGAGAGAATATCATTGAGAAGAGTGGCATGAGAGAAAGGACATGGAATTAGGAGTTGTATATCATCGGCATAAGTATGGAAAGGAATGTTGTATTTACAAAGGACAGGACACAGAGAAGACATGTAGAGATTGAAAAGAGTAGGACCCAGGATAGAACCTTGAGGGACACCAGAAATAAGAGAAGCAGATTTTGAAACAGTTGAATTGAAGTTTACTGAAAAAGTGCGACCAGAGAGATAGGATTTGAGGAGAGACAATGCTGACGAGGATAGACCCCGAGAAGAAAGATCATTGATAAGAATGGCATGATTGACAAGATCGAAGGCTAGAGACATTTCGAGAAGAACAAGGAGAACTGATTGACGATAGGAAAATTGAGATAAGATTTCATGAGTAACTGAAATAAGGACGGATTCCGTAGAGTGACAGGAGCGAAACTCAGATTGGAAAGGATGAAGGACCTGGGAAATAAGGGGAGACAACTGGGAAAAAATAGCTGATTCAAGGAGTTTTGAAGGAAAGCTGAGAAGAGATATAGGACGGTAATTACCGCATTCAGACGGATTTAATGTAGGTTTTTTAAGGATAGGATGGACAATGGCATGTTTATCAGATAAGAATTGGCCATGAAGAAATGATTAATTAATGAGATGTAATAGATAAGGAACAAGAGAAAATATTGAAGGAGAGATAGCTCTAAAATTAATAGTATCAGCCGGAGAGGAGGAAATTTTGAGGGAAGATATCATGGTAAGAATATCTGAAAGATGTATTTGCGAGAATGAAGTGAATTGTAGAGACACACGAGTATGTGTAACAGGGATATTGGAAAAGGGGAGTTTAGATTGAACAGTTAGGACTAGATCAGTGAAATGAGAAGATAATTGAGAGGCAGTTGGATTAGATAAAGAAGAGTTAGATAGAGAACCAGTGAGAGAGTTTATAGTTGTCCAAAGAGACTTAGGAGATCGGGAGAGCGAAGAGAGACGGGAGGAGAATTAATTTTGTTTCGCTGCAGACAAGGCCGATATATAAGAAGAGCGGGAAACAGAGAAGGAAGACCAATCAGATGGATGAGATGTACGTTTCCAGATTCGTAGAAGTGAACGTTGATGTCTTTTCAATAGACGAAGTTGAGAGTTAAACCAAGGAGGAGAAGAATTAGTTGTATTGCGCCGGATAAGTAAAGGAAGCAAAAAGTCACTGATTTTAGATAAAGCAGAAGATAGGTGGGGATAGATGTCCGAAGGATTCAGGAAATAAAGCGTTTGCAGAGGTAATAAGGAATCAAGTAATAGGTAAAACTGCATCGGATCGAATTCTCTAAAGTTACGATAGGCAATCAAAGCAGGAGTATGAGGAGGCAGCGAGGCGACACAAGGAAAAGTGGTAAGAAGAAGACTATGGTCAGACAAAGAAAGATCGGAAGGAAAGACAGTTACATTGGAGGGAGAATCGTCGGTAGTAAGGACAGGCGATGGGAAAAAGATAAGATCTAAGGAATGACCGGAGATATGAGTAGGCGAGGAAACAGGAGAGAACAAGCCATGAGAGTCTAAGATAGTTAGAAATTGAGAAGCAAGGACATTAGAGCTAGGCGAATCCACCCAAAAGTTGAAATCGTCTAGGATAATAAAGCGACTAGAGAAAGATGATATTATGCAGTCGAGGAGAGTAGGAAATTCAGTGAAAAAAGAAGAGCAAGTGCCAGGATGATTATGGCGATAAATAATGGTGATACAGAACTTCGGAGAAGAAGGCGGTGAAAGTTGTAGAGCAAGGAATTCGAAGGATGAGAAAGAACGAAGAGACGGAAAAGATAAGACTGAAACATGTAGAGATTTAGAGAAAATGCTGCCCACTCCACCACCGGAAGACTTGGTATTTGACCTAGATTTGTGTAGGAAGGAGTAACCTGTGTGAATGTTAGAGGAGAAAGAAGGAATGTCGGAGTCAAAGAGCCAGGTTTCAACAAGACACAAAATTGCGAGAGAGTGGAGGGATAGGATATGGCAGAGATGAGTAGTTTTATTGCGACAGGAACGAATGTTAATAAATCCAATAGGACTATTAGACCAAAGAAGGAACTAGACAAGGAAGAGCGATTAGAGGAATGCTTAGGAGAGGATACTTGGGAGGCTAGTCAGGTGGAAGAAGGAGAGACGGACGGACCGGAGGACATAGTGCGGAGCCGGATCGAATTTCTTACAGCCAAGAAAGAAGGACAGGAAGAGCTAAAAGATGAATGGTTATGTGGACGCAAAGACGAAGCACAATTGTTGCACCATTCAGGTGCTGAGCGGTCACAGTCACCAGACCTATGAGGGCCTGCACAATGACCACACATCACAGGACGTGTGCAGTGTGTTTCTTTGTGGCCGAGACCGGCACATCGACCACAGTGAGCTACCCAGTAACGATCGTAAACTGGGCATGAACGCAGTTCGATGAAGAGACGGTCACCGGCATTTTTGATGACTGAACGCACAGCTGGTGAAACAGACAAAACAGCATGTGATATATTATTACGAGGAGTGGTGAAAAATAAAAGTTTGATCTCCGAGTCAGGCACAGATGACAGACAGTATTTTTTTTGCTTTAGTGAAGAAACGAAAGAATCAGAAGAAAGGTTGGGAGGAATGTTAGCCATAGTAATCTTCGGGCGAAGTTGTATGGCAGTCGGCAGTGAGACTTCAGCGTCCGGCATGGCCATGCTAACACGATCGGCAGCCTTTTTGGCTGTAGCAGCGGAATCGCAGCGCAGCACCAGTCCGCCATTGACAGCAGGGCGCGAGGCAGACACCGGAATATCGCGCAGAGCCGGAGCAACGGACGATGTCGAAATGGGCGAGCTAGTCTTCGACTTTAAAACCACAGCATGTGACTGTTTCGGTTGAGGAGACGGTCGTGGAGTGGTAGAGGAATCCTGTGGTGGCTGACGTAGTTCATTTAGAGTGCCCTCAATGGTCTGCAGGCGCTGGCCAAACGAAGAGAAATCTCCAGCCAACCGGATCGCGAACTTAGCTCGACCAAGACAGGGAGAACACACCCAATTGACCATTTTCAGTAGGTCCGTCCTGATACCAGTTAGAGAGGCACATTTGACGTGGGCCCGCGAATCACATAAGTTGCATCCAACCCATTTGGCAGTCTCACCGGGAGAATTACAAATACAGCATTGACATATTGCGCAACGTGAGAGTCAAGTGAGAAGCAACCAAACAATTCCAAACAATTCAAAAACAAACTGAATACTCACCCAGCGACAAGAAGTATCAGGGAAGAAAGAACTACAGAATCATAAGTTTGAGCAGCGCGCGAAAACAACCATACACCACAACTGTCGCTGGGAGAGTGAAATTGGTACCGTTGGTATACCGTACATGTACTACCCAACATCACACCGTGTCCATATAATCATGTCAATCCTACAAACTGCTGTATTTTACCTTGTCAACATTTCGCTAAATTGATGTATGCAATGAATCTGTGTAGACCGCGCATGCTACCATTTTAATAAATTGAGCGATAACAAAGTGTTGTTTTTTTGTCGCGCGCAATAATAAAACTCTTGCGACACATTACGAAATGTATTGGTATACCGTACACATGGAATAATTCAACAAATTTTGTTCCGTTTACTTTGTGGTTCACAAATGTGACGCGAAATAATTATTAAATACAAATGTGACGTAAAATGGCTTTTAAAGACAAAAAAATAATATTCAGCCCTATTAAACATTCCCCGTAAAACGCTGCTGTGGTCGACCTCTGCGAGGACCCCGGTTCGAAGCCCGTCAGGTATGTATATTTAAAATACATAAAGTATGGTTAGGCTGGGTCGGGTTGGGTAGGGTTGGGTCGGGTTAGGTTAGGTATAGAATAAAGAATACATAGAATAAAGAATAAGAAAAAAATTATAAATACAAATGTGGCGCTAAAGAGACAAATATGTTTAGTTCCACCAGCAAACGCTATATATACACCTATTACACATCACCTGCAAAACGCTGCTGTGGCCGATCTCGGCAGATGCTGGCTTGGAGACGCGAGGACTCCGGTTCGAAACCCGACTGGTATGTATATCTATATATATATAAGAGATCCTCTGTGTGTGTGTGTGTGTGTGTGTGTGTGTGTGTGTGTGTGTGTGTGTGTTTGTCCCACCCTCCTTGGTTCAGTATCTATGAGCTGCTACTAAACCATTACTTGGCGTACCCGCTAAAAATTTATACCATTAAGTTGGAAATGTTCTTGTCTACATGATATGCTAAATTTTATATTTTGAAAATTAAACCAAAAAAAGTTGTAGCGGTGAAAAGACAAAATGAACCCTGAAAAATGCGAAAATTTTGGTAAATTTTCTGCAGACCACTCCTCCTAAACCAGCAATGGTACAACTATACAAATTATACCACTGTGTAGAATTTTTTTGTTCTACTAAACGAATAATAATTTATACCCAAAAATTGAGTATAAAACATGTAAAATGGAAAAAAATTCAATCTACATTCAAAATTTTATTTAAACTCCACGCGTCAAATTTTCTATACTTTTTTCTCTATTTCTCAATAAAATAATTATCACACATCTATATAAATAATACCATCATGCTGGGAATTTTATTTTCTACAACACAGTATAGTTTTTAATTTTACAAAGTGTATTAAAAAAAGTTACGGCGGTGTGAAGTGTAAATGACAAAGTCAAAAAGGCAAAATTAGCACACAAAAACGTGAATATTTTGGTCAATATTCCGCTATCTATTCCGCATAAACCAGCAATGGTACAGCTATAAAAATTATACTATTGTGTAGATAATTTTGTGTTCTACAAGAAAAGTTATAATTTATACCCACAAATGATACAAAAACGTGTAAAATTGGCAAAATTCTCAAATAGATCCAAAATTTCACTTGAACACCGGGTGATTAATATTAATTCATTTTTCTACTATTTCTCAGTAACTATTTGTCACACATTAAAATAAAGTACACCATCGTGCTAGAAATTTTGTTTTCTACAATACGGTATAATTTTTAATTTTCCAAAGTGTATCTAAAGGAAGTCACGGCGGTGTAAAGTCAAAATGTCATGTTGCCAATTTGACAGCTATTATGCGCACTTGCGATTACACATGAATATACACTGATTTAATTTCACTGAAGTCCAATCAAAATTTACGCACTTGCGATTACACAGGAATATACTACTGTGTAAAGAATTTTGTGTTCTATAAGATAAGCTAAAATTTATACCCACAAATGATACAAAAAACGTGTAAAATTGACAAAATTCTCAAATACATCCAAAATTACACTTGAACACCGGGCGACTAAAATAAATTCATTTTTCTACTATTTTCCAGTAACTATTTGCTACACATAAAAATAAATTGTACCATCGTGCTGGAAATTGTGTTTTCTGCAATACGGTATGATTTGTAATTTTCCAAAGTGTATCTGAAGGCAGTTACGGCGGTGTAAAGTCAACAGCACATATTACCAATTTGACAGCTATTATGCGCACTTGCGATTACACAGGAATATACACCGATTAAATTTCACTGAAGCCCAATCACAATTAAGAATGCATCATATTAGCTCCAAGCATGGATGGTGTGGTTTCATTGGGTACAGTTTAATTAATGCTACACTATACTGAATAGAAAGGCTTTATTGTCCTCAATAATTACAAATGAATTGTTCCGCCCGACGGGCGGGTAAAATGCTAAATTGTTTTCTAAATGTTTTCTAAATTGAAACATAAACCTCACATTTAGACTTTAATATTGGCTAAAACTTTCCTATGGGTTTGTTTTTATTTTTCAATTTTCACTGATTTTTTTATGAATTGAATAATAATTATATTTTATGAACTGTTCCGCACGACGTGCGGGCTTAAATGTATCTATAAAGAGTTGGTTTAAATGATAGCGAGGTATATGATATTTTGCTAGCAGTAAATATTCTAGCGATAAAAGTAGAATAGCTCTTAAGCAAATGATTTTGGAGAATGATGTGAACCTTTAAATATATTTTGCGATCTGATGATATATGTATTAGGAATAATACGTAGCAGAATATAGATTGCATAATATAATATCGGCTGTAATATCAAGGGTTTTAATATCGGTGTAATCCAAAAAATAACAACTGTATGAATATGATGCTTTAGTGGAAGCATTAACCGGGAATTATGAGATAATATGATAATGGTGTATAATTATATCGCATTATGCAACAAATGTGAATTTAGTTGCCTTACAGTTTGGTTCCGATACTATATTGATGGGTTGAGAGATAAGTATTGGTGGGCCGCGTGTTTGGGACCCCTGGGGTAGATAATCTCAGTCTTCTGATTACAAATTATGATCGCATCAGTATATTTTGTGATCACAAACTAATAAGTTAAATCACCTCAGACTAGGCTGAGAGCGGTCAAGATTGGATGGTTGGGTTGGGTTGGGTAGGTTTGACTCAGGTTATATTGGGTTTTAATGATAGCGGAAAATATATAAATTTTAGCAATAAATATTATAGCGATAAAAGTAAAATAGTACTTAAGCAAATTATATTGGGGAATGATGTTAAGTAATAAATATAGTTAGGAAACATTCTGATGATAAGATTTCATCATCTTTCATTGTTTGTTTCGTGTTTGTGTTCTGAATTATACCAGACGACGGGCAGATTTATATATCAGGCGGGTTGAGGGATAATATTTGTCAAAATAAGAACAAAAATATTCACATTTAGACTTATCTATTGGTTAAGATATTTATAGGTTACATTTTTTGATTTTCAATTTGTATTCATTATATTTTATGGATTTGATATGAATTTTATTGTATGAATTGTTACGCACGACGGGCGGGTTTAAAAAAGTGTTTTTTAGTTCATTTTTTCAAATGGTTCATTTAAAAAAAGTTTTTTTTAATAAAATTGTTCCGCGGGCAGCAAATATAGACAATAGAACGTTCAATTTCCCCTGTAGTATTAATCCATACACAAAACCAATGGATTTGACTTCAAATATGAATTTTATTGTATGAATTGTTCCACACGACGGGCGGGTTTAAAAAAAAGTGTTTCCATTTTTTAGCTCATTTTTTCAAATGGTTCATTTAAAAAAGGTATTTTTAACGGGCGGGTTTTAATGCTATATATATACATAAATAAGAAATTATCTGTCTGTCTGTGTATGTATGCTTGAATATGAGGTGACATAATTGCGCTGGTTCATGGTTCGCTGGTTCAATGATCAGGGGCTTGAAACGTAAACGAAGCGATGGCTCAATTTTATGAAATAAAAATGTCCCGCGGGCAGCAATAAAACGTTCAATTTCACCGTGTAGAATGAAATCATATACAAAGCTAATGGATTTGACTTCAAGAACCAGAACGGATGGTGTTCGAGTTCTGAATTATTCCTCACGTCGGGGGGTTTAAATATGAGGCGGGCTGAGTGAAAATATTTTGTCAAAATAAAATTGAAAATAATGAAATTTAGACTTTTGAATTGATTAAGGTTTTCATGAGTTTGCCTTATTTATTTTTAATTTGCAATATTTGTATGAATTGTTCCGCACAACGGGCGGGTTTTAATGCTAATCTATATATATATATATATAAGAGATCCTCTGTGTGTGTGTGTGTGTGTGTGTGTGTGTGTGTGTGTGTGTGTGTTTGTCCCACCCTCCTTGGTTCATTATCTATGAGCTGCTACTCGGCCATTACTTGGCGTACCCGCTAATAACTTATACCATTACGTTGGAAATGTTCTTGTCTACATGATATGCTAACTTTTAAATTTTGAAAATTAAACCAAAAAAAGTTATAGCGGTGAAAAGACAAAATAAACCCTGAAAAATGCGAAAATTTAGGTAAATTTTTTGCAGACTACTCCTCCTAAGCCAGCAATGGTACAACTATACAAATTATACCACTGTGTAGAAAATTTTCTGTTCTACTCAACAAACTATAATTCATACCCAAAAATTGAATATAAAACATGTTAAATGGAAAAAATTCAATCTACATTCAAAATTTTATTTATACTCCACGCGTCCGATTTTCTATACTTTTTTCTCTATTTCTCAAAAACTAATCATCACACATCTGAATAAATAATACCATCATGCTGGGAATTTTGTTTTCTACAACACGGTATAATTTTTAATTTTCCAAAGTATATTAAAAAAAAGTTACGGCGATGTGAAGTGTAAATGACAAAAAGGCAAAATTAGCACAAAAAACGTGAATATTTTGGTCAATATTCCGCTATCTATTCCTCATAAACCAGCAATGGTACAGCTATAAAAAGTATACTATTGTGTAGAAAATTTTGTTTTCTACAAGAAAAGTTATAATTTATGCCCACAAATGATACAAAAAAATGTGTAAAATTGGCAAAATTCTCAAATACATCCAAAATTACACTTGAACACCGGGTGATTAAAAATAATTAATTTGCTTACCTATTTCTCAGGAACTATTCGTCACACGTTACAAAAAATTATACCATCGTGCTAGAAATTTTGTTTGCTACAATACGGTATAATTTTATATTCTCCAAAGTGTATCTGAAGGAAGTTACGGGGGTGTAAAGTCAAAAGGACATATTGCCAATTTGACAGCTATTAGGCGCACTTGCGATTACACAGGAATATACTACTGTGTAGATAATTTTGTGTTCTACAAGATAAGCTATAAATTATACCCACAAATGATACAAAAACGTGTAAAATTGGCAAAATTCTCAAATACATCCAAAATTACACTTGAACACCGGGCGACAAAAATATATTCATTTTTCTACTATTTTCCAGTAACTATTTGTTACACATAAAAATAAATTATACCATCGTGCTAGAAATTTTCTTTTCTACAATGCAGTATAATTTTTAATTTTCCAAAGTGTATCTGAAGGAAGTTACGGCGGTGTAAAGTCAAAAGCACATATTACCAATTTGACAGCTATTATGCGCACTTGCGATTACACAGGAATATACACCGATTAAATTTCACTGAAGCCCAATCACAATTAAGAATGTATCATATTAGCTCCAAGCATGGATGGTGTGGTTTTATTTCGTACAGTTTAATTAATGCTACACTATACTGAATATAAAGGCTTTATTGTCCTCAATATTTACACATGAATTGTTCCGTACGACGGGCGGGTAAAATGCTACTGGGAACAAAGTAAACTACTGAATTTTACTGTGTAATTTAATTGGTTTTATTTCAAGTTGCATACGCTTAAGTTGCATAAGGATATGGGTTGTAATATCATGCAATGCCAACTATATGCATATGATGTTTTAGCGGAAGCATTAATCTGGAATTATAGAGATGACAGAAAGTTTCACTGTTCATATAGTGTTACACTTCTGAATTACTACGCACGAAGGACGGGTGTGAATTTGAGCAGTGTTGAGGAAAAAACTTCGTCAATAATTAAAACAAGAATTTACAAATTTGACTTTTCTATTGGTCGTTTTTCATCAATTTTCTTTGTGTTTGTTTCGTGTTTGAGTTCTGAATTATTCCGCACGACGGGCAGCTTTAAATATGAGGCTGTTCGAGGGAAAATAGTTTTCCACATCTAAAATAAAAACATTCATATTTAGAATTTTCTATTCGTTAAGACTTTTTATGGGTTTACTTTTTCTTTTAAAATTTCTAATAGTTTTTTATTAATTCAATATTTATTTTACTTTATTAATTGTTCTGCACAACGGGCGGGTTTGAATGCTAGATGGCGATGTTAAGTTATAGATATATTTTGAAAACATTATGATAAAACAGTTTAGTCATTTGTCATTGTTTTATGTCAGAGTTATAAATTATTCAGCACGACGGGCAGGTTTGAATAGGAAATTTTTCATGGCTTTACTCTTTTATTTATTAATTAATATTAATTTTATCTTATGAATTGAATACAAATTTTATAGTATGAATTGTTCCGCACGACGGGCGGGCTTACATGCTAGAATTTTCATTGTTTGTTACGTGTTTGTGTTCTGAATTATTCCGCACGACGGGCAGGTTCAAATATGAGGCGGATTGAGGGATCATATTTTGTCAAATTTAAATTTACTATATTCACATTAAGAGCTTTTTATTGGTGAACGTATAACGTTTTTGGGTTCAAATATATATATATATATATATATATATATATATATATATATATATATATATATATATATATATATATATATATATATATATATATATATATATATATCTTTTATTATGTATGTATATATAAAAGAAAATATCTGTCTGTCTGTGTGTGTATGTATGTTTGAATATGAGGTGACATAATTGCGCGGGTTCAATGGTATGAACGAGGGGCTTCAAACGCAAACAAAGCGATGGCTCATTTTTATGAAATAAAAATATCCCGCGGGCAGCAACCATAGACAATAAAACGTTCAATTTCACCGTATAGAATGAATTCATATGCAAAGCTAATGGATTTGACTTAAAGATCCAGAACGGATGGTGTTAGAGTTCTGAATTATTCCGCACGTCGGGCGGGTTTAAATATGAGGCTGGCTGAATGAAAATATTTTGTCAAAATAAAATTAAAAATAATGAAATTTACACTTTTCAATTGATCAAGGTTTTATGAATTTACCTTATTTATTTTTTAATTTGCAATATTTTTATGAATTGTCCCGCACAACGCCAAGATCAAGAACGGATCGTGTTTGACTTCTAAATTTTTTCGCACGACGGGCGGGGTTAAATATGAGGCATATTGAGGAAAAATATTTAGTCAAAAAAGAGAAAAAGATTACCTTAGACTTTTCAATTGATCACAATCTTATGAGTGTGCCGTTTTTCTAAATAAATTTTCATTTTTTTATGAATTAAACATGAATTTCATTTTAAGAATTGTTACGCACAACGGGCGGGTTTTAATGTTTAATGTCTTATATAGTATTTAAACAACAAAATGAACTGTTTGGGCTGTGTGTCTGTCTGTCCCACCCTCAGTTTTACAATTTGGTTTCTATACTATAATGGCGAGCTGGGAGAAAAGTATTGGTGGGCCGCGTGTTTGAGACCCCTGGCGTAGATAATCTCAAACTTCTGATTAGAAATTACGATTGAATCGGTTCATTTTGTGATCAAAAACTAATAAGTTGGATCACCTCAGATTAGGCTGGGTTAGGTCAAGATGGGGTGGTTGGGTTGGGTTTGGTAGGTTTGGGTCAAGTTATATTGGATTTAAATGATACCGAAATATACCGAAATACGAGATGATATGCGGTTAAAATTGCGGTAGCGGTAAAAGTAGAATAGTACTTGAGCAAATGATGTTGGGGAATGATGTTGAGTTCTAAATATGTTTCGGAAACATTCTGATGAAAAGTTTTCACCATTTTCAATTGTGTTTGTTTCGTGTTTATTTCTGAATTATTCCGCACGACGGGCGGGTTTGAATATGAGGCGGGTTGAGGGAAAATATTTTGTCAAAATTAGAACAAAAATGATTACATTTGGACTTTTCATTTGGTTCAGATTTTTATGAGCTTACTTTTTTTGAATTTGCAATATTTTTATGAGTAAAGTATGAATTTTATTATAATGAATTGCTCCGCACAAAGAGCGGTTTTTCATACTAATAGAAAACAATATATCTACATTCAGCAGGACACATCATTCTGGTATCACGTTGCAAAATACTATTTACGACTGTTACTCAAGGTCATATTCGGGTAGAAAGCATGCATATACGCTGTTCAACTGGAAAGCTATTCAGCTATAGATTCAGCTATATCGCTGGCCATTTGAGGTGCGCTGCGATTCTGAGAACAAAAACCCATTTGTACAAATATTTGTGGTCTTTGTGGCTTACACCTACCGTCTGATAAACCAGTCATGTAGAAACTCACCGACACATACACATACATTTGCATACACATACACACCAACACGTATTCACACAAACACACTCACACACATAAACACACACAGCTCAGTTAATAAAAAAAATTAGGGTGACCTTTTGTTGCAAATGCAACTATTGTATCATAGAATCTGTTTGTCATTAGGAGCCAAAAATCAATATTTAATTGATCTGAAATAAGTATTAAATGAGTTATAAATGTAACTTTTTGTTTTTAGCGCAACTTTTTCATTTTTTAGATCAACTATTTAGAATTAGGACAATTTTGAACTTTTAGAACAATTATTTCACACTATCCAGAATAATTGTCAGTTGTAAAGTTGTACAATGCAGCATATGTTCATTTAATGTCAACATAAACTCGATAAGCCTGTATCTGGAAGACGTGTGAGTATTGTGTCCGTGTGTGGTGCTAGACATCCTGTGTGTGCATATCACCGCATACGGACACACAAATAGATACAATACAGACATAGACAATATAATATAGACATAAATACTGGAATTAACCAGTACACTCATTAAAACACACCATTTGTGTATATACATGTCTTATATAGTATTTAAACAACAAAATGAACTGTTTGGGCTTTGTGTCTGTCTGTCCCACCCTCAGTTTTACAATTTGGTTTCTATACTATAATGGCGAGCTGCGAGAAAAGTATTGGTGGGCCGCGTGTTTGAGACCCCTGGCGTAGATAATCTCAAACTTCTGATTAGAAATTACGATTGAATCGGTTCATTTTGTGATCACAAACTAATAAGTTGGATCACCTCAGATTAGGCTGGGTTAGGTCAAGATGGGGTGGTTGGGTTGGGTTTGGTAGGTTTGGGTCAAGTTACATTGGATTTAAATGATACCGAAATATACCGAAATACGAGATGATATGCGGTTAAAATTGCGGTAGCGGTAAAAGTAGAATAGTACTTGAGCAAATGATGTTGGGGAATGATGTTGAGTTCTAAATATGTTTCGGAAACATTCTGATGAAAAGTTTTCACCATTTTCAATTGTGTTTGTTTCGTGTTTATTTCTGAATTATTCCGCACGACGGGCGGGTTTAAATATGAGGCGGGTTGAGGGAAAATATTTTGTCAAAATTAGAACAAAAATGATTACATTTGGACTTTTCATTTGGTTCAGATTTTTATGAGCTTACTTTTTTTGAATTTGCAATATTTTTATGAGTAAAGTATGAATTTTATTATAATGAATTGCTCCGCACAAAGGGCGGTTTTCATGCTAATAGAAAACAATATAGCTACATTCAGCAGCACACATCATTCTGGTATCACGTTGTAAAATATGATTTACGACTGTTACTCAGGGTCATATTCGGGTAGAAAGCATGCATATACGCTGTCCAACTGGAAAACCCACATGACCATGATAAATTCAGCTATATCGCGCACACTGGCCATTTGAGGTGCGCTGCGATTCTGAGAACAAAAATCCATTTGTACAAATATTTGTGGTCTTTGTGGCTTACACCTACCGTCTGATAATCCAGTCATGCAGAAACTCACCAACACATACACACACATTTGCATACACATACTCACCAACACGTATTCACACAAACACACTCACACACATAAACACACACAGCTCAGTTAATATAAAAAATTAGGGTGACCTTTTGTTGCAAATGCAACTTTTGTATCATAGAATCTGTTTGTCATTAGGAGCCAAAAATCAATATTTTATTGATCTGAAATGAGTATTAAATAAGTTATAAATGTAACTTTTTGTTTTTAGCGTATTTTTTCATTTTCAAGATCAACTATTTAGAATTAGGACAATTTTGAGCTTTTAGAACAATTATTTCACACTATCCATAATAATTGTCAGTTGTAAAGTTGTACAATGCAGCATATGTTCATGTAATGTCAACATAAACTCGATAAGCCTGTATCTGGAAGACGTGTGAATATTGTGTGTGGTGCTAGACATCCTGCGTGTGCATAGCACCGCATACGGACCACAGACTCCTTTAAGGAAGGACTGGAACGTCCCCTGCTCGGGGTTTTTAACTTGAGTCTGAAAGATTAACTTGAGTCCTTAATAAAATGACTTCTAGAAGAGCTAGAAACACGTTTTATGGGTCAAAATGGGGGTTTTTGAGGACGCTGAGTTAATGAGTAATATTTTCAACACCACTTGGGGTCATCTCCAAGGTCCGAGGGTCATATTTCAAGGTAAAATTTGTGAATTTTGATCATTTTTCCTCGTTTTTTGTGTGTAACTCATAAATGGTGAGAAAAGGATGATTGTAATGAGAGGCAAGTCTGTAGAGCTGTTAAAATTTAATCTATATTGTCAAATATTGTATTACTCAAACATTCCAAACAAGCCCTAAAACCATGAAGCACTAAAACAAGAAATAAAGAACGGTACCTATTTCTCATAACAACAAAACTCAAAGACATTTACATTTGATTAGATGAACATCGCTAGATGGAGAACTTTTCTTGCCTCCTGAGGCATCCCACAGCCTTTTCTTTGTCACTTACATTGAGGACGTGAGCTTTCAATAGAATGTTAGCTAAAGTCGTACATGCAGCAACTATAGACAATAGAACGTCCCCTGTAGAATTAATCCATACACAACACCAATGGATTTGACTTCAAGATCCAGAACGAATCGTGTTCGAGTTATGAATTATTCAGCACGACGGGCGGGTGTAAAAATGAATCAGGCGGACTGAGGGAAAATATGTTGTCGAAATAAAAATAATTAAACTAGGAATTTTCTATTGATTAATATTTTTATGAGTGTACCCTATTTCATTTTTAATTTTTCTTATTTTCTATGAATTGAATATGAATTTCATTTTTTGAATTGATCCGCACAACGGACGGGTTTAATGCTAGTTTAAAATACATAAAAAAGTTAGGTTAGGTATATAATAAATAAAAAATAAGTTAGGTTAGGTCGGGTTAGGTTGGGTTAGTTCGGATCGGGTTAGGCTGGGTTGGGTTAGGTTGGGTTAGGTTAGGTTGGGTTGGGTTAGGTCAGGTTAAGGCAGAAAAAAAAATTAAATGACGTCAGAGGGGGGCCCAAGTAATGTAAACAAATGTGACAAAGTGATGAACTCTACTACTAGTGTGGTATTCGATCACACAAAATTTGGGAACCACTATTCTAAACAATATTTAGTGGCGTAGGCTATCTGCCTCCCTCTACCATGAATGCTAGTGGGTCACTTAGCCGCAAGAGACTGTGTGTTTCAACACGACTGTAATAGGGAATTAACAAGTCCATATGTCGGTATAGCTGAAAAGACGATACCTTACAATAGTGCATGTTTAGTTCATATTTTCATATTGGTATATTTCACGAATACTCAGCAGAACTCCTGGGGGTATATTCAGCCTCCCCCCTATTGGTCCAATAGTTCGGGGGTGTATATACCCCTCATATCTCCCAACGGTCTATGCCCAATAATCCCAAATATAATACGTCGAATTATTTCTTCAGTCTACAGTGGCCTGAAAGTGTGTGTATGTGTGTGCACGTATGTACGTATGTGTGTGTGTGTGTTTGTGTGTGGCCGTATGTGTGTGTGTGCGTGTGTGTACTTGAGTGTGTGTTTAAGTGTGATTCTTTGTTGCGTTGTATATTAACTGTTGTTCAACTTTTTCTTGTATTGACTATAATAACTATAGCTGTATATATGAAAATATATAAATTTACGCATTTGAACACAGCTGTGGAGAGGCTAATGTTCGCGTGAATTTATGCATGGGCAAAGCCTCACGGCCCCGGCTGGCACACCGCAGGTCCGGCCGCACGGGTTTTGCAGTCACCGCCAGTACAGAAACTGCACGGCTGCGCGCACACAAAACCCGCATTGCGACAATTGGGCTACCCTTTCAGAAACCGACCCAAGCGTTCCACCTCGCCAGGGAACCGAACCCTGGACTTCTCGTGCACAGAGCGTGCGTCTTAGCCACTCGGCTACGAGGCGGATATTGCTGCTGATGAGCTGTATATTGACTACTGTAACTAGTTGTATATTAACTATTGCTTGTTGGCAGGGTGATAAGATCAACAGCGCAGGTGCTATTCTATAAAAGAACAAGGGCTGTGCTCTAAAACGCCGCAACAATACCTGTAATCATGCAAAAAAAGGTGCGGTGTGTGTTCCATTCCGGCCGCAAATGAGACCTCAACCCTCTGCGGAGAATATATGCAAGCATGCTCAGAAATGGATTGTTCAAAGTATCCTCACTTTGCTTGCAAATGCTGCCCACATTGTTCTGGGGAGTTCTATGCCACTTGCGGTAGATTTCCATGGCATCCATATAATGTATATATGTAGAAATGGAATAAATTTTGAAGTTGTGTTTTTGCGTTTTACAGTCAGAATGAAGTATATACTTGTGTGATGTTGTAAACGATGCGAGAGAGTGATATATTGTGTGTGAGTGTGAGTCTGCTTGTGTGGGTGTGTGTTAGTGTGAGACTGTTTGGTTCGCGTTTGTCTAGCTTACTGTGTTGATAGGTGTGCGTTTGTATACGTGTATGCCTGTCATGCTGTTACGTGTTTATGCCCCGCGGCGGCGAACACTTGACCAGCTCACTGCTGATTGGTTGTAAGAGTTGTGTGTGCGTGTGTGTGTGTGTGTGCGTGTGTGCGCGTTGAGTGATGGTGTGACGTCTTGTAGGTGCGCGTGGAACAGTGATACCCACGCACGCCTGTTTGTAAATACACTTTTGGTTATTTGTCTGTTACAATATTTGAATGTCAATTCTGATGAGTTTTGTGTTTATTTTCACAAATATATCATAACATTAAAGGTTAAAGTTTAAAGCAGGAGTTCTTAACCGGGAGTATTCATACCCCTTGGGGGTATGGGACTAGATATCTGTGTACTGGCATACATTATTAATGGCTTATAAATAATGAAATTATCAATGGTAAGGATTTACTAGTAATCCGTATCTAAAGTACAATAAATTCAAGCAATTAAAACACTCGTGGATTTAGAAAACATACCGGAAAATAATAGGATTGGTGATAAATATTTAAACAGTGAAGTAAAGGGGGTATGGGACCATATTCGGCAATCCATTGGGGGTATGGAACCATCAAAGGGTTAAGAATCCCTGGTTTAAAGGCATAAGTGACAGCTGCTATACGGGAAGAAGCCTAAGCTTATGAACACACACCGGTGTGTCCATTGCAGCTCGCTGCCACCGCAGAACCGACCCTCTCCACGTTATGACGCCACAAGGACAAAAGATGTATTAGAGAGGGTCACCTCCCCAGAATGCATGGCACAACACATGACTGATATCTGGTACCCATTTACTGTTTGGTGGACAGGGGCTGTTGTATTTTAACACGAATAAACACGTTGGACAGGGGCTGTTGGATGTTAGAATTCACCCAATAAATTTTGTTCCGCCGGTTTCCGAACCACGGACCTCCCGCTTGTGAGGCGGGTGTGCTAACTAATACACCACGGAGTTCACAATTAGTATGGAATTAACGAATAGTATAACGTTTAGTTTTGTAATGACTCTCTAAATTATGTGACAATGGCTCATACAACTTGGAGGCAACATCAGGAAAATACAATTGTCTTCATTTTCTTCGGAAAATTGGCACAAGAAATAGGTAATGATCAGCAAAAGAACAAAACAGCGTGTGCTTCAACACATTTAAAAACCCTGGAACATTTATTTGAACGGCGGGTTGGGGGAGCAATTGAAATATAGAACGACCCCGTCTAATTCAGTGGTTCTTGAATATTTTCTCTGATTCCCCACTTCTTAATGAGCCATCTCTTCATTTTACACAACAGAGCTGATGAATTCAATAAATTCAGTTGTCACATCAAAGTAAATGTGAGTATATCTATAACAAAGTTATAATCAGACCAGTTTTCTATCTATCAGTTTACTCGGTTTTCTCTCTCTTTCTCTCAGTCTGCTTTCGCGTTCTTTCGCGGCCTGCTTGTGCAGCTGTCGTTAGGCTAATTTATGTGTTAGGGTGGCGTCAGCAGTACACTGCCCCTGATATGCTTGGCAACGTGTTACCGTTGATTAATTATCTTTTTTGTGTGTCTGACTTGGCTGAGCATCTCATTGTAACGCATGTGTAGTGTCAGATCGTGTTTAGAAATAGCTCGCAACTAGGTTGCGCAGCCGAACTGTTTGCCCGGTGAGATTCAGTGTGGCCCATTGAGCCGACGACCTGTGGTCGTGGGTATATATACCTGTGTTGTACTAACAATAAAGGGGTGATACTAGAGACAGGAGACGCTAGAGATACTAGGTTCACTAACGATAGGGCAGTCAAGATGTGACACTAACAACAGAGGACCTCTCACCCAGGCAGGCAGTTATTAAGTCGTCATAAGAGCATTAGGCTCAGGACTTTATTAAGTGTTAAGAATAGATTTGACTGGTTGCTGAAAATACACAATTAAAATACGACTGGGTGACTATTACTTGTTATCGCGGAACACAACAACAAGAGGAACTATCAAGACTTCACGATCAGCCAAACGAAGATCAATATAACAACATATTATTATCACTACTGTTACAATATCATTGGAGACTGTAGTGTCTTGTGTGCGCAACTATCGTTCAATTGTTGTAAACAAACGGCTTGTCGCGGAAGCGCAATTAGCGCCCTAGTGTAGTTAATTTATCGCTAGGGCTACGTGTACTTGTTTAGTAATTGTGTTGAGCCAATCGGTAAGTGACAGGTAAGCTTGAGAGTTTTCTTGGTTGGTATGTATGTTCTTTAGGGCAGTTTTCCCTAGGTCTCGGTAACGTTTGGTTCTCTCTTGTGAATATAGTTAATCGTTTTGGACAACGCCCTTTTTATTCAGAGTTGAGCTGCAACACTATATCTGGCGACGAGGTTTAAGAACTCTGGTTTTCCTTGTTACTTTGTCATTGCTTGTTATTTTCGTTGTCATTACAATGGGAGATAACGGGATTCCGCTTCCATCTCATTTTTTGCCACGCCCAGGCAAACCATTGGTCCCCTGGAGCGAGTGGCAAGAGGCCTTCGATAATTATTTGCAGGCAATCGGCGGCGACACCTTCACGGATGCTCGTCGTCGTGCACTATTGCTGCACTGTATCGGGCCTGAGGCTATGCGCGCCTACAGGGCGTTCCCAGCAGAAGCCAAACGAGAGCAGGAAACAGAGTATCAACGGACAATGCGGCAGCTCCAAAAGCACTACACACCGAGGGTCAATGTCATCGCGGAGCGGTTTGTTTTTAAGCAAAGACGGCAGCTAGACAAGGAGTCGACTGCAGATTTCGTCTCGGCACTCCGCACGCTTTCGCTCAACTGTCAGTACGGGGAACTCACGGATGAACTGGTGCGTGACCAAGTGGTTGAGCACACGGTCCACAAGCGGCTGCGTGAGCGCTTCCTCCAGGAGCCGACATTGACGCTGAATACCCTGCTCCAGATAGCAGAGGCGTACGAAGCGTCACGTGAGCACTCATCCCAGATGACACGGGAGCCGCACAACGACTTCGGCGAGGTGAACATCGCAAGACGGGTCAACAAGCAACCCAGACGGATAGGAGACGACAGTGCAGCTGCCGAAAAATGCGCCTATTGCGGCAGGCAGCACAAAACGCCGCGAAAAACCTTCTGTCCAGCACTCAAGAGCAAGTGCAACACGTGTGGAAGGATTGGTCACTGGTCTGTTGTCTGCCGATCGAAGGACAAACCGAGCACATCAAACAAATTACTGCGCGAAGTAACCATCCTCTCCTGTCACGCACCGAAGGAGAACAAGATGGTGTGCGACGCTCTCGTGGCGGTGGACTCTGGTAAGTCGCCTTCCACTGCAGATCGACACAGGAGCCAGTGTGTCTGTGTTGAGCCTGCCACTGGCCAGAGCCCACTTCAGGGGGTCAGCGGTGACAGCAACAGACACTCGGCTGTTTGGGGTCGGCAAGAACGAGCTGAAGGTGATCGGCACGTTGTCGGCGTCGGTGACGGTGGAAACTCGTACTGCACGGACCGAGTTCTACGTCATTGATACACCATCTCCGGAGGGCCTTCTCGGGCTATCGACGATGTCAGCACTGGGTCTGACGATCCGGCCACGGGAAGGGACAGTAGCAAACGTGCTGCCGGCGACTGAGCAGCCGTCCGCCGTGCAGGCCGTGCAGGCCGGAATGGTGAAACTGCAAGAGTCGGCCGAGTTTTGCGCGCAGTCGCAGGCCCAGCAGCAACTGGCCATGTCAAAGCTGCTGTATCGTCAGCAGTCGATTGAGGCGCTGCTCAGCGGCGGAGGCCGGGATGACAGTGCCAGCCCTGCCGCCGCTGCGAGCACCAACGCGCCCATCCAGCCTGTGCATGTTGTTGCGCCGGCCGCTGTGACTACGTGTGACGGTGCGTCGGCCGTCAGCAACCCACTGCACCAGTTACTGCAGCAGATTCAGCAGCAGTCGGCCAGAGCGTCGGCGGCCGACGTCGCCGCTCACAAACCGCCCGGCGCTGTTCACGCGCCGTTCGTTCCGGTCGTCACTGCGCCTCAGCCACAGCCACAGCCGAGCGCCGTGTCCGAGTCGATGCAGAGTGTGCTGGAACAACTCGCCCGTTCCGGCCAACAACAACAACAGAGTGGCGTGCCTGGCAGCGGTGGCGGGGCTGACAATATGATGGGCGAGAAGCTGGTGGAAGGTGACCCCTCCAAGCGCGTGAGGAGACAGCAGTACAGGAACACTGCCGCCTACAACACACAGCATCCAGTGCGCAAACAGGCGTTCCAGGTCGGCGACAGGGTCTACGTCCGTCGCCACGGGCACGTCCCCAAGGGCGAATCGAAGTTTCGTGGTCCCTTCTCGATTCTGCGACACAGCGGTCCAACGTCGTATCACTTGTCGGACGGATCGGTTCGCAATGCGGCTCATCTCGCTTTAGCATCCAGCTGGTCGCCGTCTACGGTACAGTATGAAGAGAATGACATTCTCGATTTCGGTCCGAAAACATCGCCGCAGAACGATGGAAGTTCGGGGGCTGCTGCCACTTCAACGGACGGGGCTCCTGCAGAACACGTCGAGAATGACACCGGACTACAGTCAAATGTCAACCCACATCTCTCAGAGCTTCCGCCGTCTCGGAGCGGCAGACGTCGTTGGAGACCAGCTCGTGTGACTTGACCGATGGATACTTGACCACTGTGCGATTGTTAGCGCGGTTCAAGCAAATGTTCCTCTTTTGTTATTTGTAGGTTCTGTTTTTAAGGGGAGGGATATGTAGTGTCTTGTGTGCGCAACTATCGTTCAATTGTTGTAAACAAACGGCTTGTCGCAGAAGCGCAATTAGCGCCCTAGTGTAGTTAATTTATCGCTAGGGCTACGTGTACTTGTTTAGTAATTGTGTTGAGCCAATCGGTAAGTGACAGGTAAGCTTGAGAGTTTTCTTGGTTGGTATGTATGTTCTTTAGGGCAGTTTTCCCTAGGTCTCGGTAACGTTTGGTTCTCTCTTGTGAATATAGTTAATCGTTTTGGACAACGCCCTTTTTTATTCAGAGTTGAGCTGCAACACTATATCTGGGTTTAAGTAAGTAAGTAAGTGAGTAAGTTTTCGTATTTGCTTTCTGTGCTAAATGGGGATGCTCGGAAATGTGTAAGTGGATTGTCTTTAAATGGCGACAATTACCCAGTAGCTTGTGATCTGCTAAGGGAACGTTTTGGTCGAAAAGAGTATATTATATAGCCTCCACTAGACCGATTGGCTCAACACAATTACTAAACAAGTACACGTAGCCCTAGCGATAAATTAACTACACTAGGGCGCTAATTTCGCTTCTGCGACAAGCCGTTTGTTTACAACAATTGAACGATAGTTGCGCACACAAGACACTACAGAGACAAAAATAGACGAATTTGAATTGATAAAAACACACATTTGTCCTTCTGTCCGACCTTTAGCTACCCACATAACAACTTTTCCATTCCCCACAGGTTAAGAATCGCTGATCAAATTGAACGGGACTTCTGAGGAAGGTTTGAAATATAGTGTCGCTCCTTTTTCCATTGTTTATTTCATTTACATTGTTGTTGATTGGCAGCCTTATAATTGATATACATTGTATTGTGTGCCGTGCGTATGTTTGAGCTCGGAAAGACACGCGGCTGGTGTAGCAGAACTTGTGTGTTTTTTTGTCGTTCGTTCACCCGTTTGGAATAAATTGTGTGCAGATAGATCGTTCCAGGAGTTTGTTTAGGTCGTGTATTTGCCGCGACATTTTTTGGTACCGAAAACCGGGACACTATTGTACTTTTGTTTTGCTTCTATGGCTGATATCGAAAAATTGAAGAGAAAGCGTGCTGCTTCACAATGTTGGGTCAAGCGCACGGCTTTCAAACTTGAGGAGTTCATCAAACCAGAATGTGAGTTTGACTCAATGAAGATAAGAAATTGTTTGGTCGATCTTGATTCAAAACTGTCGAAATTGCAGGACATTCAGTCTGAAATCGAACTTGTTTTGGAAGAAGATGAATTGCTACAGGAAATTGAGACTGTTGGCAATTCTCTTGATGGGATTCATGTTATTAGAGATAACGCAATGTCTCTAATTGAAAAACAGTCGGCTTCATGTCAGAAAAACGTGGCTGGTAGTTTGACTTCCAGCACGGTAGATGTGAAACTTCCAAAATTGGAATTGCCGAAATTTGGCGGCAATGTTCGCGACTGGTTTAGTTTTTGGGAATCATTTGAAAGCTGTGTTGACAGCTCAGATTTATCGAACATCAGTAAGTTTTCGTATTTGCTTTCTGTGCTAAATGGGGATGCTCGGAAATGTGTAAGTGGATTGTCTTTAAATGGCGACAATTACCCAGTAGCTTGTGATCTGCTAAGGGAACGTTTTGGTCGAAAAGAGTATATTATATATACCCACGTTCAGGAGCTTCTGGGGCTTGGTTTGAAGCAGCCTCAAGGATTGAGAAACCTTTACGAAGAACTGATGGTCCACATCAAAAGCCTTGAGTCGCTAGATATTTCTGGTTCTAGTTATGGTGTGATTCTCACGCCGATGATTGTCTCACAGCTCCCTGAAAAGGTGAGAATGACTTGGGCGCGACAGAGTGCTGGCAAGGAGTCTGACCTTACAGGTCTTCTCGAATTTCTGAAGCACGAGATGGAGTCTTGTGAGAGATCTGCTACTTTCAGCTCGGGGCCTTCGACCAGCGGACATCGGACTCCCCAGCGAAGCAGTAGACAACTGCAGGAAGCCAGAAAGTCGAAGATGATCACTGCTGTTGCACTTCACTCGTCGGTTGTAGAATGCGGGTTTTGCGGAATGAATCATTTGCCAAGTAAGTGTAGATCTGTTTTAAGTCTATCTGTGTCTGCTCGGCGAAACAAGATTAAGCAGTGTGGTCTCTGTTTTTTATGTTTGGGTGCAAATCACCGAGCCAGTGCGTGTAATGATGTATGTTCAAACTGTGGCGGTCAGCATAATGTTCTTTGTTGTTTTAAACTCCATAAAAGCGATGTTTTGTCCTCTGATGGGTCTCAGAGAGGTACATCTGTTGGCGGAGTCAGTGAATGTTGTTAAAGCTGCTACTTCTGTTCTATCAACTGATTCAGTTGAATTTAAACCGTCTGTTTCAAATGCTCATTGTGCCACATCGTTGTCGTGTAATGTGTTTCAGGGGCAGAAGACATGTGTTTTGCTTCCCATTGCGAGGGTGTTGGTCATGGGTGAGCGTGGCCCTGTGCAGGCTACTCTCTTGTTTGACAGCGGTTCCAATCGGTCATATGTTTCTAAGACTTTGATTGATAAGTTGGGTTCAAAGGCGACTTGTGTTGGAACTCAGAATCTCAGGTACACTTCCTTTGGAAACCAGTGCTCAAAACACTCCGCCGGTGGTGTGTTCAACATTATCGTGGAAGGTACCTCTTATGAATATTCGTTGTCTAAAAATATCAGTGTTTTGTATCCCTCAGATCTGTGCGCCATTGCATCAGCTATTTGTGAACGCTGATGTTTTGGAACATTACAGATCACTGAATTTGGCTGACTCAGATATTGGACGTGGAAGAGTTGACCAGGTGGATATTCTCATTGGTCTAGACTGTTTTTGGCAGCTCATGAACACTGAGACCTACACTGCTGGTGATGGCCTCGTGGCGCAGGAGTCCTGCTTCGGATGGGTGCTATCTGGAGCGGTGGCTGGTAATGTATCATCTTCCGCCAGTTGTCAACTTTTGACAGTCGATCTTGAGTCATCTCTAAAGAGATTCTGGTCTCTGGAGGATGTTGGTATTGTGGATAATTGTAATATAGATGAACATCATGTGCTTGAATCTTTCAATGATAGCATCAGCTGCACTGAATCTGGGCGTTATGAAGTGCACTTACCGTGGAAAACTGGTGCTAGTCTTCCTGTCTTGGAAGATAATTTTGAGTGTACTAAACGTCGTTTGTCTTCTCTAGAAAGGAAACTTTCTACTGATCCGTCTTTGCAGCAATCGTATTCTGAGGTGTTCCAGGACATGGAGGATTCAGGTGTTATTGAGGAGGTTTCTTCGGACATGGTGCCCTCGGCTAATCGTGTGTATTACTTGCCACATCGTCCGGTGGTCAAGGAGTCCAGCTCGTCTGCAAGGATAAGGCCTGTATTCGATGCCTCAGCCAAAAGTAGAAGTGATGTTTCTTTGAATGATTGTCTGAATTGTGGGCCCAATTTGTTTCCTAATTTGTTGGATGTCATCATCAGATTTCGCAGGTGGCCATTTGTAGTTAGTGGAGATATTTCGAAAGCGTTCTTGCAGATTCAGCTGCATGAATCAGAGAGAGATGTACATCGATTTTTGCTGTCAGATGGAGGTAAACTGCGTGTGATGCGTTTTTGTCGCGTAACCTTCGGTATCAACTGCAGTCCATTTCTATTATGTGCGACAATTAAATATCATTTGAGATTGATGGCTCCATCTCGTGCTGTAAATGAGCTTTCGGAAAATCTGTACATGGACGATTTCTTGTCTGGAGCAGACACGGCTGATGACGCAGCCAATTTGTTTTTTGAAACCAAAAGTGTTCTGGATAAGGCCAAAATGTCACTGGTAAAGTGTCGTTCAAATAGTAAGACTCTTTCGAACACCCTTCCTTCAAACTCATCGGGCAGTGAGGATGATTTTTCGAATGTGCTAGGAATGGGTTGGAACCCCCAGATAGACATGTTTTCAATATGTTGTACTACTCTACCGTCGTTTAATATTATTTCGAAACGTGTTGTGTTGAGTTGTATCGCTCGTATTTTTTATCCGGTTGGATTTGTTGCGCTTTTCACGTTGATGGCCAAATGTCTGTTTCAGCAGCTGTGGCGTGAAGGTAGCGGATGGGACGATCTAATCACTGATGAGATTTCCATTACTTTCTTGCGATGGCTGAATGGCTTGTGTATCTTGCGTAGACTTCGTATTCCTCGTTGTTACTTTCCTTCTGAGGGCAAGTGGAGAGATTTGGAAGATAAACTTGAGATTCATAGTTTTGGCGACGCCTGCCTGACTAGTTATGGTGCCGTCTTGTACTTCCGAGTTGTTCAGACAGATGGTAGAGTGATTGTAGCTTTTGTAGTATCCAAGAGCAGAGTGGCTCCGCTCAAGCGTATGACTCTGCCTCGATCGGAACTCATGGGTAGCTTGTTGGCTGCTCGTCTTGTTGGATATGTGATGCGTGTTATTTGTTTTTCTCACCTTCCTCTTGTGTATTGCTGGACATATTCAGCTATAGCCCTGCATTGGATTCGAAGTGATTCGGGCCGCTGGAAGCCATTCGTCCCTAACCGGGTCTCTGAGATTCAATCGCTCACTGCTCCTTCTTCATGGAGACACTGTCCCGGTGAGCTGAACCCGGCAGATATTGTTTCCCGAGGTTGCTTTGCCGAAGACCTCGCTCAGGCAGATTATTGGTTTTCTGGCCCCGCTTGGTTAAAGCAAGATTTCAGTTCCGTAGGCTTGTCTACTTCGGATAACGATACCGCTTGTGAACTTGAAGGTCAGACCTCTGATGTCTCTGTTTTGCAGTCGTGCACTAGCGTGCCAGTGTTGCCTGTTGAACGTTGGGGAACACTTTCTCGAGCTGTGCGCGTTGTTGGTTGGATATTCAGGTTTATACACAGATGTAAATTTGCCTTGTGGAGTGTATCCAAGGATTTAACATGTGGTGAGCTGCGCCACGCCCAGTTGACTATATTGCGTAATGAGCAGCAATTGGCCATTTCTGACGAAATCCAGCGTTTGTCGGAAAATAAGCAGATTTTGAAAAGTTCTTGTTTGTGCAAATTGCATCCGTTTCTGGATGAGAACGGATTGTTGCGAGTGACTGGTCGCTTGCAATATTCGATGCAGTCTTATAGCTGTAAGCATCCGATTATTTTGCCGAAATATCATGTTTCTATGCTGATTGTGAGGGAGAAACACCTGTTGATGGCTCACGCCGGTGTGGCGTCGGTAATGACTGCCGTCCGTGCTTCATATGTGTGATATTGATGTTCATGTGTATATTGTGCTGTGCATCGTTTTGCGCTTGTGCTCATCAATAGTGTGTTGCGTAAGGTGGAGCCTTACACGGCGGGGAGAATGTCGCTCCTTTTTCCATTGTTTATTTCATTTACATTGTTGTTGATTGGCAGCCTTATAATTTATATATTGTGTGCCGTGCGTATGTTTGAGTTCGGAAAGTCACGCGGTTGGTGTAGCAGAACTTGTGTGTTTTTTTGTCGTTCGTTCAGCCGTTTGGAATAAATTGTGTGCAGATAGATCGTTCCAGGAGTTTGTTTAGGTCGTGTATTTGCCGCGACATATAGAACGACGTGCCGCTCAAATAGAGCTGCTACCGTATATATTGCTTTGCTGCTTGAGTTTGTCTGCATAAAAAACTTGTATAGGTAGCGCTCTCTTCGAGGTTACCTGTGGGCGTTATAGACGGGTGTCTGCAGACATTTTGCGAATTATGGGCGCGTGTGTGCATGTGTATGTGTATGTATGTGTGTGTGTATGGGTGTATGTGTGTGTGCCCGATTGTGCTATTGAACTCATTCGTAAGTGGTGGCTGACAAGGTCGCCAGGTAAAGACTCGACTCGTGCTGATGCTCGTGTGAAACGCTTGGCTATCTGGTGTCCTACACAGCCACTTAACGTTCTGAAACGGTGATATCGGTGAATCTTCCCAGGCCTGAGAAGTCGAGCAGTCTAGCTGCTCTTTCAGACAGCCGGATTTTAAGGCAAGTATTTTTTATACACACAGCATGGTGTATCCGACTAAATAGCAGTGGTTTTTAAGCTTTTTTTCTCTCTGATTCCCCACTTCTTAGAGATTCATCTCTTCATTGTCCACAACAGTGCTGACAAATTCAATAAATTCACTTGTTACATCAAAGTAAATGTCAAGAGATCATAAGGAAAAAATAGGCGAATTTCAATAGATAAAAACACACATTTGTCATTCTGTTCGAATTCTGTTCGATCACCAGTGGGGAATTTCCCACAGGAACCACTGAATTAGAGTGAACATGTACTGATTAGAGTTTGTTATGCTGATTTCGAAAATATATGTTTTATTGCAATTAATTAGAAAACTTTACCAGGAAATCAAGCTGACAATTCAATTTTTCAGCAGCATTAGGCGTGCGTAGCGGTTAATTGGCTGCTTGGATTTTAATATTATTTTCCAATAGTAATTGAAGTCAGCTTCGAAAAGATGCAGTTTTCAATGCAAATTTCGTTCATACATTTTATATTTACAATAATCGAATAGTTATTTTTGTAAAAGTCAACTGAAAATGCGCTTTTCTAGTAGAATTCCGGTAAAAAAAACATAATTTCAAAATTGATTGGGCAAATTTATGAATTTACCTTCAATGGTATGCCCATAATTTGCTCTGAAAATTAACCCGTTACTATCGCTTAAGTTTTCGCGTGATTATTACTATTAATATTAATGATTTGTTAATGGTGAATTATTAAAAGTATATTAATTATATCTATGTTAGCTTGCTAACAGATAACAATAACAAAAACAATAACAAGTCAACAATAACAAATTTTGCTGAGTGTACCCCCACTTGAGCTTCATACGCCGGCATTCAAGAATGACGTACAGCCTCCTTATGTATTATTTTAAATTAAAATTAAACTAAAAATATATTTAAATCTTATATAATATCTAATAATAACAAAAATATAAATAACTATAATATCAATAATATTATCAATATCAATAATATCAATAATATTACCGTATTTTCCCGTGTATATGAGAAGATCTTCAATATCTCAAAAAATTAGGATATTTGTATATTCTAGTAATAAATAATTGTATTCATCATATAAATCGTAAAATAATTTATAATATATTAAAATAGATGTCCTGGTCAACTAAAAATGAATTTTCAATGTTATATAAGCTTTGATTGAATATCCAACCGGATACCATCACACAATGGTGCTTGAACACTTTCTACCATTGATAAAATACCCCGCTATTTTTCAAGCAAAAATTTGAACCAACAACAGTGTATCCTATATACATGGGAGCATATGGTATTTAATATTCTATAATAATAATATTATTATTATTATAAATATCAACTTGACAGAACAATGTCGACGGACTTCGGGACAATCAGTAGCGAAGGCCTTAGCGGGGGCGACAGCATGCTTGATGCGGCTGCTGTCGGTATTAATGTGGACGAATTGGTGGCACGTTTCTCGACCGCCGACTACACTGTGTTCGTCTTGTTGCTGGCCGTCTCGCTAGCCATCGGTCTGTACTACGGCATCGCCAAGCGGCACGAAATGCGAACGTTCGAAGGTTATCTGCTTGGAGGACGGCAGATGGGTGTGCTGCCGACGGCCCTCTCGCTAATTGCCAGGTGTCTCTTACTCACAGCCACAATCACAGTCACAGCCGTAGCAACCGCAACCCCACCCTCCACCCCGCCGGCCGGGCGTGGGCCCCGAGTACTGAGGGACCTTGTTGCCTCGCGCGTGATAACTTAGAATTTAGCATGACTTTGCGCATACAAGTACCGTAAGTCCGCAAAGAGATCGAAGGGCTGATTGTAATTGCATTTTCACAAAGTCGCACCTCTATTATAAAGGTGCTTTATTTATAATGGGATCTGCAACTATTGCCTCCGGGGGTTCATTAGATCTTGAATCGGCTCCGACCACAGTTACAGACTTTCATGCAAAACTAAAACCATTTGTTGCTGATTAGATTAAGAATTGCGCTTATCGAAATCGAAAATGAACTCATTGGAATATAACTGGCACTTGCCAGACTAAAAATAGAACTTGAATTAATATCGAATCCAGACTATGGAATATTACATATTTTAACACTATTGAATGATCGGAAATGTTAGCTTCCTAGAGGGATCGGAGCCGTCAATTGACGGCTTTCCATTCCACTTTCCAAATTTTATTAATATTACGTCATCTCGCGCAAAGTGCTGTGTGTATCCTTAACGCAGTGGTTCTTGACCTTATTGGATTTCTGAACCCCACAATATCCATACATGCAGTCACCGAACCCTACGTGTTTTAAGTATTATATGAAAAATCAGAAATCACGTACGATCAAGACAGTCACAAGTAGGCTACCGAGTTGCTTGCAGCACAGATATCAAGGCCAAGCGATGTGGCGTGATTAGCTGCAGCCTATGATGGCCAAGCATAGCTTGATGTCACTAATCCCACAAGTGTGGGAACCAAACCATCGAACCCCCGAAACTGACCCAATGAGCCCCTGGGGCTCCGTGGTTCCTGAACCCCAGGGGTTTGATCAGGCCCAGGTTAGGAATCATTGCGTAGACGGATACCGTGAGCGTTGGTTTATCACATGTTATATCTGAAGTTGCTATGTCTTCCAACCGTATATAGTGAGCCTGAACCAGAGAAACGAGTTGTCAGGTCGGTCTGGAGGCTCCAATTCGGCAGCCGGCAAGTTTTTGGCGTCCACCTCGGAGAGCAATTCCATTTCCATGTCCAGCTTGTCAATGCAATCCCGAACGCCCTCCTTTTGCCCGAGCACAGGACAAAAGCGTCGTATTCTTCGTTTCTGCCACAGATCAATTGGTACCGGTAACATGTAACCCGGTACAACCAGCCGCATGGTCGGAATGTCGGCGACTAATCCGGCCCCCCACTGGCCTATGCCAGTGAGGAGGGTGGCCAGACACCCAGCAGGAAGAAAAACAAGACCTGTCAAAGGGCGGATGAACTGGTTAGCAGCCAACGGCCATCTGGAAACCCTCCCCCGTCTGATCGGCAAACAGGATCCTGGCCGCTGGGTGTCACGTCACCCGGGGTGTAGTGGTGGCGTGACGCAACACTCGTCTTTGGCCTGCGCGTCGAACCCCGACGGGGCCGCTGTTTGGCTCCTCGACAGTGGAGAGAATGGTCCGACGCCGGCACGGGTGGCCGGATAGGGCTCAAGAGGGTCAAGGGTGAGGTGCCTGGTGCTCGAGGGGGTCCCGCCCGGTGCAGTGTCCGCCGTTTGCAGTGGGGCTGCAGCTGCTGTGTCCAGATGGACCGGTGGGGGTCAATGGTCCGGGCCCGGTGCTGTAGCTCCCGCGGACTCTTACCGGGCGGAGCTCGCAGCGAGCTCAGGGGTATTCGGTGCCCGTACAGCGCGCACCACCACTGGCGTGGCATCCCATGCTGGCTCTGCCCGTCCCCCCAGTAGGACCCCGTGCAGAGGAGGGTGGTCGTGCGCGCAGAGACAAACAAACAATTCATGGCTTCAAAAACTCCAACCACCCCACCTGCTGGTCGTCCATCGGGCGATCGGCCACGGCCGCCGAAAGGTAGTCGTACTCTGAGCCACTTGCACGGCGACAGTCGTGCTGCACCTGTGCCGATGGTGCTGGTTTTACCAGCACCAATGAACACGTGAAATTGTCCTCACTGAACCCATTCCGTCGTCTGGATGGTTTCAAGAACATCGGAGACGCGCCTGTCGAGGCCAGCCGACAGAGAGACGGTTCTCTGCTGGTTAAATACGGCAATGAGACGGCAGCATCCCGCGCGATGAAGGCCGACACATTCCGGTATCGCGTGGGTACGGGTGAAAACAAGCGTTGGGTGAGCACCCCCATCTCGGTGTGTGCGCACTCGACATTGAACCACGCCAGAGGTGTTCTGTTCTGTCGTGCGCTAGAGGGTGTTGATAACGATGAAATCTGCGACGGCTTGTCATCCCAGGGTGTCATCCGTGTGGAGCGTATCGTCCGACGGCGTGAGGGTAGCGAGGTGCCAACGCACTCTTTCTTCCTCACGTTTGACGGTGCTGTTCTGCCGGATGACATCAAGATCGGTGACATCCGTCAGCGTATCCGTGTCCACCCCTACGTACCCAACCCAATGCGATGCTACAGGTGCCAACGTTTCGGGCATACGAGCTCCCGCTGCAACCGTGCTGAGATCTGCGGACGCTGCTCATCCGAACGGCACACCGCTGCTGATTGCGACAATGAGTATTTCTGCGTCAATTGCAGGAGCAGCGGTCATGCGTCCTCGTCGCGTGACTGCCCGGAATGGCTGAAAGAAAAAGAAATTCTGGCTATCCGCGCTGCCCAGCGCTGCAGTTTCGGCGAGGCGCGTGCTGTATATCGCAGCTCGCATCCGTCGGGCCCGTCCTTTGCCGGCGTCGTCACGAAGTCGGCTCAGCCTCCGCAGTCTGTCGACTCGTTTTTGGAGAAGCTGACTGTTGGAGACTTCTTGAAGCTGGCGGGACGAATGGGCTTGAAGCTGGTCGTACCTGGGGCTGGTAAACATGAGCTTGAACCAACACCGGTTGATCGGCGGCCTGAGGAGGCTGCCGTGTCGCGGTCGCCAACGGCCGCACCCCAGCGGTCCCAGGCGTCCGCGACCCAGCGGTCCCAGACGGCCGCGACCCAGCGGCCCAAGGCGGCCGCTCCCCAGCAGCCTGAAAAGGCTGCTGAGCGGCGACCTCAGCGGGTCACCGATCGGCCGGTCAGCCGGCCGATGGACCGCGCTGGCAAATCGGCAGCGATGCCGGTTAGTCAGGGCGGCAAAAAACCGGCCGCTCAGCAGGCTTCCAAGCCAGCAGAGCGGTCGTCTCCGAACCGGAGGAAATCCGGAGACTGGACGGTGGTTCAGCACAAGAGCCGCCGTTCGGTCAAGTCAGCCTCGCCGAGGAGTGACCGGCGAGCATCTCCCGGTCACAAAGCGAGCGCGGTCCCTGCATCTCCGCGCTCGGCGGTTGCTAGCGCACCGCCTTCCGCACACGACGGAGCGACTCCCACTACTGCCATGGAGGTGGAGAGTTCCTCTAAGCGGAAGCTCTAGGCCTCTCCAAGTGGGTCCCCACCTGACTCGGAGAGAGGACGATCGGCTAAGCGATGGGATTAGGTACCTGTGCTACCTGGTTGTTAGTGTATATGTGCCTTTTTAACGGGAGTATTTATATGTATTTTATTCTATTATATTTATTTTTATGTCCATTTTACAATGGAATATTAGACGTATTAGACCGAATTTTAATGATTTACTGCATATTTTATACTCCCGACAACCATCGATTTTAGCAATACAGGAGACTAAGCTTTTAACTTCTTCGTATTTTAGTATTCAGGATTTTAATGTTTTTAGATATGATAATGCCAGCTCGACTATAGCCCATGGCGGGGTTATGCTGGCTGTTCGCACCAGTGTACCCTGTCGCCGCCTGCATATTCAGTCAGATTTGCAGGTGGTTGCGGTTCGGTGCTGGCTCGGTGGTAGGGAGGTGAGTGTGTGCTCATTGTACCTGCCGCCTGGTCGCCCGTTCCCAAGGGCTGACGTCGAGTTTTTAATCAGTTCACTTTCACCCCCTTTTTATGTGTTAGGCGATTTCAATGCTCACAGCCCTTTTTGGGGTTGTGATGCATATTGTAGCCGTGTTTTTATTATGGAGGATATTTTAACTGTATTAGACATAGGTATTTTAAACACAGGCACATATACGCATTGTACCATGCCATCGGGAAGCATGTCCGCTCTGGACCTCAGTCTGTGCAGTCCCAGTCTGCAGGCATCCACGAGCTGGACCGTTGAGAACAGTCTGTATGGGAGTGACCACTTCCCTATATGGATCTGTCTCAATGAGGTACCTAGGTTGTGAACACGACCACCGAGATGGAATTTCAAACGAGCTGATTTGGTCCGCTATGATTGCTTGACACTGGAAGCCATGGGCAACCCCACACTTCGACCCAGCGTAGAAGGTTTTACTGAGGCCATTGTCACCTGTGCCAAACAGAGCATTCCGCGTACGGCATCGCGTCCCCGGCGGCGTCCTGTTCCTTGGTGGACAGACGCGTGTGCTACGGCGTTGCGAGAGCGACGTCGCTGCTGGGGTCGCTTCCGGCGCAACAGCACGGTGGCAAACATGCTTTGCTTCCGCCACGCTCGCGCAAAAGCTCGATGGACCTTTCGCGAGGCGAAGCGGGCCTCGTGGGTGTCCTATGTGTCCAGCATTAATCGGCATTGTCCTATATCCACCATATGGGACCGTATAAAGCGCATCTCTGGTAAGTACCGTCCCAATCCACTGCCTTCTCTGAAGATCAGTGGCGTGGACGTGATTAATCCGGAGCATGTTGCTGACGAAATTGGCCGATATTTAGCGGAGCGCTGTCGTGCAAACGTAGACGACCCTGATTTTGCGGCGATCAAACAGCAGTGCGAGAGATCACCCGTTGATTTCTCCACCAGCTGTCAGCTGCCAATCAACAGCGATTTTTCTGCATCTGAGCTGAGAACGGCCTTGCGATCGCTTCGCGATGTGGCTGAAGGCCCTGATGAGGTGCACAACCTCATGCTGAAAGGTCTGTCGCCCGCAGTGCTGTCCACCTTGCTGCAGGTCTTCAATGATCTGTGGAGTGGTGGGCAGTTTCCGGCCTCCTGGCGACGGGCAATCGTGATACCCATCATGAAACAGGGCAAATCGGGCGATCACCCGTCTGACTATCGCCCGATATCGCTTACCTCCAGTTTCTGCAAACTGTTTGAGAAAATGGTTTGCCGACGGCTGGTATGGCTTCTGGAACGCGGTCGGCTGTTCAATGATGCTCAGTGCGGATTTCGCCAGGGTCGCTCAACGTTAGACCACTTGGTGACAATTGACTCTCGCGTACGTGAAAGTTTCACGCGAGGTCACCACGTCGGGGCGATATTCTTTGACATCGAAAAGGCATATGACACCACATGGCGACATGGTATTCTTCGCAAACTGCATCGATGTGGTGTCAGAGGCAACATGGGGAGGTTCGTACACAATATCCTTTTGCACCGCACATTCTGTGTGCGTGTGGGGAACTCCCTGTCTCGTTCGTTCGATCAGGCAGAAGGCGTTCCACAGGGTAGTGTGCTCAGCGTGGCCCTTTTTGCCATAATGATCAACGACATTGACGATCATTTGCCTCCCTCGATTGGACGGTCTCTATTTGTGGACGACTTCGCCATATGGTGTTCTTCCCGCAGCACTGTTGCTGTCCAGCGTCAACTGCAGCTGGCGGTGAATAAAATAGAGACTTGGGGAACGCGTAACGGCTTCCGCTTCTCGACGTCCAAAACGGTCGGTGTACACTTCTGCCGCCGTCGAGGTGCCTGTCCTGACATGGAAGTGGAATTGTACGGCACTGCTGTCTCATTCCAACGCACGGTTCGGTTTTTAGGGGTCACGTTGGACTCGCGCTTGACCTACACCGACCATATTTCACAGCTGAGAACCACTTGTCTAAAGGCACTGAATGTGCTGAAGACTGTTTCCCGCATGCGGTATGGAGCAGATCGACAGTCCCTTCTCCTTCTGTACCGCTCGTTAGTCAGGTCGCGTCTCGATTACGCAAGCATCGTATATGATCTGGCTTCGGAGTCAGCAAAAGGCCGTTTGAATGTCGTACACCACGCAGGGATACGCATTGCCACCGGCGCGTTTCGCACGTCGCCAATCGTCAGCCTCCTTGTTGAGGCTGATGAGGCTCCGCTGGCGCTCCGTCGTCAAGAGCTGGTCATGCGTTATTCTTGCAAGCTGGCAAGCACCCATGAAAACCCCGCGTATGACGTGGTATTTTCCCAGCATGTGCCTGAGCAGCAGCACCTTCCAGGACCTCAGTGTTCTGTGCTGTTTTGCAGCAAAATGAGGGCACTGCTGGAGTCATGCGGGATGGGTGCTAACGACGTCCTCAGACAAGAATACACGGCGGAGTCACCCTGGGAATTGGTCACACCCGAGGTTGACGTCTCGCTAGCAGCTCTGCCGAAACACCGTACAGTGCCCAGTGTGCTTCGCTCAAACACACTGGAGCGAATTCATTCTTACGGACGGTATACTGCCGTGTACACTGATGGATCTAAGTCGGCCAGTGGTGTGGGTTGTGCGTTTGTAAGTGGAGGTATGTGCCGCTCGAGCACGCTGCCACCGAGCGCCTCCATTTACACGGCTGAACTTCACGCTATCCTGCTGGCCCTGGTTTTTATTCGCTCATCTTCTTTTTCATTGTTTTTAGTTTTATCTGATTCCCTTAGTGCTTTAACTTCATTATCGTCTTTCTCCTTACATCCTCTTACACAGAGGATTTTTATCTCTCTTGACATCATCCACCACCAGGGCAAGCGTGTAAAGTTCTGCTGGATTCCGGCCCATATTGGTATTTTGGGCAACGAGCGAGCTGACAGAGCCGCAAAAAGAGCTGCTGAACGAGACTTTTATTCATTTTATTTTAACTTTCCCATTCCGTATTCGGACTTTTATCCTATTATACATCGTTTTATCCGTTCTCGCTGGCAGCTCTCCTGGGACGAATGTGGTTCTAACAAATTAAAAGCTGTGAAGCCCGAAATCGGACATTGGATGTGCTCTTGTCGCCGGAAGAGGTCCGAGGAAGTGGCGCTCTGTCGTCTGCGTGTGGGTCACACGTACGATACGCATCGCCATCTTCTACTCGGACAACCTGAACCCACGTGCAGCGCATGTAATGTACGTCTCTCCGTGCAGCACATCCTGGTGGAATGCCCATCATTCTCAGAGGCGCGTCAACGTTTTCTTGGATCCGTTCGGACTATTCACGATGTTCTCGGACAGGAGCAATCGGCGGTCATTGAGGGCCGCATTTTTTAGTTTTTACGGCTTTTGCCTTTTAGAATTATTTATTGAGTTTTATTTCTTGACTTTCACATTCATTTTGTTCACTATCACACTTATTTATTTCATCATTCCATTCCTCATGTACATCATTTTTGGGTGTTTAGGCTGTGAATAGACTGGGGGGTGCCGTATGGTCCCAGAGGCCGGTGCACCCCATAAACACACATAACGAACGAACGAACAGATCAATTGGAGCTTCATTTTCGACTGGCTTCATTTTCTTCAGAAATGCACCAGCCAAGTGACCCCACAAATCATTTTCGGTCGCTAGCTGTTTTGTGCTGTCTTCACGCTCCTGTCTAGAAATTGATGATTTTCGGTGGTCTGAGGGCTCACTCATATCACAACTAAAGGTTGAGTCTACATGTATGGCATGCTTACCTCGCGATGATTCACTACACAACTGTGACTTACTAGGACTCCTTTTCTCGTTCGATATTTTAGTGTCACTTTGGCTATTTGTGTGATTACTCAACTGATTGTCCGTTCTATTGGTTTCTTTTAAGTTCGACTGATGAAAACCGAATTCAGTGGCATCTTTTGCTGGATGGAGTAACTCAGATAGGTTCAGTTCAATCTCTCCTAGGAAATCATCTTTGCCTATTATATCGTCATCCCAAACCTGAAACATTAATATCGGCGGTAGTCTCTGTTCTGACTCACGCTCAGTCCATATTTGTTTCTTTCCTCGCACAACTATCATTCGTTCGGCTTCTATGTAGTCAATATTGAAAACGAACAACCAATTGAACATTGCCTCCCCGTCCATGCATCTGAAGTGAACATCCGTCTGTTGCTTCTTTTTGACTCCTTTCAACCAGCATTTGACATAAACATCAGACATGCTACTGCCTGCAATTTTCGAGAATTCACTCATGATAACGTCGGCAACGTTGTACAGCTTAATACGCAACTCATACTTGTTGGCACAACGTGGCGAAATATCTACGACATGTTCAGGCACGCCTTGATTAACGGGAAATATATCGACAAACAGCTCAATTGGTCCCTGCTCGGTGCCTGGCATCGCTGGATTGAAAAGTTGACGAGTTTCAACATGTTCGGGAACAGCTCCGAGCGAATGCAATGCAAACAGAGCCACTTGCTCTTTCACACATCCCACGGACGCTGGCCTAATGCTGTTCTCTCCGCCCTTGCCAGAAAAGGTGTAGCGCTTATTGTTTATGACAACCGTGTTCTCAGCAATCCAATCGGGCTCAGAATGAGAATTGACCTGGCAGAAATCGTCAAGTATTTCACTGGGTTTTTTCACATCGCGCCACCTATTTGGACCATATGTGTGGTATATTAGCGGTAGTCCACACGTAGCCCTGTTCTTGCTAAAATACCTATTCTCAATGTCTATATAGGTGCTTCCAATTAAACCATACTTTATCTTCAAGAACGGATCTGACATTCCACCCAAATCCTTAGCGGCCAAATCATAACACCTGACAATATACACCCTGTCTACCAACTCTTCAACACCAGCTATTGGAAGCGCGTGAATTTGTTTGGGAGGCAGGTCAGCTTTTGGATCAGCCGGCAATGAGTACACACTAAGAGCAGCCTTGATGTATCCAATACAGTTCTCCTTTTGGTCATTTGATTTTCCTCTATGTAGACCAAATGACCGCAGAACACCTTGAAGTCCATTAAGCTTTGACACTTTTTCTAATTCTTTGCCGTATATCCGCAGCGTTTCATAACCACATTCAATATACTCATTGTTTCCATCCAACAAATGCAAAATTTCAATCAAAATTTTACGTGAACACGGTGCGACTAAAATAAATTAATTTTTCTACTCATTTCTCTGTCACGGATTGTCACACAACAAAATAAATTATACCATCATGCTAGAAATTATATTTTCTACAATACATATAATTTTTAATTTTCCAAAGTGTACATAAAGGAAGTTACGGCGGTGTCAAGTCAAAAAGACATATTGCCAATTTGACAGCTATTATGCGCACTTGCGATTGCACAGGAATATACACTGATATAATCTCACTGAAGCCAAATCACAATTAAGAATGCATCATATTTGCTCCAAACATGGATGATGTGGTTTTATTGCGTACAGTTTAATTAATGCTACACTATACTGAACAGAAAGGCTTTAATGTCCTCAATATTTACACATTAATTGTTCCGCACGACGGGCGGGTAAAATGCTACTTGGAACAAAGTAAACTACTGAATTCTACTGAGTAACTTAATTGGTTCAATTTCAAGTTGCATACGCTTATGCTGCGTAAGGATATGGGCTGCAATATCATGCAATGCCACCTATATGCATATGCTGTTTTAGCGGAAGCATTAATCTGGAATTATAGAGATGACATAGAATTTCATTGTTTTGATAGTGTTACACTTCTGAATTACTACACACGAAGGACGGGTGTGAATTTGAGCAGTGTTGAGGGAAAAAACTTCGTCAATAATTAAAACAAGAATTTACAAATGTATATTTTTTTAATGGATAAGCTTTTTGCTTCATTGTATTTGATTAGTCGTTCCGCACGACGGGCGGGTTTAAATATGAGGCGGGTTGAGGGAAAATATTTTGTCAAAATTAGAACAAAAATGATTAAATTTGGTAATTTTATTTGATTCAGATTTTTATGAGTTTACCTTTCTTGAATTTGCAGTATTTTGTATGAATCAAGTATGAATTTTAATACATGAATTGCTCCGCACAAAGGGCGGTTTTTCATGCTAATATAAAACAAAAAATTTACATTCAGCAGCACACATCATTCTGGTATCACGTTGTAAAACATGATTTACGACTGTTACTCAGGGTCATTCGGGTAGAAAGCATGCATATACGCTGTTGAACTGGAAAGCCCACATGACCATGATAAATTCAGCTATATCGCGCACACTGGCAATTTGAGGTGCGCTGCGATTCTGAGAACAAAACTCAATTTGCCCAAGTATTTGTGACATTTGTGGCTCACACATGCCGTCTGATAAACCAGTCATGTAGAAACTCACCGACACATACATTACAATGCACATGCAAATGTATACATACATACATTTGCATACACATACACACCAACACGTATTCACACAAACACACACATACATAAACACACACAGCTCAGTTAATATGAAAAATTAGGGTGACCTTTTGTTGCAAATGCAACTTTTGTATCATGGAATCTGTTTGTCATAAGGAGTCCAAAAATCAATATTTTATTGATCTGAAATAAGTATTAAATAAGTTATATATGCAACTTTTGTTTTCAAGCGCAAGTTTTTCATTTTAAGATCAACCATTTAGAATTAGGACAATTTTGAATTTTTAGAACAATTATTTCACACTATTCAGAATAATTGTCAGTTGTATAGTTGTGCGATGCAGCATATGTTCATGTATTGTCAACATAAGCTAGATATACATCTGGAAGAAGTGTGAATATTGTGTTCGTGTGTGGTGTTAGACATCATGCGTGTGTATAGCACTGAATACGGACATCATCATCATCATCATATATTTGCCAAATCCAACATAACACAAAAATTCACCCACAAAATACCTGATAATTTGCAATGTAGGATGGCTGGGCATAAGAAGCCTGGAGGCTTGTACTGCCCTTTTTCAACATACAATATACATTAACATATATAACATATACAACTAATAATAAAAATGAAAGCTTTTTCATCATGCCACACAGTTAAGATGTTCCCATACGCATAAGCAACATGTGTATCAATAATAAGTTTGAATATATTGTGTTCTTACTATTTTCTTGAAAGCTGACATCGATTGGGACATTTTGATTGGACTTGCTAATTGGTTCCAAAGTCGGATTCCTTGATGAAAAAGTGTCAGGTCTCTTGTTTTTGTGCGTGCAAAAGGAACCGCAAATTTGTCCACATGCCTGGGATTTACTTCGAAGTTATTTTGTATATTCCTCGGAAGACGAGTTTTGAATGCATTGAACATTTTCATTAAAGTATTGTATTTGATCAGGTCGTCAAATTTCATAATGTTCAGTTGTTTGAACAATGGAGTAGAACGCTCATGTAAGTGTTTATTCATTATTATTCTCAATGCTCTTCTTTGGGCGATTCTTATTGGTTCCAAGTTTGTTGTGAACGTATTTCCCCATGTTTCGCAACAGTATTGCATATGTGGTTTAAACAGCGTGTTGTATAACTGTATATTTATTTTTTTATCGAATATATTCCTAGTTTTACTCAATATAAAATTAATTTTGCTCAGATTGGAAGACACTTTATGGATTTGTTCTTTCCAGTTCAGAGAGCTGTCAAGGATGACTCCTAGAAATTTTGTTTTTTCACTCTTCTCGATGACTGAGCTCCCTAATTTTACGGTACCGACTTGACAGCGAGCCCTTCTATTGAATAATACATGACAGGATTTTGCAATGTTCACTGTGAGTTTGTTGGAGATGAACCAATTGTGTATGCTTGCTATTTCTGAATTGATTTTTCCGTACAAATTATTGGCACATTTGTCCTTGAAAAACAAATTTGTATCGTCAGCGAATACTATTATTTTACAATTTTTTGCCACACTGAAGATATCATTTATATATATCAAGAAGAGAGTAGGACCTAATACAGAACCCTGGGGCACTCCACATTTTATTGTTCGCAGTGTTGACCGTTCATTATCCAATTCAACATATAGCCTTCTTTCGGAAAGGTAAGTTGATAGCCAGTCATGTGCATTGCCTCGAATTCCATAACATTGACATTTCTTTATCAGTAAATCGTGATTGACGGTGTCAAACGCTTTTTTTAGATCGAGGAATACACCAGCAGCATTTTCTTTTTTATCAAAACACTGTGTAATTTCATTGATCATGTCTAGAATAGCGTGTGATGTATCCTTGTTTGATTGAAAGCCGTATTGATTTTCATTGATTATGTGATGTTTGCATAAGAATTTCTTCAGTCTGTCATTGAATAACTTTTCAAATATTTTCGAAAATGTGTCTACAATCGATATTGGACGATAATTTCCTTTGTCAGACCTATCTCCTGATTTAAAAAGAGGAATTACTTTAGCTGTTTTCATCAGCGTCGGAAAAATACCTGTTGTGATAGATAGGTTGAAAATGTACGCAAGTGGTCTGGAAATATATCTGGAACAAATTTTAACAGGTTCATACTAATGTTATTGCAATCTGTAGATAGTTTACTCTTACTACGTCCAATAACGTTGAATACCTCCCACTCCGTTGCTGGACTAATGAACATTGAGTCGTTCACTTTTTCAACATGCTCTAGAGGATTCACGTCAGACACTGGTAATTTGTTTGACAGGTCCACTCCGACATCAACAAATTAGTCATTCAATAGGTCTGATATAGTACGGACCACATTTGAAGTGCCCCCGTCGTCTCTTAGTTTATGAATGCGTTCCTTTTTCCGAGATGTCATCTTAATTTCATTTTTTATTTTTGTCCACTTTTCCTTGGCTGAAACCGTTCTATCCGCGAAAAACTCACGATAGTATAGTCTTTTGCTCTGAATCACCACCTTGGACAACATATTTTTATAGGATAAATACAACTTCCTGTGGTCTTCAACTTTAGTTGTAAGAAATTTCGTGTACAATTGGCGTTTGGTGCGACTAGATATTCTGATGCCTTTTGTTATCCACGGCTTTTTCTGTACTTCTCTCTTTTTCACTGTTTGTAGCGGCATGTGATTATCTACTGCTCGCATATATAATTCAAGGAATCGCTCGTATGTCGTATTCACATTATCACCTTCTATCATTTCCCAGTTTATCTGCTCCAGCTCCTGCTTGAGTCGTAGTAATCGCTTAGGTGAATATTTCCTTTTCAGCAAGAGATGTTCTTCTCGTGCAGATTGAGTAATATTAAGTCTTGTAAAAATTGGGAAATGGTCGGAGATATCCTCGCATATTACACCACTCGTCAATGTACTGGAAACACAATTGGTAAAGATATTATCAATCGAGGTGCTTGAGCGATGAGTTTCTCTGGTCGCTGACTTTATTAAGGGATAAAAGCCATTATTGGTCATGGTCATGAAGAAGTTTTGCGTTGGCGCGTGGTCTTCAGTGTTCAACAAAGTTATGTTGAAATCACCCATCAGCAGCCAATAGTTGTTGCTTGAATATTCAGTCAACTTATTTATTTCCTCAGAAAATGTATGCACCATTGTGCCTGGTGGTCGGTAAATACACGACGTTCGTATTTTACGCCGATCAATAGTTATGTCGACTGTAATCATTTCAATGACATCCGTCACATTTACGCTGAGACGAGGCACGTGTTGTGATTGGTGTTTCTTGTTGACAAATATTGCAACACCACCACCTCTCTTATCATGCCTCATTTGATGGAAGGCTTCAAACTCGTCTATTTGGCATAAGTCAATTGTGCTGTCATTGACCCATGTCTCAGAAACAGCGATGACATCGAAATTCACCTCTAACTCCCTCATCAACGTTGTCAAGTCATCAATGTGCTTGTTGAGACTGCGTGCGTTTATATGTAACATACTGAAACATTGCGAATTTTTGAATGCTTCATTAAATGTGTCCACCGTGTACACACCAAAGCTGTTATTACTCTTTTCTGTATCATCAATGTCAGCTTTGAATGTTTCCTCGTTAATCATTTTCATACTGGTAATACTCCTGATTGCTAAACAGCGTATAGGAACATCCATTCACAGCGTATAAGAACAACATATAGCAACAAAATACGATTTGGTAATTTTCATAGCTTTCATACGAAATAAAAATATCGAGCCACTCAAAGGATAGCGGTTCTGTATGCATGCATTTTGCCCTTGAATTATCACTTGCTTTCATAGCAGCGCACTCATTGAACCACACGCACACACACACACAACTACACACCTGCATAAGAGCAACTACGCACACACACATAAGCAACTACTCACACACGTAAGTACGCACTCACAAGCAAAATACACACACACACACACACACACACACACACACACACACACACACACACACACACACACACACACACACACACACGAACACACAGCACACAACACAGAATATAGTACTGTGCGGCATTCAAATTTTCAGTAGAGACAGTATATAAATCGCGTATCTTATAATCAGACAATAGCCTAATGATGAATTTATATGACTATACAACCTCCAATGAGTTAGAGAAGCAATCAATGATCAATACGGATTGATAAATTGAAATATTATCTATGCTCAATATTTAGTACTAGACAAGACAATTATAATCAAAGCAATGCTCCACGGATGAGCTGTAATGCTAAACAAATTCACTTATGATGTCTGGTTACCCGTCTGGTGACAGTTCTCCATTGGTGACGGTCCTTGTTCGGCGACTCAGTCGATGCCACAGCTTGGTTGGCCACAGCCGGCGCACTTGACACTAGTCCAGCCGGGCCAGTTTGCGCAATAACGTCGTCCGTACTGTAGACATTTACCACACGGGCGTTCTCGGTGAGTCGCATTTTTATTTGGCCGTTTACTGTCCAAGCGGAGTAAATCTTGCCCTCCCGTTTCATCTTTCTGAGCTCGTACATAGTATTGCTGTTGTTTCTGGTCAGGTGGTCGTTAACATACACTTTTTGTGTCTTCTTGTCACTTTTCAGATGCTTCCTCGCTTCAAACACTTGCTGTCTTTTGCGGAGCTTTTCGAATTTGACCAGTATGGTGCGGTGTTGACCATCTTTTGGCTGACCGATTCTGTAAACCTCTTCAACATCTTCGGTTGATATATCTGTATTTAGTGTTGCAGAGAGGCTTTGCACGATCTTTTGCGTATCTTCTCCACGCACCTCTTCTATTCCTGATACGCAAAGGTGCTTGCGCAGCATTTGTTGCTCGAGACAAGCTATGGTCAACCATTTAATATATTTATAAATTCTTATAGATTTATTTTTGCTTGAGCTTCACGAAGCTCGTTCTTCATCTCCACCAGTTCTATATCCTTGGCGGACAGAGCCTCCTCCACTGCAGCCTTTATCGCCGGTGCCACCAATTTCTCCTTGATTGCCTCCAAAACTCCCGGACTCATCAGACATTCTTTCAACGCCTCTGACAATTCACCAATGTTTGTCATTGCCGCACAGTTGAAGGACAATTACAAAAACATAAACTCAAGCACAACTAACACGTCTTCACTCAACCAGTCAGGCAACCACTGACTGTTGATTGTAGGTGGAATTTCACAAATATAAATGAATCGCTATTAAAATCCTTAGAAAATAATTTTAGTCAGCTGAGGGTCCGAATGAAATACAGCACGTAATTTACGCTGAAAATGGTTAATCAGCGTTTTTTAGTTAATCAGCGTTTTTTGTCCATGCAGGACATATATATGTATAGACACAATACAGACATAGACAATATAATATAGACATAAATACTGGAATAAATCATTATACTCATTAAAACATTCCATTTGTGTATGTACATGTCTTATATAGTATTTAAACAACAAAATGAACTGTTTGGGCTCAATCCAGCATAATAATTAATATATTTTATCGGTAAATATAGGTGTAATGTTGAAATATGGAATGCAGGGAGGGTTGAAATGTTTGGGGATATATGATAGGTGCCATATTAGACTTGGAAGTAAACAAAAATGCACAAAATACATCCAGGCTCTTTGCCTAGAATTATAATAATGTCTACAATGGTAATTAAAGTCACATATCTAGAATTATAATGACATGGACCAATAGGGATGAAAAACACCTATTCCTAACATATGCACGTAATACACTTGTGCACAAATACACATACACATACACATGTAGCGACCCGCTGTCACCGGGAAGCCAACCCGAAGGGCTATAATTGTTTTGTATATGTACCGCTAAGTGGCGCACAGACTATGCGAGATATGATGTGGAACAATGTTTTCTTTGTCAATGTTGAATGTCTATGTTAATAATAATTATGGCTTTGTTAAATTTTTATATACAGCACATTTGTACATTGTAAATAAGAGTGTGATATACAAATACATTTTATATAGGAATGCGAAAAAGCCCCGGATGTTCTGTGAGCTGTTTGAACAGTGACTGGGCAACGGTCGTGGAGTGCGTATCGAGTTGTGTGTGTGTGTGTGTGTGCGAATACCGTTGTGCGTTGTGCAGTGAATACAGTGATACGTGTTACAGTGGAAGTGTTGTAATATCCCTCTCCTTTCGTTGGGTAATAGGTGGACGTTTACGCTGGTAGCTCCGGTATTACCAGTATTGCATTCCGTGGATTGCCCTGCTTCAATAAAGGAAATTGCCGGGTCGCGTGTCGGTGAACACAGGCCACATTTGGCCCAAATTGAATTGGACTCAAATCCAAATTCTACAGTGGTGACCCCGACAACCGGCATGCTAGAACCCGGAGGCACGACACCACAGTCGCCCGACGGTAATGATCTCACAACCACAGCCAAGCCGTTGACGACTTTCCGGCTACCACCGTTCTGCGCTGACGAGCCCGAATTGTGGCTCACACAAGTGGATTTCGCGTTCGACGTCTCCGGTATCGACGATGGCCGCAGCCGTCTCAAAATGCTCGCGGGGAACCTTCCGATGCCGGTCGCGGTCCAAGTAAAGGACATCATCAGCCGACAGACTGCGACATTCACCGAAATCTGCGAAGCACTCCGTTCACGACTGGCTACCTCTCGTGCATCAAAACTCGAAGCACTGCTGCGCCATCAACAGTTAGGTGATCAGCGATCATCGCAACTGTTGCGCAACATCCGTAACGAAGTGACAGCGGCAGGAGATCCTGGAGACACCGGACTTCTGCGAACGCTATTTCTCCAGCGATTGCCACACACAATCCGCACCGCACTGTCTCTCCTTCCAGAGAACAGTGACTTGGACGTGTTGGCTACCGCCGCTGATCGCTTTGCTCAAGCAACCGCCAATCAATCGGCTACAGTCTGGCCAGAAGTGGCAGCGATTCGGCAAGTAGAGCACGCTGCATCAGCTCCTACAGCACCAACCGTGTCCCACACGGAATTTTCTCAGCTGATGGCGAAAATGACGGAGCTCATCAGCGAACTGCAGCTCTCAAGGAGTCACGCAGCCGAAAGTCGCTCTCGCCTGCCACAGCGGAACCGCTCGTTGTCTCGTCGAAACTCCAGACCGAGCCAAAACCAGGCGCGCAGTGACGAAAATCGTGTTTGTCGATTCCACCGCAGATTTGGCTCATCAGCTTACAGATGCGAGCTTCCGTGTACTTGGACTGCTACAGCCAACTCGGAAAACTGATGAGCCTGCGGCGCAGCGCACCAGCGTCGACGGGCGAAATTAACAAACCGGTGCCTCTCTTCTTTGTACAAGACAGCATAAATAGACGACGCTTCTTAGTGGACACCGGTGCCCAGGTGAGTGTTCTGCCTGTGTCAAGCTTGCCAGAGCCTCCGCCGCAATAGTCTTCCAAGCTGTTAGCGGCAAACGGTTCGCTCGTAAATGTCTATGGCACTCATGAGCTTACATTGACACTCACTCATTGCCCTCCGTTGCGCTGGAACTTTGTAGTCGCTGACACGACACTTCACATAATCGGCGCTGACTTGCTTGCACATTACCGTCTCATTGTCGATGTGCATCACATGATGTTAAGCGACATTTCGGGGCGTGTCCGCGCCCGAGGTACTGTGAATACCCTGACATCTCCTCGGCTACAGTGCCTTGTAGAAATTTCACCGGCGTTTCAGTCGCTGCTCGCCGAATTTCCAGGTGTGGTGCGTCCGCCCGATCAGCCATTTCCGCTGCGTCATTCGGTAACGCACCATATCCAAGCACACGGTCCTCCGAAATTCGCCAGACCACGCCGCTTGCCTCCCGACCGACTGAATGTGGCAAAACAATAATTTTCAGATATGCAAAGGCTCGGAATCATGAGGCCATCGAGCAGCAGCTGGGCTGCACCACTGCATATGGTGCGCAAGAATCAGCCTGGTGAGTGGCGTCCGTGCGGGGACTACCGCGCCCTGAACGCGTGTACCGTACCGGACAAATTTCCGATCCCGCACATTCAAGACTTCGTGACGAATCTGGCGGGTTGTCGTGTATTTACCACCTTGGATCTTGTGAGGGCGTACAATCAGATCCCAGTAGAGCCGAACGACGTCCACAAAACTGCAATTACTACACCGTTCGGGCTCTTCGAGGCTACGCGAATGCCGTTTGGTCTCCGCAACGCGGCCCAAACAATGCAACGCTTCGTTGATCAAATACTGGCAGGGCTCAACAACGTGTACGCGTACATAAATAATATTCTCATCGCCAGCTCCACCATGGCAGAACATGAAGTTCACGTACGCGCAGTCTTATGCCGCCTACAAAAATATGGAGTTATCATCAACCCAAGTAAGTGCGTGTATGGGCAAGCCGAAGTATCGTTCCTGGGTCATCGTCTCACCGCCAATGGTATCTCCCCGTTGCCAGACAAAATAGACGCCATCATGTCATTTCCCAAGCCAGAAACACAGGCTCAGCTTCGTCGATTTCTCGGAATGACAGCGTTCTACAACCGCTTCTTGCCCGCTGCAGCAGAACAACTGCAGCCGCTGCACTAACTACTGGTGCCAGCCGGCAAGCGTTTTCGCCGACCCGTCAATTGGACTGACGATGCAAAAAATGCATTTGAAAACATCAAAAGGAAACTGGCTGCTGCCGTCATGCTGACGCACCCGGTTCGCGACGCTCCAATCAGCCCACAGGTGGATGCGTCCGACAAAGCTATCGGAGCAGTCCTGCAGCAATATACACACGATGACTGGAAGCCACTGGCATTCTTTTCAAAAGCCTTGCGTCCAACCGAGTGCCGCTACAGCACGTTTGGCCGTGAGCTCTTAGCAATCTACTTGGCCATCCGAAGATTCAGGCACGCAGTGGAGGGCCGACCATTGATTATTTTCACAGACCATCGCCCACTCGTCACCGCTGTGAACTCTCATTCGGACCGCTATTCGCCACGGGAAATTCGTCATCTGGAGTTCATAACCCAGTTCACGACGGATATCAGACACGTGGCGGGCTGCGACAACGTTGTAGCTGATGCTTTATCGCGCACAGTCAGCGTTCTGTGTCATCCAAAACCACCACTTCACGATTTCGATGCGTTAGCAGCCGCACAGCAAGCCGATGTCGCCTTGCAGCGGTTAGAAGACACGGAACATTCGCTACGGCTACGCAGAATCGAACTTGTTAGCGCTGCACTCTTGCTATGTGATGAATCGACAGGCCGCCCTCGTCCACTCATTCCGACAAGCTTCCGCAGACATTACTTTTCTCTGTGACACAATATGTCGCATCCGAGTGTTCACGCCACACAAAAACTGATCACATCTCGCTTTGTTTGGCCAAATATGAAGCGTGACATTCAACAGTGGACACGCTCATGTGTATCATGTCAACGCGCCAAGGTCCACAGACACACACGAGCTCCAATCGGCACCTTTGACGTGCCCAGCGACCGATTCCGACATGTGCACGTCGACTTGGTTGATCCGCTGACTCCATCCAACGGAATGTCGTACGTACTCACATGCATATGTCGCTACACAAGGTGGGCAGAAGTGATACCCATTGCTGACATGCGAGCCGAAACCGTATGTCATGCATTTTTGCTTGGCTGGTTAGCGCGATTTGGTGTCCCTGAAATTGTGACAACAGACAGAGGTACGCAATTCTTCGGCACTCGCCGGCAGCAACTGTGTGAAGTCATGGGCTTCACGCACAAAGCTACATGCAGCTACCATCCGGCAAGCAATGGCCTTGTTGAGCGTCTGCATCGCCAACTTAAGGCATCACTGCGAGCGCACATGTCAGTCAATTGGACGGACACTCTTCCTATTGTTCTTCTTGGTTTACGAACGGCCGTCAAAGCAGACCTGCAAGTGTCATCCGCCGAACTAGTATACGGCACGCCGTTACGCATTCCATGCGAAAGGATTGTGTCTCGTACAGGATGCGCCCAACAGCCGCAAACATCGCTCGCGTATGCAGACACATTGAGGCGATCCATGGCCCATATCAGACCAACGCCACCGCGTCACACGTCTGCCAGATCTCACGTGCCATCCGCCCTAGTATCGTGCAGCCACGTATTTGTCCGCCATGAAGCGCGTCATACTCCGCTTGATTGCCCCTACGACGGTCCTTTTCGAGTCGTCAGCCGGACGGATAAGACAATTACAATTCAGCGCCGTTCGAAAACAGACACAGTCTCCATCGATCGAGTCATCCCGGCCGTTGTTGAAAACGTCGAACCATGCACGTCACACACCAGTGATCCGAATGCAGCAACTCAACTGTTCCTGTCACAGCCATGCACGGTACCAGATCCTGTGCTGAAGATGCGCGGAACACAACCGGCCAGTAGTGCAACGACAACGCGGCCGCAAATAATCAGATCATCACAAGTGTCACCACAATCTAAACGACCACAGGATCAACAACAAACACAACCTTCACAACAACGAAACAGGCAAACACATAAACGACAGTTATCACCACCAACTGAATCCACACAACCACCATCCATTTTGCGGACTCGTGTAGGACGAACTGTGCGAGCTCCCAAACGGTATCGAGTCTCCTTCTTAGTCAACTCTGACGGGGGGTAGTGTAGCGACCTGCTGTCACCGGGAAGCCAACCCGAAGGGCTATAATTGTTTTGTATATGTACCGCTAGGTGACGCACAGACTATGCGAGGTATGATGTGGAACAATGTTTTCTTTGTCAATGTTGAATGTCTATGTTAATAATAATTATGGCTTTGTTAAATGTTTATATACAGCACATTTGTACATTGTAAATAAGATTGTGATATACAAATATATTTTATATAGGAATGCGAAAAAGCCCCGGATGTTATGTGAGCTGTTTGAACAGTGACTGGGCAACGGTCGTGGAGTGCGTATCGAGTTGTGTGTGTGTGTGCGAATACCGTTGTGCGTTGTGCAGTGAATACAGTGATACGTGTTACAGTGGAAGTGTTGTGATATCCCTCTCCTTTCGTTGGGTAATAGGTGGACGTTCACGCTGGTAGCTCCGGTATTACCAGTATTGCATTCCGTGGATTGCCCTGCTTCAATAAAGGAAATTGCCGGGTCGCGTGTCGGTGTACACAGGCCACATTTGGCCCAAATTTAATTGGACTCACATCCAAATTCTACACACATATGCACAAATTTTTAAACCTCAATAATAAAGTTGGACTTTTTTATGGATTTCATTTTTGGCTGTTTGATTTGTATTCGCTTTTTATGCATTGACCCGCACGACGGGCGGGTATAAATGCAGGTTATATTGGATTTAAGTTTTAGCGGAATATATAACTTTGGCTGTAAATATTAAAGCGGTAAAAGCAGAACAGTATTTGAGCAAATGATGTTGGGGAATGATGTTGAGTTATAAATATATTTTGGAAACATTCTGATGAAAATGTGTCACCATTTTTCATGTCCATGTTCCATTTTGAGTCATTCCGACCCACCGGCATATTTAAATATGAGGCCATTTGAGGGAAAATAGTTTGACAAAATATAAATATATATATTCACATCCTGACATTTCTATTGGTCAAGACTTTTTATGGGTTTACTATTTTCTTTTTTAATTTGTATTCATTTTCCATTATGAACTGAATATGAGTTGCATTGTATGAATTGTTCCGCACAACGGACGGGTTTGAATGCTAGTGTTTCAAAAAAATCCGTCCTTTCCTATCATTTACGTGTAAATTTACGTTTTTAATCAAACTCTTTCATATATTTGTACTTGATTATTAAAACAACTGAAATACCCTGCTGTGGCCCTTAAGCCCACCATGGAAAATATGACGTAGAACTCTGGATTGAATCATGGGCTTAAACTGTGATTAATCGGGGTCTGTGGTACGTGGCCCCATGTCTGAAAATTCCTGACACATCACTGTTGCAGAGAATGGAGTGAAAACGATCATTTTGTGGACGTGGGAGACTGTTTTGTCACAGTATGCAACACAGATTAAGCGCCGAACAAACGTACACACACACACACACACACAAACATACAGACACACACACAAGCCTTCAAGAGTGTAAGAGTGTCAAATACTGCATACTTCTTCTCCAAACCGGTTGAAGCAATCCGTTTTGCCTTCAAGGATTTTCTGTTAAAATTCACTGCAAAAGAGACTTGCATAGCCAATAAAGACGCAACAACACACACACACACACACACACACAAATACGGAGATGACACAGACCCAAGGTCGGAGGCACTTAAGCGGTATATAAGTACAAAAATACGATGCACATTCACTGAGTGACTTGAATGAGTACTGTACGCGTGGGACGACAATGAATTCAGTAAGGGTCTCTTTTGTGGTACTGTATGTGCCGTTCATTAAGCGTACCTGGCCAAATTAAGTCCATGTCACTTTTCAGGTTTGTAATATTGGGTTTCTAGTATGGTACGCTCCAATAAGCCCACACAAAAATTTGACCTTTTCTCCGGTAGTATTTTTCAAATGCTCTGTTTGTTCCACATATACAGTATGTTGAAACAACCCTTCATTTCCCATCATTTACGTGTTAATTTACGTTTTACATCAAACTATTTCACACACTTGTACTTAATTAACATTGATGTAATTCATACTATAACGAAGCTTGTATTTTTGGATAAATATAACTTCGGCAGAATGAATATTTTATTATTCTGAATTACCTCTGGCCATTGAGTCCAACATGGAAATATGCAGTGGAATCTTGGATTAAAATATGCGCTTAATGGCCGCGATCTACGGTATTTTATTCATCTTAGACATCTCTTGGAATTGGAGCTTTGCTCTGTGTGCATATTTTGTTTTCTCTGGACTCTTCGTCCATGTGTGTAGCCGTGCAATGCTATGATTCGGTGATAATTCGTGATGTGAGTATTGAATTGTATGACAACATGCCTGCAGGTGATTCTGCTCCTAGCTAGTCTGGCTGGCTTGGTAGCGGCACGGCCTCAGGACGCGTTGTCGCCATCCTACGACGGAGACGAGAAAAATGCCCGTGGAGAGGTGGAGTTTGACCTTCGCGAAGACCAGTCCTACGACCTCAGGTGACACTTGGACGTAAACTAGCATTCAGTGGGATCTTACCTGAAAATATACTACAATCTCTTACAAAATAGCCCAAACCCGGATATATAGAAGAGTTCCGGATATATAGAAGAACCCTGGAGCTCCGGAACCCATGCACTCGCTACAACTCTCTTATATGTTAATGAATAACAAACGGTGCATCAATATGTGAATGTGTGCTAAACGAATATAATGCGAGGAAAACTAAAAAATACGTAATGAATATGCATGTGCAAGTTCGTTTTAGCTCACTGGTTACAAACATTGCGTAAAATCTGAAGACACCATTCAAACTGCATACATATGTTATGTGTGAATTTGTGTCCAGGATAAATACGGACAACGGAATCGACCGAGAAGAAAGCGGAATTGTCTATCCGGGAGTGACCGAAGAGACTGGTAAATCGGTGATTTCTGGATCTTGGCAGTACACGGCTCCAAATGGCCAGTTAGTGAGTATTGAATTCATAGCCGATGAAAACGGATACCGGCCGACCGGAGATGTCATACCGAAGCCCAACAATCGCGTAAGCATTCAGGATGTTTGAAGGCACTGATGGTCGCTAATAATCAAATTGTTCGCCAGTGAAAACATGACACACACAGTGTGATCCAATCGGTAAGCATCCTTCTATCATCCTTTGGATCTGGACTAATCAGAAGACAAAATATAAAAGGTGATTGGATCGACCTTCGGGATATTCTAACCAAATCTGATTGTGTGTTTTCTATCGAAGCGAAATACATTGGAAATTGAACAGCTTTTGGCTACATGTGTTGCGCTCTGAAGTCAACCGAATTCGTCTGGACAGCTCACGATGCAGCCGACACTACGCACACACCTCATACAAAGCCTACGCGAGGTCTTATGCCCCCTCCGAAGGCAATATTTGGGGATCCCATTACAAATATAGCAGCATTCAAATAATGGTCCGACTCTGGGAAAATGCAGTTACGAGTAGCCCCTCAGTCCACATTGGGCTGGGGAGTTTTATTGCACCAGCTTCTGATCAATTTTAATATCATAAATGAGGCGACGGGCCCCTAGAAATTCGGGGCCCATACACACACATACACAGGGCCCATTCGGGGCCCATGCACATACATACACACACACACATACACACATGTAATATGAAATTTATTGCCACTTCCACACACACGCACACACACGCACGCATACACACGCACATACACACACGCACACATTCATAGTTTTTTACATTCGCTATGATCGGGTAGTTTGATCTGTGAATAAACGATGCACGATCAGTGAGGTGGGGTGTGTATAGGAAAAACAGCAGAAAAAAATCTGATGAAAAATGTGTGCATAAGAGATAGAGAGTGTGCGAGTGCAATGTGATTCCGTACCAATGACATTACGATTCCGTATCAATGACATTACGATTCCGTAATGGGTTCTATATAGCATGCATCGGACTGTTGTATGCTCATGCTGCAATGGGGGTATATTTGTACATCAAGAAACAATTTGATTGTCATCATTCGCTGTCGGTTGTTGAGCTTCATTTTTCTTTTCGCAAAGCCGGGCATCGCGTGCTTGCTGATTGCATTTGCAGCGTGCAATAGAATGTAGGGAGTGTTTGGATGGCAATTCACTCATGCATACGTGTGTGTTATTTATATTCCAGCTCAGCGGAATTTCCAGCCGTGATTTTCAGTCGTCGAATTGGACATAATATCGACCGCACCATTGTTAAGTCTGACCAGTGGCGGCTCTAAGAGGAGCTCAAGAGGGGAGGCTGAAACCTCTCAAAAACGTGCCAAACCCCTAAAAATCCTGAACATGAACATTTCGAGTGTGACCATACGTATTTGGGGGCTGTCCTGCCTGTCTGGAGTATTTTTGTAGAATCCTTCAAATGTCCAAGGTTTATATAGCTTTGAGTAGTTAAATTCGATACAATCCCTCTGCGAGTGAATGATGATTTGGTCCGCATCTGAAAAAACGTAAATTGCAGCATTTGGTATATAAAGAGGTCAATTTTCAATATTTATAAGATAAAAATCCTAATTTTTCGGGCGCATACAAAAATGTTTACTGTTTAGATTTTCGGAAAAAAGTTAGCCGACGTTTCGCCAAGACCCCGTATCTTTTTCCACAGCTCCCCCGGCGAAAATAGCCTGGCGCCGCCACTGGCTTCAAGAAAAAACTTCAAGCGTTGTGGCATGTGTGATAGACTATCATTGCAGTCGCACCTCAAAAACTATCGAACACAATTGCTGGCTGCATAGTCTTCGGAATGCGGCATTTTCTACTGAGCCGGATACTGCTGCACACGAAGGCGTCGCACACAACTTGATCGGGTGATCCGGAGAGCATTCCAGTTTGTGCGTTCAGAAGGTTAGAAGAGCGACCGGCACCAGAAACGGCATAATGAATTGTTGTCTCTCAGTCACGGTAAGGGTCTAATTTGAGATTCTTCAGTCAGATTTTCGTTTCCATGCGAGTTGTCGGTTAGTTGTAGGCAATTTTCGTTCAGCAATTGAAAAATAGATCGAAACTCACTGATTTGTATTAGTGAATTTGTGGTTAGTAATCACCCTATATTTGTGTCATTTGTTGTATATATATGCATACGTTAGCTGGTTCTTTTTTCATTCATAAAATTTACCGTTGCTTCTCAAAATTCTAACCAGTTAGTCCAGGGGTTCCCAACCTGTTTGTACTTGGGACCCCCTTCCCAAGACCTCGGAGGCCACGCGACCCCTTTTGTTTTGATTTTGCAGACTGTCACACTTGACATTGAATATATAAAAATGGGTGATATAGTAGGGTGTATTTTCTGTGATAGAGAGGGAAAAAAAATATAAAAAAATATTCATGAATCCAGTAATTTTTTCTGGGGAAATTAAATCACATTGGTCCAACATGAACAAAAAGAACATGTAATCCTTAAAATGACATCAACATGGGTTTTAACAGCAATCAAACCCAGCTAGTGGTATGTTTGATGTTGCATTTCAGCAGTTTGCTTTGAAATTCGTGGCCGGGCGTTTGTTTGAGCCAGTCTCATGTCATCTCCAACTTCCAATCTGTTCCTATTCTTTTTTTTATAAGTTAATGTAAACTATATACTAGTTAATAAACTAGTTTATTACTTAATAACAGTAACAACTTAATAAACTAGTTTATTAAACTAACGTAGCACACGTTTTGCTTTGCACCGAAGCAAAAAACATAAATTTAAGTGCATGAGAAATGTAACTGATGAAACAAATATAATGATATCCTAAGCTGCTTTTTACAAGGCTAGGCGACCCCAAGTCAAAGCTTCGCGACCCCCTGCCAAGGCTTCGCGATCCACCGGTTGGGAGCCCCTGAGCTAGTCGAATAATAGCGCGCTATCCTATGATTGAACGGCACTACGCGAAAAAGGTTTGCAAATTAGAACTACATGCCACTCAAATAGAGATTTCACGGTAGATGGCTTCGAAGTGTCTCAGACACCTTGTATAACATGTTTTGTAACAACCTTGGTGAGATGACAGGTGCTTTTATTTAAATTATATTTATAATAAAAATTTGATTTGTGTCTCCAAATATTTGGCCTCAATTTATCCCAATGCATAGGTACAGAGCCGTAGCAACGCCCTTTATACCTCCGGTCGGTGGAAGTCTCGAGTGGTGAGGGACCCCGCCTGCTCACGCATGCTATTGAACTTTATCATTGTGTGAGTGAGCGCAGTTCGATGAGTCATCGCATTTGCGGGGTCGATGAACCCGTTGAACCGAAGCTCGTGACAAAGGGGGTTTTGGTCTGCGTCTGAAGGACGTTGACGACAGTATCTATTGGATTGTGTTCGAGTGTGTACGTGCGTGTTGTGTGGGTCCATTGGACCAGTGTCGTTGTCTTACCTGCGTTTCCTATTGAGTTAAGAATATATGACGTGTCTCGGTTAACCATTGAATACAACTTGAACATGGCGCAGCCGACAGTTGACACAGCAAGCTCGTCTCATCAGATGCAGCCGTCTCAAACGTCAGTATGGGCCGGGAGAGTCCCTATGCCCGAAAAACTGGACCTGAGTGTTGACCGGAGCGAGTCATTTTTCGTGTGGAAAGATCGTTGGGAAGATTATGTGCTATTGACCGGTCTTCAAAACCAACCCAGAAAAATGCAGGCCGCAGTACTTCGATCGTGCCTTAGCGATGAAACGCTGAGAACAGTGAGAAATTTCCAAATAGATGAAAACGACAAAGACAACATCGACGTCATCGTTCGTATGCTGGCAGAGTATGCAAAAGGCCAGGTAAACGAAGTCATCGAACGGAAAAACTTCAACGGCCGCTCTCAGAAAATTGGCGAGTGCTTCGAAGATTTTTTGATCAGCCTCCGAGAGATGAGCACCACTTGCAATTTCTGTGACCAATGCCGGGATTCCTTGATCCGCGATCGCATCGTCGTCGGTGTCAGAGACACAGCAACAGTGAAAAAACTTTGCAGCGTGAAAAATCTAACGCTATCTACAGCCGTTGAGATATGCAGAGCTGAAGAGGCAGCCAACCGCGACACAGATTTGATCGAAAACAGTCGGGATACTCACGTCAATAAAGTGCACCATAGGCACCCCACTGTGACACATGATAGGCGCACAGGAAGGGACACGAACGAGTGCACAAGATGCGGACGTCGCCATCAAGCGAGCGAAAAATGTCCAGCGCTCGGAAAACAATGCAAACGGTGCGGTAAATTTGGTCATTTCGAAATCAAGTGCCGTAGCGTGATTAGCACAAACAAAAAGACGCATCAGAAATGTACAGATAACGACCGTGTCTCTGCAGCAGTCGTTTCAAACGTAACCACTGTAAAAGCACCAAAGGTGGACGTCGTGCTTGGGGGTCAAATTCGTGTGTCGGCTCTTCCAGATACCGGAGCAGACATTACAGTCGCCGGCACGGACATCATGAAACATTTGAAGAATGTCAGATTGAAAGCCAGTACTGAAAGCCCCATTGCAGCAGACGGAACCAAAATGCGTTCGATGGGTGTCTTTCAAACCACCATCTCCATTGGCAACGCATCGACTACGGTAGACATTACTGTCGTAGAAGGCGTTCATGGACTCCTTCTCTCATGGCATGTTTGTCGTGAGCTACGTTTGATTCCGGTAAATTACCCTGTACAAATGTCACCGTGTATGCCATGTGAAACTGCACATCAGGTGAATCAAATGAAATCGCACTCGTATGACATATTCAGTGAATTTGCAGATGTGTTCAGCGATGAAATTAAAGTTCTGACTGGCGAGACATTCAAAATAAAATTGCGAGAGGACGTAATTCCGCATAGTGTCTCAGCACCACGCAGAGTACCACTTCCACTACAAGCAGGACTGAAAGACGAGATTCAGCAATTACAAGAACAAGGAATTATATCACCTGTAACTGAACCTACAGATTGGTGCTCACCAATTGTAGTCACGCCGAAAAAAAATGGAGGTGTTCGTCTGTGTGTGGACCTCACCAAATTGAACAAATGTGTGAAACGTGAACTTTTTCAGTCCGGCACTCCCTCGGAATGCGTTGCATCAATTATTGCGTCAGAGGCAAAATTTTTCGCAGTATTTGATGCGAAAAAAGGTTATCATCAATGTCCGCTCGATGCTGACAGCCAAGCACTCACGACGTTTATTACACCGAACGGCAGATACATGTTCAAGCGCGCTCCATATGGTATCTCTTCCATATCAGATCATTACAATCGGCGCATGGATGAATCACTGGAAGGACTGCCGGGCATCCAGCGTCTTGTCGACGACGTCATAATATACGGCCGCACAAAGCAGGAGTTGCAGACGCGCGTGCGTAGTTTTTTGTTGAGATGTCGCGAGAAAAGTATCACACTGAATATTACTAAAGCGCAGTATATGCAAACACAGTGCAAGTTCGCCGGATTTGTGCTGAACGCAGAAGGGTACAGCATTGACCCAGACTTGTATGAGGCCATTGCGCAATTTCCGGTTCCAACCGACGTAACAGGTCTGAGATCGTTCTTCGGATTGTGCCATCAGATCGGATCATTTTCACCTGAGCTATCGAAACGGCTCACACCTCTGCGCGACTTATTGAGCGCAAAAAGAGTGTTTGTTTGGGAAAATCACCACACCGAGTGCTTCAAACGAGCTCGTGAAGCTCTATCATCGCCGACAATACTGAAATATTTTCAGCAAGATGCTCCGACTTTCTTACGCACGGACGCCAGTCGACTGCACGGCTTGGGATTTGTCCTGCAGCAGAAACAAGATGACGGCAAATTATGCGTCATACAGTGTGGCTCCCGCTTCCTCACTGATGCGGAATCTAGATATGCTGCTATTGAGCTGGAGTTGTTGGCTATTGTTTGGGCGTTCAGAAAATGTCGCATGTTTCTCTCCGGTCTACAACATTTTGAAGTAATCACTGATCATCGTCCTTTGGTACCGATTTTAAACTCAAAATCTGTCGATGACCTAGCGAACCCTCGAATTCAGCGCTTGAGATTGAGGCTTGAAGAGCTTGGACCATTCTCGGCACAATGGACGCCAGGAAAAGATCACGCCGCAGCGGACGCGTTATCGCGTTTTCCTGTATCTTCCGTTGCTGCTCCCGGAGAAATGGGTGAAGAATTTTCTACAATAGCGACAATTTCGACAGACGCAGCTATATCAGATGTTGAATTACGAAAATTGCACGACATATCCGCTTCCGACGCCGAGATGAAAATGCTGCGAAAAAACATAATGGAAGGATTTCCCACTCGCAAATGCGATGTGGACCCAATTATCAGTCGATATTGGCCGGTGCACGAGCATCTCTATATTGATGATGACTTCATATTTTATGGAAGACGGCTCGTCATACCAGCGGGCATGCGAAAAGAAATTCTGCAAGAACTACACGCTGGTCATGCTGGTAAAGAAAAAACAAAACAACGTGCGCGGGATATTGTTTATTGGCCCGGGATCGACGTAGATATTGACAACATCACAAAACATTGCAAAAAGTGTCAAGTGTACTTACCATCACAACCAAAAGAGACCATCCGCCATCACGAGAAACCTACAAGACCGTTTGAACACGTCTCGGTCGATTTCGCCGAATACGGAAGCCATAAATTCGTGGTGCTGGTGGATCATCTATCTGGCTGGCAATTTGTCAACGACCTTGGACAAACATCCGTCACAAATAAACTTTTATCGACACTTCGCACAATTTTCTGCATGGTGGGAGTACCAGTGATATTGTATTCAGACGGTGGACCTCAGTTCACATCTGGCGAGTTTCATCAATTCGTCAACAAGTGGAAAATATCACATGTTCGCTCCTCACCACACTATCCGCAGTCTAATGGGAGGGCGGAGGCAGCAGTAAAATCAGCAAAAGCTCTTATAAAAAAGTGTTGGTGTGAAGAAAAAAAACAATTGAACGAACATGATTGGTGCAGAGGGATATTGCAGCAAAGAAACACACCTGGACCAGATGGAAGGTCACCTGCAGAAATACTCTATGGCCGTCCCGTTAGAGATTTCATCCCTGCACACCGACGCCAATTTCAAGGCATGTGGCAGCAATCAAATGAGCAGATCGAAAAACGTGAACAGGACAGAATAATGAAGACAGACGAAAAGTACAACCAGAGTGCTCGAGATCTAAGTGACATCGCGACAGGAAGTCACGTAGCGATACAATGCCACATCACCAAGGAATGGAATCGGCATGGGATTGTGATCGAGCAGCTACCTCACCGACGCTACTTAATCAAGATGGCTAGCGGACGAGTCGTAGCTCGAAACCGGCGACATGTACGTCGCAGACACGGTCACGTCAATCAAGATTCAGCCGAAAATGGACAACGTACTCACATTGCACCAACAAGTGATGAAGCGGAAAAGGAACAAGCAGAGGGTCAACTTCGGCGGTCGTCAAGAAACACCCGTCGTCCTCAGCGGTTAATTGAAGTCATGTCCATGACTAGGGGGGCGTGTGTGAGTGAGCGCAGTTCGATGAGTCATCGCATTTGCGGGGTCGATGAACCCGTTGAACCGAAGCTCGTGACAAAGGGGGTTTTGGTCTGCGTCTGAAGGACGTTGACGACAGTATCTATTGGATTGTGTTCGAGTGTGTACGTGCGTGTTGTGTGGGTCCATTGGACCAGTGTCGTTGTCTTACCTGCGTTTCCTATTGAGTTAAGAATATATGACGTGTCTCGGTTAACCATTGAATACAACTTGAACAATCATAAAGCACCTCATAAAAGTACCGTAAGTCCCCAGGACAATCAAGGGGCTGATCGTAACTTGCGTTTTCCCAAAGTCGGATCTCTATTATAATAGTAATATGTATATAATGAAAGCATAAAGTATTCCCTTCGGTGGCATAATACCTCACATCGGCTATGAATGCAAATAAGTGCAACATCACTGACTGGCTGTGATTTCAGATCACTTTGTTGTTCATAATGTTGGCGGCGATTTTTTCCTATGAGGGCTATCAGTGTAGCACTGGTCAGCTCTGTGACAACAACCAAACGCCAGCACCTGGCTCCGACAGCGCATCTAATGAGCCCGGTGCCGGTAACAAACCAAAGCAAGGTCTGAACATGAAAGGTTCTGACAGGCGAAGTTCTGGCAGGCGAAGTTCTGGCAGGCGAAGTTCTGGCAGGCGAAGTTCTGACAGGACAGGTTCTACTGGTGGAGTCATGTTGAAAATTGAACCTGACAAAACGGCAATGACAGTCCAGGCGATCCTTAACTATAAGGGTGAGCTGCAGATTCTCGAATCCAAGCCAACTTGTTGTGTGCGTACATCTAGTTCAGTGGTTCTCAACCTTTTTTATCTTATTCTCCACTTCTTAATGAGCCATCTCTTCATTAGCCACACAACAGCGCTAAAAAATTCAATACATTCAGTTTGTTAAGTCAAACTAAATGTCAAGAGTTCATTAGAAACCAAAATATATGAATTTGAATTGATAAATATACACCTTTAATTTTCTGTCCGACCTTTAGCTTCCCACTTTAATCAATCTATATATTTGTTATAGCGCTGATATATACACATTAGCGCGACAAAAGAAAAAATACAATCACAACGATGAGATATACATGTGACACCAGTCAATAATGCACATTTAGGAACACACACACACACACACATACACAGGCATATACAAGCAAACATATACACATACACATGGGGGCACCATAAGTAAGAGTGGGAAAAAATTACTTGGCAGCTCTTCCATTCCCAGCCAGTGGGTAATTCCCCACAGGCTAAGAATCGCTGCACTAATGCTACCCGAAGACCTCCCAGGCGGTACGCGAACACTTTCGTAGTCATCAAAAATTGTCTTGTTTATTACTTCAGAAAAACGGTGGCGGCGCCAATGGGAGGCTTGGGGGAGAGTCTGGAGGCCCCCAAAATATGCCAAGCACCCCTAAACACGCCAAAATTCATAATCATAAATATTAGTTTCTTACCACTGTACATGAAGTCCTGAAATTTTGGTTGAAGTTCCAGGACTCAATCATTGTGCTACAGTCCCTTATTATAAAAGCATGTAGTCAGCGTTCGAGTGTAGCTCTTCATGTTTCACCAAGCCCCCAAAACTTTTTCCTTAGTCCCCCCTCAGCCCCCCCCCCCCATCGGAAAAATCCTGGCGCCGCCACTGCACAAAAACGCTTAGTGTCTAGCACAAGACAATTTGGCAACAATTTGCAACTGTTACCAGATGCTACCCACCTGATCCTAGCGGCTCACCGTTCAATTCAAATTCAGTATTATACAATTACGTAGATAAGCACTGATATCTGATCGAACTGAGTTTCTCTGGAGCCAGGTGGTAAGCGGAACCTCCAAGTGTGGTATTCGATCACAAAAAGTTTGGGAACCACTGTTTTAAACAATATTTAGTGGCGTAGGCTATCTGCCTCCCTCTACCATGAATGCTAGCGGGTCACTTAGCCGCAAGAGACTGTGTGTTTCAACACGACTGTAATAGGGAATTAACAAGTCCATATGTCGGTAGAGCTGAAAAGACGAAGCCTTTACAATAGTGCATGTTTAGTTCATATTTTCATATTGGTATATTTCACGAATACTCAGCAGAATTCCCGGGGCTATATTCAACCTCCCCCCCGCTATTGGTCCAATAGTTCGGGGGTGTATATACCCCGCATATCTCCCAAAGGTCTATGCCCAATACAGGGTGGCGCCGGTAAATGAAGACAATATGTGATCCAAACAAAACATTTATTTTTTGACAAAAGTCAGTACATTGGATGAAAGCTTTTAACTGGGGTGGCTGATGGCGACCTGTCGATCACACTTCACTCAATGAATCCCCCTCCGCAGCGATGACGTCCTCGATCCGTGGCCTGAACCGGGCGCAGGCCTTGGTCAGCATGGCCTTGTCCATCTTGACCATCACCTGCTTGATGGCTGACTTCAGAGAGTCGAGAGTGTTGTGTGGGCGCTTGTTGGTGTCCCTCTCGACTACGCCCGACAGGTAGTAGTCGAGCGGGTTCAAGTCCGGGGAGTTTGGCGGCCAGAGCTCGGGCTTGATGTTGCTGTGCAGGTTGGCGCTCATCCACTCCTGCGTCGCCTTGGCCTTGTGGGCAGGTGCCGAGTCTTGCTGGAAGACATACGGCCTTCCCTCGGCCGCTGAGACGACGCTGAGAACCCTGACGGTGGCTGGGAACTTTCTGTGCATGACGTGGGGCACATCCTCAGGGTCCTGACACAACCACCGGTCGTTCCTCCGGTTCACCTTTTGATCTTGGTCAAAATTTTTCTCGTCGGAAAAGAACCAAAGCATTTTGGGTTTCTCGAGATGCTTGATCTCACACAGCAACTTCTTGCTTTTTTCTTAGCGGTTTTCCTTGGTTTGTTGTGTCATAAACTGACCCCGCCTCATCACATTTGAGCTGTAGCGTAAATCTTCGTGGATGCAACGCCACACTGTCTTGTGATGCACCTGCAGCTCCCGAGCGATGGCTCGGATTGACTTGCTCGGGTCATCGCCGACGATGTTCTGGACTTTGGCGATGAAATCGTCGTCTCTGATGGCATGAGATGGTCGGGAATGCTTCTTCCGCTTTGCCACAGACTGGACGTTGCCCCCAGACTCATCCAAGCTCCGCTTGACTTTGTACACGAAGCTTCTTTCGACCTTGAGGAAAGTGGCGACCTCCGGCGCCTCGTTGCCGGCGTGAAGCGCCACAATGACAGCGTGCCTTTTCATTTCTTCTGTTATCATCTTTAGATGCAACGTTCTCTCTTGCTATGACACACAACTACTATAAAGCCTGGACCATAAATACAAAAAATTATTGCTCTGCACAAAATAGTTTACTCGCAATACAGGTTTGAAATTTGTGGTAATTATTATGTCGAATTATTTCTTCAGTCTACAGTGGCCTGAAAGTGTATGTATGTGTGTGTACGTATGTGGGTATGTGTGTGTGTGTTTGCGTGTTTGTGTGTGGCTGTATGTGTGTGTGTGCGTGAGTGTGTTTGAGTGTGTGTTTGAGTGTGTGTTCGAGTGTGATTCTTTGTTGCGTTGTATATTAACTGTTGTTCAACCTTTGCTTGTATTAACTATAATAACTATAGCTGTATATTGACTACTGTAACTAGTTGTATATTAACTATTGCTTGTTGGCAGGTTGTTCAGATCTTCAGGGCGAGTGCTATTCAATAAAAGAACAAGGGATGTGCTCTGAATCGCCGCAAAAATACCTGTATTCATGCAAAAAAACGTGCGGTGTGTGTTCCATTCCGGCCGCAAATGAGACCTCAATCCTCTGCGGAAAATATATGCAAGCATGCTCAGAAATGGATTGCTCAGAGTATCCTCACTTTGCTTGCAAATGCTGCTCACATTGTTCTAGGGAGTTCTATGCCACTTGCGATAAATTTCCATGGCATCCATAGAATGTATATATGTAGAAATGGAATTAATTTTGAAGTTTTGTTTTTGAGTTTTACAGTCAGAATGAAGTATATACTTGTGTGATATTGTAAACGATGCGAGAGAGTGATATATTGTGTGTGAGTGTGAGTGTGTGTGTGTGTGTTTGTGTGGGTGTGTGTTAGTGTGACACTGTTTGGTTCGCGTTTGTCTAGCTTACTGTGTTGATAGGTGTGCGTTTGTATACGTGTATGCCTGTCATGCTGTTACGTGTTTATGCCCCGCGGCGGCGAACACTTGACCAGCTCGCCGCTGATTGGTTGTTAGAGTTGTGTGTGTGTGTGTGTGTGTGTGTGTGTGTGTGTGTGTGTGTGTGTGTGTGTGTGTGTGCGCGTTGAGTGATGGTGTGACGTCTTGTAGGTGCGCGTGGAACAGTGATACCCTCGCACGCCTGTTTGTAAATACACTTTTGGTTATTTGTCTGTTACAATATTTGAATGTCAATTCTGATGAGTTTTGTGTTTATTTTCACAAATATATCATAACATTAAAGGTTAAAGTTTAAAGCAGGAGTTCTTAACCGGGAGTATTCATACCCCTTGGGGGTATGGGACTAGATTTCTGTGTACTGGCATACATTATTAATGGCTTATAAATAATGAAATTATCAATGGTAAGGATTTACTAGTAATCCGTATATAAAGTACAATAAATTCAAGCAATTAAAACACTCGTGGATTTAGAAAACATACCGGAAAATAATAGGATTGGTGATAAATATTTAAACAGTGAAGTAAAGGGGGTATGGGACCATATTCGGCAATCCATTGGGGGTATGGAACCATCAAAGGGTTAAGAATCCCTGGTTTAAAGGCATAAGTGACAGCTCCTACACGGGAAGAAGCCTAAGCTTATGAACACACACCGGTGTGTCCATTGCAGCTCGCTGCCACCGCAGAACCGACCCTCTCCACGTTATGACGCCACAAGGACAAAAGATGTATTAGAGAGGACCACTTCCCCAGAATGCATGGCACAACACAATGATACACAATGAAACACATGATCAATGAAACACAATGATGGCACAATGATATCTGGTACCCATTTACTGCTGGGTGGACAGGGGCTGTTGGATTTTAGAATTCACCCAAGAAATTCTGCTCCGCCGGGTTCCGAACCATGGACCTCCCGCTTGTGAGGCGGGTGTGCTAACTAATACACCACGGAGTTCACAATTAGTATGGAATTAACGAATAGTATAACGTTTAGTTTTGTAATGACTCTCTAAATTATGTGACAATGGCTCATACAACTTGGAGGCAACATCAGAAAAATACAATTGTCTTCATTTTCTTCGGAAAATTGGCACAAGAAATAGGTAATGATCAGCAAAAGAACAAAACAGCGTGTGCTTCAACACATGTAAAAACCCTGGAACATTTATTTGAAAGGCACCTCTAATAGAACGGCGGGTTGGGAGAGCAATTGAAATATAGAACGACCCCGTCTAATTCAGTGGTTCTTGAATATTTTCTCTGATTCCCCACTCCTTAATGAGCCATTTCTTCATTTTTCACAACAGAGCTGATAAATTCAATAAGTTCAGTTGTCACATCAAAGTAAATGTGAGTATATCATTGGAGACAAAAATAGACGACTTTGAATTGATAAAAACACACATTTGTCCTTCTGTCCGACCTTTAGCTACCCACATGACAACTCTTACATTCCCCACAGGTTAAGAATCGCTGATCAAATTGAACGGCACTTCTGAGGAAGTTTTGAAATATAGAACGACATGCCGCTCAAATAGAGCTGCTACCGTATATATTGCTTTGCTGCTTGAGTTTGTCTGCATCAAAAATTTGTATAGGTAGCGCTCTCTTCGAGGTTACCTGTGGGCGTTATAGACGGGTGTCTGCAGACATTTTGCGAATTATGGGCGCGTGTGTGCATGTGTATGTGTATGTATGTGTGTGTGTATGGGTGTATGTGTGTGTGTGCCCGATTGTGCTATTGTGCTCATTCGTAAGTGGTGGCTGAGAAGGTCGCCAGGTAAAGACTCGACTCGTGCTGATGCTCGTGTGAAACGCTTGGCTATCTGGTGTCCTACACAGCCACTTAACGTTCTGAAACGGTGATATCGGTGAATCTTCCCAGGCCTGAGAAGTCGAGCAGTCTAGCTGCTCTTTCAGACAGCCGGATTTTAAGGCAAGTATTTTTGATACACACAGCATGGTGTATCCGACTAAATAGCAGTGGTTTTTAAGCTTTTTTCTCTCTGATTCCCTACTTCTTAGAGATTCATCTCTTCATTGTCCACAACAGTGCTGACAAATTCAATAAATTCACTTGTTACATCAAAGTAAATGTCAAGAGATCATAAGGAAAAAATAGGCGAATTTCAATAGATAAAAACACACATTTGTCATTCTGTTCGAATTCTGTTCGATCACCAGTGGGGAATTTCCCACAGGAACCACTGAATTAGAGTGAACATGTACTGATTAGAGTTTGTTATGCTGATTTCAAAAAGATATGTTTTATTGCAATTAATTAGAAAACTTTACCAGGAAATCAAGCTGACAATTCAATTTTTCAGCAGCATTAGGCGTGCGTAGCGGTTAATTGGCTGCTTGGATTTTAATATTATTTTCCAATAGTAATTGAAGTCAGCTTCGAAAAGATGCAGTTTTCAATGCAAATTTCGTTCATACATTTTATATTTACAATAACCGAATAGTTTTTTTTGTAAAAGTCAACTGAAAATGCGTTTTTCTAGTAGAATTCCGGTAAAAAACATAATTTCAAAATTGATTGGGCAAATTTATGAATTTACCCGTTACTATCGCTTAAGTTTTCGCGTGATTATTACTATTAATATTAATGATTTGTTAATGGTGAATTATTAATAGTATATTAATTATATCTATGTTAGCTTGCTAACATAGATAACAATAACAAAAACAATAACAAGTCAACAATAACAAATTTTGCTGAGTGTACCCCCACTTGAGCTTCATACGCCGGCATTCAAGAATGACGTACAGCCTCCTTATGTATTATTTTAAATTAAAATTAAACTAAAAATATATTTAAATCTTATATAATATCTAATAATAACAAAAATATTAATAACTATAATATCAATAATATTATCAATATCAATAATATCAATAATATTACCGTATTTTCCCGTGTATATGAGAAGATCTTCAATATCTCAAAAAATTAGGATATTTGTATATTTTAGTAATAAATAATTGTATTCATCATATAAATCGTAAAATAATTTATAATATATTAAAATAGATGTCCTGGTCAACTAAAAATGAATTTTCAATGTTATATAAGCTTTGATTGAATATCCAACCGGATACCATCACACAATGGTGCTTGAACACTTTCTACCATTGATAAAATACCCCGCTATTTTTCAAGCAAAAATTTGAACCAACAACAGTGTATCCTATATACATGGGAGCATATGGTATTTAATATTCTATAATAATAATATTATTATTATTATAAATATCAACGTGACAGAACAATGTCGACGGACTTCGGAACAACCAGTAGCGAAGGCCTTAGCGGGGGCGACAGCATGCTTCATGCGGCTGCTGTCGGTATTAATGTGGACGAATTGGTGGCACGTTTCTCGACCGCCGACTACACTGTGTTCGTCTTGTTGCTGGCCGTCTCGCTAGCCATCGGTCTGTACTACGGCATCGCCAAGCGGCACGAAATGCGAACGTCCGAAGGTTATCTGCTCGGAGGACGGCAGATGGGTGTGCTGCCGACGGCCCTCTCGCTAATTGCCAGGTGTCTCTTACACTCACAGCCACAATCGCAGTCACAGCCGTAGCAACCGCAACCCCACCCTCCACACCCCGGCCGGGCGTGGGCCCCGAGTGCTGAGGGACCTTGTTGCCTCACGCGTGATAACTTAGAATTTAGCATGACTTTGCGCATACAAGTACCGTAAGTCCGCAAAGAGATCGAAGGGCTGATTGTAATTGCATTTTCACAAAGTCGCACCTCTATTATAAAGGTGCATTATTTATAATGGGATCTGCAACTATAGCCTCCGGGGGGTTCATTAGATCTTGAATCGGCTCCGACTACAGTTACAGACTTTCATGCAAAACCAAAACTATTTGTTGCTGATTAGATTAAGAATTGCGCTTATCGAAATCGAAAATGAACTCATTGGAATAAAACTGGCACTTGCCAGAATAAAAATAGAACTTGAATTGATATCGAATCCAAGCTATGGAATAGTACATATTTTAACACTATTGAATGATCGGAAATGTTAGCTTCCTAGAGGGATCGGAGCCGTCAATTGACGGCTTTCCATTCCACTTTCCAAATTTTATTAATATTACGTCATCTCGCGCAAAGTGCTGTGTGTATCCTTAACGCAGTGGTTCTTGACCTGATTGGATTTCTGAACCCCACAATATCCATACATGCAGTCACCGAACCCTTCGTGTTTGAAGTAATATATGAAAAATCAGAAATCACGTACGATCAAGACAGTCGCAAGTAGGCTACCGAGTTGCTTGCAGCACAGATATCAAGGCCAAGCGATGTGGCGTGATTAGCTGCAGCCTATGATGACCAAGCAGAGCTTGATGTCACTAATCCCACAAGTGTGGGAGCCAAACCATCGAACCCCTGAAACTGACCCACTGAGCCCCTGGGGCTCCGTGGTTCCCAAACCCCAGTGGTTTGATCAAACCCAGGTTAGGAATCATTGCGTAGACTGATACCGTGAGCGTAGGTATATCACATGTTATATCTGAAGTGGCTATGTCTTCCAGCCTCATATAGTGGCGAGTTGATTGTTGTGACTGTGTGTCTGTGTGTGTGTATGTGTGTTTGTGTGACAACAGCTTTATGTCGGCCATCACATTGCTGGGAACTCCAGCCGAAATCTACCAGAACGGCGCCGTGTACGTGTGGATCGGACTGTCCTATATTATTGTCATGCCAGCCGCAGCATACTTGTACATGCCGGTATTCTTCGACCTGGGCGTGATATCGGCGTACCAGGTCAGCGCTCGGGCCCGTACAGCAATGTTGAACAATATTCCACTTGCCAAGCAGATTTAAAAAATTGGCATGTGAATAGAATTGCCAGAAATTAGGAGTGTGGTAAAAATACTATCGCGAAAAGGTGGCAGTGAAAATGTGTTAGATGTTAAAGGCCTCAAGTGACAGCTGCTACACGGGAAGAAGGCGAAGCTTATGAACACACAGGTGTGTCCCGTGCAGCTCGCTGCCACCGCAGAGTCGACCCTCTCCACGCTATGACGCCACAAGGACGGAAGACGTATTGGAGAGGACCACCTCCCCATAATGCATGGCACAAAACATGACTGATATCTGGTACCATTAACTGGTGGGTGGACAGGGGCTGTTCGATTATAGAATTTGACCAAAGAAGTTTTCATACGCCGGGTTTCGAACCTCAGATCTCCCTCTGGGGAGGCGGGTTTGCTACCACGGAGTCCAACAAATAACTCTAATCACTAACCACTAAAGCTGCAGCTATATTTTATTTCTCTCATATTAATGTATGACTTCATATAAAGTCTTAATCCCAACAGAAATGTGCAAATACAGTTGATATCCACATGAAGGCCGATAATCAACATTTCGACATCACTAATTAACCTGTCATTACCTGGACGGCTGCTCAATTTCAATTGTCCTTTATGAATTGTCTCTTTCAAAACATAAAAGTGGCAGCTACAGATAGCGACAAGAAAATCTAATGTTTTGAAAAAACTATATGATATTTTTGCAGGCAATGAATATTGAGCAAATACCAATAATATCCGTAACAATTGAGAAATATTTATATTCTTGATACTCGATATGACGGGAAGTCCTGCCAATTCCATTCTATCCACTCAATTCTAATTTCCAAGCTAACAAGACACAATTAGTTTTTTGTACGGGACATTGACATCACATATGATCCTCTAAGCCTGTTCACTAACGAAAAACAAGTGTATTTTGGTGTTCCTCCACTGAGAATATACTGGCTCTGCTTATGATACAAGTTGAAGACATTAGGTATGACATTTGCAGCTCGGGAATTTCCACTAGACCGACTGTACGTGGTTGCTGCAGGCCATGAAGGATTGTAGGGACCGGTTTCCGTCACTACAATTGAGCTCATGTTATAACGCAAAGGATTTTCCACAGTTCATAGAATGTTGTGTTTTTTTCGCATGAAGCTTGAACAAGCAAGCCTGGAGAAATTCGTCATTCGTCCAGAACCGAATGCATTCAGTCGCTGTATGCTTGTTTATACGATGTCCGAAATAGGTCACACACTGACGTCAGTATATGCCAAATGTTTTTCGGCACTGACTTCACGAATATTTAAACACAAACCATATTTCACAATAGACCAGACAGCATTCGCAAAGCCTGCATCAAATTGATAAACACACCAAAAATAGCATGTCATCACCATTCAAATTGTCAACATTGCTATACATCACTTAGGACATTTGCTTTTATGTATTGTATTAGTGTATTTTGCATCTGTGATGCCTCAAAAAATGATGCCAAGGTGGTAATTTCCCCCGGTGATGCAATTTTTAATCTGGCCAAATTACTCCTAGCACTAAACTATACCAGGGGGTAATTACCTGGATAATTTACCAGGGGGTAATTACTTGGATAATTTACCAGGGGGTAATTATCGCCAGGAGGTAATTTATCCAGATTGGGAGCAAATCATAATCATGGACATTACAATTTCTTAGCACTGTGAATGAAACCCTGTAATTTTGGTTCAAGTTCGAGGACTGAATCAGTGTGCCCCAGTCACTTATTACAATAATATGTTTAAAGATTAAATGTAGTCAGCGTTTGAGTGTAGCTCTTCATGTTTCGCCAAGCTCGCACAACTTTTTCCCCAGCCCCTGCCCTCTTCGGAGAAAATCCTGGCGCGGCCACTGGGTGCCAACCAATAGTGTGACCAATTGCACATTTATACACCAAGAAAAACATCAGGCGAAAAATATCCGCTGACAAAAGCACTGTCTGTAAAACTATTGACATTTATTAGATTCGAGTTTATTTAAAAAAATGTCCATTCTACTTCTTTGATTCAAAATCAATTTGATAATTTGATGGTGTTCGATCATTTTAGTAAGCAAACCTATTACAGCAAACTCGTATTTAAGCATCAATTCAATTTAAAAAATAAAAATTTCCCAACTTATGAACCAATTTTCCTTTTCCATAATATATTTTCACAGTGACAATTATATTAGTTCTTCAGCCCTCACATTTCTGGATATAAGAAAGTCATTCTATTCCATTGAATATGTTGTTATAGTCACGTTGCATTGTCGGTAAACAAGTTTCGTTGTCGTAACTTCGTTGCGTCAGAGTTCGCGTGGTGTTTATTAAGTCTGACAAATGCGTGAATATGTTGAAAACACTTTGTCCTTGAGGACGCTAAGCTGTGCTATGCAGCGCTACGCGGCGTTGCAAATCGATTTCGCTCAGAGCTTTACTCACACGACTTCGCAAATTAACGCATCGTACGCAAAAAGAGCTGGCGACATAAAGAAACAATTCCAAAGCACAAAAGAACATGGGCACAAGATAGACACTAGTATACAATTGATCAAATAAATCATGTATTTGTCACCAACATATAATTTACACCATCTTTGTGACAGGGACCCACATAAGCATGCGCTTTTTTCATGTGGGCCCTTTACAATGAATAAAGACAACGTACAAAAAAGACAGTGACATCGTAAAAAGATGAAAATAATTACTACCAATATAGGCACACTGCTGAATCAGTCGATCTTCTCTCGACACGTCGAAGCATCACTGATTATTTACATTTATCTTGATTCGTCTCTTCAATGAATTTTTTTTTAAATGTATTAAATGTCCTACTATGTTTGACGCATTTTTGTATTTCATTCCACACGGTTACTCCTCTTACGCCCAAGCTTTGCTGTCTAGCTCGAGTCCTCGGGAACTTCTTTGCGAATTTGTCCGGGTGTCTCTTGTTTATTTGAAACTAGCATTAAAACCCGCCCGTTGTGCGGAGCAATTCATAACATGAAGTTCATATTCAATTCATAAAAAATGTGGAAAAATAAAAATGAAATAGGGTACACTCATAAAAATATTAATCAATTGAAAATTATAAGTTTAATTATTTTTATTTCGACAAAATATTTCCCCTCAGTCCGCCTGAGTCATTTTTAAACCCGCCCGTCGTGCTGAATAATTCAGAACTCGAACACGATCCGTTCTGCATCTTGAAGTCAAATCCATTGGTTTTGTGTATGGATTAATTCTACAGGGTAAATTGAACGTTCTATTGTCTATAGTAGCTGCCCGCAGAACATTTTTATTTAAAAAAATACTTTTTTTTAAATGAACCATTTGAAAAATGAACTAAAAAATGGAAACACTTTTTGTAAACCCGCCCGTCGTGCGGAACAATTCATACAATAAAATTCATATTTGAAGTCAAATCCATTGGTTTTGTGTATGGATTAATTCTACAGGGGAAATTGAACGTTCTATTGTCTATAGCTGCTGCCAGCGGAACATTTTTATTAAAAAAAAAATTATCTTTTTTAAATGAACCATTTGAAAAAATGATCTAAAAATACACTTTTTTAAACCCACCCGTCGCGCGGAAGAATTCATACAATAAAATTCATATCAAATCCATAAAATATAATGAATACAAATTGAAAACCAAAAAATGTAACCTATAAATATCTTAACCAATAGAAAAGTCTAAATGTGAATATTTTTGTTCTTATTTTGACAAATATTATCCCTCAACCCGCCTGATATATAAATCTGCCCGTCGTGTGGTATAATTCAGAACACAAACACGAAAAAAACAATGAAAGATGATGAAATCTTTTCATCAGAATGTTTCCAAACTATATTTATTACTTAGCATCATTCCCCAATATCATTTGCTTAAGTACTATTTCACTTTTACCGCTATAATATTTATTGTTAAAATTTATATATTTTCCGCTATCATTAAAACCCAATATAACCTGAGTCAAACCTATCCAACCCAACCCAACCATCCAATCTTGACCGCTCTCAGCCTAGTCTGAGGTGATTTAACTTATTAGTTTGTGATCACAAAATATACTGAAACGATCATAATTTGTAATCAGAAGACTGAGATTATCTACCACAGGGGTCCCAAACACGCGGCCCACCAATACTTTTCTCTCAACCCGCCAAAATAGTATCGGAACCAAACTGTAAGGCAGCTAAATTCACATTTGTTGCATAATGCGATATAATTATACACCATTATCATATTATCTCATAATTCCCGGTTAATGCTTCCACTAATGCATCATATTCATACAGTTGTTATTTTTTGGATTACACCGATATTACAGCCCTTGATATTACAGCCGATATTATATTATGCAATCTATATTCTGCTACGTATTATTCCTAATACATATATCATCAGATCGCAAAATATATTTAAAGGTTCACATCATTCTCCAAAATCATTTGCTTAAGAGCTATTCTACTTTTATCGCTAGAATATTTACTGCTAGCAAAATATCATATACCTCGCTATCATTTAAACCCACTCTTTATAGATACATTTAATTCGCCCGTCGTGCGGAACAGTTCATAAAATATAATTAATATTCAATTCATAAAAAAATTAGTGCAAATTGAAAAAGAAAAACAAACCCACAGGAAAGTTATAGCTAATATAAAAGTCTAAATGTGAAATTTATGTTTCAATTTAGAAAACATGTTTTTCCACAACACTATCAAAACAATGCAGCCTTCTGTCATCTCTATAATTCCAGGTTAATGCTTCCGCTAAAACAGCATAAGTTGGCATTACATGATATTGCAGCCCATATCCTTATGCAACTTATGCTTATGCAACTTGAAATTAAACCAATTAAATTACACAGTTAAATTCAGTAGTTTACTTTGTTCCCAATAGCATTTTACCCGCCCGTCGTGTGGAACGTTATTGAGGACAATAAAGCCTTTATATTCAGTAGAGTGTAGCATTAATTAAACTGTACGCAATAAAACCACACCATCCATGCTTGGAGATAATATGATGCATTCTTAATTGTGATTGGGCTTCAGTGAAATTTAATCGGTGTATATTCCTGTGTAATCGCAAGTGCGCATAATAGCTGTCAAATTGGCAATATGTCCTTTTGACTTTACACCGCCGTAAATTCCTTCAGATACCCTTTGGAAAATTACAAATTATACCGTATTGTAGAAGACAAGATTTCTAGAACGATGGTATAATTTATTTTTATGTGTAACAAATAGTTACTGAGAAATAGTAGAACAATGAATTAATTTTAGTCACCCGGTGTTCAAGTGTAGTTTTGGATGTATTTGAGAATTTTGCCAATTTTACACGTTTGTTGTATCATTTGTGGGTATAAATTATAGCTTATCTTGTAGAACACAAAATTCTCTACACAGTAGTATATTCCTGTGTAATCGCAAGTGCGTAAATTGTGATTGGACTTCAGTGAAATTTAATCAGTGTATATTCATGTGTAATCGCAAGGGCGCATAATAGCTGTCAAATTGGCAACATGACAATTTGACTTTACACCGCCGTAACTTCCTTCTGATACACTTTGGAAAATTAAGAATTATACCGTACGGTAGAAAACCAAATTTCTAGCACGATGGTATAATTAATTTTAATGTATGACAAACAGTTCCTGAGAAATGGGTATAAAAATGAATAAATTGTAGTCACCCGGTGTTCAAGTGTAATTTTGGATGTATTTGAGAATTTTGCCAATTTTACACGTTTTTTGTATCATTTGTGGGTATAAATTACACTTTTTCTTGTAGAACACAAAATTCTCTACACAGTAGTATATTCCTGTGTAATCGCAATTGCGCATAATAGCTGTCAAATTGGCAATATGTCCTTTTAACTTTACACCGCCGTAACTTCCTTCAGATATACTTTGGAAAATGAAGAATTATACCGTATTGTAGAAAACAAAATTTCTAGCACGATGGTATAATTAATTTTGATGTGTGACAAATAGTTACTGAGAAATAGTAGAAAAATGAATTAATTTTAGTCACCCGGTGTTCAAGTGTAATTTTGGATGTATTTGAGAATTTTGCCAATTTTACACGTTTTTTGTATCATTTGTGGGTATAAATCAGAGTATTTCTTGTAGAACACAAAATTCTCTACACAATAGTTAAATTTTTATAGCTGTACCATTGCTGGTTTATGAGGAATAGATAGCGGAATATTTACCAAAATATTCACGGTTCCCAGTGCAAATTTTGCATTTTTGACTTTGTCATTTTGACTTCACACCGCCGTAACTTTTTTTTAATACACTCTGGAAAATTAAAAATTATACCGTGCTGTAGAAAACAAAATTCCCAGCATGATGGTAATATTTATTTAGATGTGTCATAGTTAGTTGCTGAGAAATAGAGAAAAAAGTACAGAAAATCGGACGCGTCGAGCTTAAATATAATTTTGAATGTAGACTGAAATTTCGTCATTTTTACATATTTTATTTTTAATTTTTGGATATGTATTATAGCCTATCGTGTAGAACGGAATATTTTCTACACAGTGGTATAATCTGTTTGGCTGTACCATTTCTGGTTTATGAGGAGTAGATGTAGGAATATTGACCAAAATTTTCGCATTTTTCAGGGTTCTTTTTGTCTTTTCACCGCGATAACTTTTTCTGGTTTTATTTTTAAATTTTAAATTTGTCCTATCGTGTAGACAAGAAAATTTCCAACGTAATGGTATAAATTGTTGGCGGGTACATTAAGTGGTTACCGAGTAGCAGCTTGCTGAAAATGTGACCAAGGAGGGTGGGACAGACAAACACACAGACAGACAGACAGACAGACAGACAGACAGACAGACAGAGGATCTCTTTTATATATATAGATATAGCCTACAGGTGTTTGGTTAATAAATTATTGTGTGCTCGGTACATGAAAGCTGCCGTGATAAACTGTACTAAACTGTTGAAGTCAAGTATTTTATACAAATGAGCAATGACTAAATATCATATAAGGAACAGTCACATATTGAGTGGAGAAACTTGAAGCGTAATGGTAAACAGATAATCACAACCGTATACAGATGTGGTAAAAGTAATAGGGCCGCAATCAAATAGAAGCATAAGGAGTCAGTGAATGTGTTAACGGATCAAATGAAAGAGAAAATAAATATTTCCATAGCGAATAGGAGAATGATCGATACGACGTAGATGAAATGATATAGGGAGGAAAAGATTGAATAATCTAGGTCCAAAGAAAGAAAATGACTTTACGGACCAGATTATCAAAGGCAAAAAGATTAAAGGCCTCAAGTGACAGCTGCTACACAGGAAGAAGCTGAAGCTTATGAACACACAGGTGTGTCCCGTGCAGCTCGCTGCCACCGCAGAGCCGACCACGCTATGACGCCACAAGGACCGAAGACGTGTTAGAGTTTTATTTCCTCAGAATGCATGGCACAACACATGACTGATATTTGGTACCATTTACTGCTGGGTGGACAGGCGCTGTTGGATTATACAATTCACCCCAATAAATTCTCCTCCGCCGGGTTACGAACCACGGTCCCCCCACTTGTGAGGCGGTGTGCTTCCAATACACCGCTGACCCAACAAATTGATTGATTCGTTGAAGGCTCGAGGACAGACAGGAAGAAGTGAATTTTGGGACGAACAATTGTTAGAGAGATATAAAAGTTCAGAGAGTTATATAGGTGGATGTGGATTATGAATGAATTTGTAGCTAATACATCAAAGACGATAACGCAAAGGTATGAAGGGCGTTGAAAAAAATAGCATATCAAGTCGGAGCAGAGAATCAGGCCGAAGAGCAATTAGAGAAGAACAGTACTCATTGGAAATTTCTACTTTGTAAAGAGATAGGTAGCAACCCGGATACTATGCAGCACAAAGTTTATGCTTGAATTAATACCAATATTTTCCTATTTCCGATGGCATTAGTATGCCAGTATGAGTAGTCACTCAGTTTAGACGTCGGTTCTGACTATATGACATTGATTTATAGCGTTTGCTATTTTCATTCCCTCAGGGATTTTCTTATTAGGCGACTCAAACTTTCAAACTCTCTTGAACAAGGAACTGACTGAGTATGGTGGATGTTTTACAACAGGTACAAGCGAAAAACGGAGAAATAATACTCCGAAACGATTGGCGTAATCTCACAAAAACAATCCACAAATATGCATATGTGTGCTGAAATTACATCGAACATTGGATAGTTAGTTTCCACTTAGCACAGAAAAAGAGCATCGTCTCCAAATGATCCTATCCACTATACAAGTGGAGGCGCCAGGATTTTTCTGATGGGGGGCTGAGGGGGGACTAAGGAAAAAGCTGTGGCGACCGAGAAAAAAGTTGAGGGGGCTTGGTGAAGCATGAAGAACTCCACTCGAACGCTGACTACATGATATAAAAATATGGGACTGCGGCACACTGATTGAGTCCTCGAACTTGAGGCAAAATTACAGGATTTCTATTAAAGTTGTAAGAAATTGTAATGTCCATGATCATGATTTTTGAGGGGGCTTGCCATAGTTTTGGGGAGGCTCAAGCCCCCCCCCCCCAAGCTTCCCTTGGCGCCGCCACTGCACCATACCAATTTCGTGTTGCGCAATTACAACCAGTCTTGTCTTTTTACAGTACCTTGAAATGAGGTTTCATCGCGTCGTGCGTCAGACCGGGGCGATCATTTTCAGCATTCAAATGGTGAGATTTTCAACGGATTTGTTCCATTATACTCGTGATTTGTCCCTTTTATCCGTCGTGTTTTTCCGGTCGCTGTTTACGGCAGTGGTTTCCAACCTGTGGTCCCCTCGTGCCACTAGTGGTACACGATGACCTTCCGGATGGTACGCAAACACTTTAGGGATGAAGAACAATGGCACCAGGACATGATTTCCGATGTGTTGTCAGCAAATTAATGCCCCTCATTGACCAGCTGGTGGAGAAGAAGCAGATACACTACTCTCATTGAGTTGTTTTTCAGTTGATTCTTGTGTTCTACTTGTACAATTATGTATCTGATCGAGCTGAGCTTTTCTGGAATCAGGTGGTAGGCGGCTACTGTACGGGACATCTAAGTGGTTCTCAATAGCAAAAAAGTTGGGAGCCACTGGCGTAGGGGCTACAGGGATATGCTTAGAGTTCAGCTGCATGGGTATCATGCACAAAGCTATAAACACCACAACAGATACGTTCTAATTTACGTAATGATATTTCACAGTAATTTGTCTTGGGACCAATAATTTTGCACTCGCTTAAGTTATACCATGTTATTGATGATGTTATCCCTGCTAATCCTGTATGTTTGTCTGCTGGTATGTTATCTTGCAGTGCATCTACATGGCCATTGTGGTGTATGCTCCTTCGCTTGCGTTATCACAAGGTGGGTGTACAGCGTAGGATACGGTACTTCTTCAAGATACAAATATGATCAAAATATCATCTTTACCGTAAGCTCTCTACTTGAGCGGCATGTCGTTATATTTCTCAACCCTTCCTCAGTGATGTCGTTCAATTAGAGGTTGCCGTTCTAATTATCTACTAGCTGGTGAGAATGTTGTGAAAATACGGTAAATTGTATGGATGAAAACAAAACCAGTTAACGCTCCATATTCATTTAGCAAAATATACAAATTCAAGGTGATTACTCGTAGGCCATCACAAATTCACCAATAAAAACCAGGCAGTCATAACTATTGCCAAAAGAGAAGAATTTATCAAATTACGGATGAAATAGAGGTTTAATTTCTATCTAAATAATTAATTTCTTAATTAGTTTTCTCATAAATATGTATAAACGTTATCTAAGCAAAATTCTAATTACATAATCGCAATGAATATAGTTCAACATCGTATGATATTTAGAATTTAAAATTTGTTTACTCCATATTCCATCATACACATCACAACGTATTTGCGTACATGTGTACGAATGTGTGTGTGTGTGTGTGTGTGTGTGTGTGTGTGTGTGTGTGTGTATGTGTGTGTACGTGTGTCTGTTTGTGTGCATCATAGTGACGGGCATCAACGTATACGTGTCGGTTGTAGTCATTTTCATCGTCTGCGTTGCCTATACAGCTCTGGTATATACTGCATCCACATACACATACATACACACGCGCATACATTTCACTACTAGGGCGCATGCAAGTACACAAGTACCCAACATACACACACACACACACACACACACACACACACCTAGAACAACACAGGAAAACACATGAAAGGAAATATCGCCGTACAAATATGCAAAATAGATAAACGCAAATGAAATGCAAATAGGCAAAGGGAGAGAGTATAAGATATTGAAAGAGTGGGGAGCATTTCGCTGCGAGGAACAGACATGACGTTAACCAGCAAAAAAATGGAAAAACCCCGACTTTGATGTGTGAGTGTGTGTGTGTGTGTGTGTGTGTGTGTGTGCACAAGACCACAAGCACGAAAGCCACCATAAATAAAAGGCGAATACATGACAAATACCAGGTAAATGCACTGTAGTGGCGGCACCAGATTTTTTTTGGCGGGGGGCTGAGAAAATAGTTGCGGAGGCTTGACAAAACATGAGGAGCAACACTCGAAATGTTAATTGCCAGTATTTTTTGGGGAGAGGGTCTGAGGGGGGCATGCTTGAAACATTTTTGGGGAGTTTCATCCTCTTTAAATCCGCCCCTGGCGCCGCCACTGATACACAGACAAAGTGAATGATGACGCACAGACAATATGACACGTTCTGGACTTTACGCTTACGTTCTGGGTTTTTCGTGATGGTATATCCAAGCGCGGTGCAAACGCGTGAAAAAAATATTCTTTCTATTTCTCATAAGTTTATTATGAAAAATAAACAGTTTTTCTACCATCCAAAATCTTAGCTGAAGTTTTGATATTCAAATACAAAAGCCAACGGAGATGATGATTACATCTGCATTATCGTGCTCACAAGTTTACTCTCAACATCAGAGGATTATTATCATTATTTCTATACTCATGATTAATAATTACAGGCAAATACAGTAGCATGGGGAAATAGTGCAAGCACTATTACCACCCTGCGGTGGCCCCTGATGTACCGGAAGTGCCCAAAAGATATTGATGAGAGCTGGTAGTCCGTTTGTAGCAAAGTTATTTTTGTGGGAAATGTTCCACCTCAGAAGTTATCCCCTTTTTCGTTTTCCTTACATACGAGCCTGTACAAATTATCGTTTAGGCAACAATTCCAAGAGATTATTGGTTTCCAATCACCTGATTCACCTAAACCTGTTGAAGCCCACCAAAGTCGAATTGTCTATTTCTTTATACATGACTCTCTCGACTGTCTTTTATCAGACCCATTTATAAGACGATGGCTGGGGAATCCACTGAAAAAACTCGTTTTATCCCGGGTCGTTGCTTGGACATTTGAGTGAAGTTTCCAGCCGACTTGAACAGAGGTTATGAAACAGGGAACGATGCACGTAGCTCAGCGATTCCCAGCCTGTAGTACGTGTACCACCAGTGGTACGCGAGGACCTTACAGGTGGTACACGAGCACTATCAGGGTGTTGAACAATTTTGTCATGGTCATGAATACTTTTTGGGGTCATGAAATGCTACTGGTCAACGCTAGAGTGCAAGCAAGGAGTTGCAGCACTCATGACTGCATTGAGCTGTTTCCCAGATGATCCGTGCTTTCTACTTGTATAATTTCGTAAAAATATTATGTCCTATCGAACTGAATGGAACCAGGGGGTTCCACTCAGTTCGATAGGATCAGTTCCCATCCTTTCTTCACTCAGTTTCTCATCCTTTCCACTCAGTTTTCCAACCTTTTTGTGATCGCGTGGTATTCGATCACAGAAAGGTTGGAAGCACTGATCTAGCTTAGGCGTATTCATCTGTAGGGGTTGTTTTGTGCAGGGAGGAATGAAGGCCGTTCTCTGGACGGACACTGTGCAAGTAATCATCATGTTTGGAGCGATTATCGCCGTGATCATCAAGGGAACGAGCGATGTCGGAGGGCTGTCGACCGTGTGGCAAGTGGCTCAGGACGGAGGACGTCTGGATTTCTCGCAGTGAGTCAGGCAGTTGTCATGCCAACAGATGCCACCGGAGAAAACAAGAGAAAAAAAATATATATATATATATAATAATAAAGAAGAAAGAATGAAAAACGAAACGTTAAAAATTGTTAAAAATAACTTTTTAGTCAAAAACACTTTTTTACGAATAAATTTTAATAAACATAATAGGTTTTATATTTGTTATTGAAAAGCCATTAAATTAACTTTTATTATATAATTCAAATATTTTAGGTTGCTGAATTAATTACCTTAGTATATTATGAGTATAGTATGAGTTCTACCTGTAATGAAATTCAAGATCCAATGACAATTTGGGACAACCTAAAAAAACAACCTTAAAACAACACGTTATTTTGCAAAGCAACGCAACAAAAACACGTTTTTTTACATTTACACCAACACCACATGCCGAATTTATTTATTTTTCCTTAAGATTCAGTTCAAATCGAATCATATGCGGCGACGCTATTTTCAATACGTTACTTTTAACCAAAACAACTTTTCAATATTTCCTGATTCTAAAACTTTTCAATGTTTCCTGATTCATTTAGAAAAAAAACCTAATCAGGTTTTTCAGCCTAGGTATGTCTTGTGCCACAGTTTGTATGTCTGTCTGCCTATATATGCACGTATGTATGTGCGTGTACCATTGTCAGGATAATTGGTAATGATGTAATTAAATATAAGCTACGCACAAATTGTATACGTGTATGGTAATGCAAGTGGTATAGCATGGTGGTGTACATGGGTACTTTATCTGATAAGCGTTAAATGTCTTTGTGCTTGTGTGAGTGTGTGTGTGTGTGCGTGTTTGTGTGTGCGTTTGTGGTTAGAATTTGTGTCATTCTAAATGTTGTTTCGCATTCAAAAATGTTTCGCAAATATGTTGACACAAATACCCTGAGAACTGAAAAAGAGGTGGTTTAACCTGTGCAATAACCGGTTTATGCTTTGTTTTAATCCTCTAAGCGTGTTTACTACAGCTCAAAGAATAATTGATAAGTGCGTGGGCGTGTGTGTAGGTGTGTGTGTGTTTCTTGTGTGTGTGTGTCTTGTGTGTGTTTGTGTGTGTTTGTGTGCACGTCTTGTGTGCGTGCCTGCGAATGCTGTGTGGGTATGTGTGTGTGCGTGTGTTCATTGTTTGTCTGTTGTGTGTGTGTGATCGTGTGTGTGTGTGTGTGTGTGTGTGTGTGTGTGTGTGTGTGTAGGTGTGCGTGTGGGTTGTGTGTATGTGTGTAAGTGTGTGCTTGTGTGTGTGTGTGTGCAGATGTGTGAGTGTGTGACTTGCATTGACTGCGTTAACGAAAACAATTACGATTCCTCGAAAAGACTTATATTTAAGCAAATATTCATATAGAAATATTTGTCCCAATGTCTATGTGGTGTGATTGTGAGCGAGAGAGAGAGTGTGTGAGCGCGTTGGAGTGTCTGTGGCTTAGTGTGTGTGTGTGTGTGTGTGTGTGTTTGATTCGCGTTTGCGTTCGTGTTTGCGTTGTTTGGTGATGTGTTTGTATGTATGCGTTTCATGAAGTGTGCATGCCCCGCGGCGGCGAGCGATTGACCGGCTCGCCGCTGATTGGTTGTGGCGGTGTGCGTGAGGACTGTGCGTTTGTGTGTGTCTGTTTGTGCTCCCGTGTGTGACGGTGTGAGCTGGAGTCGTGTTTATGGTGCGATCGGAGTGTGACGTCTTGTAGGCGCGCGTGGGGCAGTGATGCCCACGCGCGCCTGTCTGAATATAATTTAGATTTTTGAGTTTTGCTACAAGCTATTTCGGCCTTTTGTTTTTCATTTGGAAATATTGTTTATCTGCGACCCGGCTTCAGCAGCAGAGATAGTGCCCTCCAGTATTAGCAGCGGCCTGGAGGAAGTGGTGGAGGTGCTCGGCGGCGTGTCAGGCTGGTGTGCAGGGGGACGGCATGAGAGCATGGTGCCGGCAGGAAGCTGCGGGGGAGCTGTGGCCGAGGGTTGCTCGTCGTCCCACCTGCACTGGTGTTGGACTCGTCGCCGGGCAGATAGAAGATCGCTGGTGGAGGCTGCTGGTGCTGGAGGGCATGTGAGAGAAAGGAGCTGCTGAAGCCGGAGGAGAAAACGAAGGAGTTGAGACGACGGCGTGGCCTGCATGTGCGGCGACGTTACGGCTGTCGCGGTAGGGTGCTGAAGAGCACCGGTGTCGACGGAAGCATGTTGGATGCTGGGGTCAAGGTGTTGTGCCCTGTCGCGGCAGCCGGTGATGAAGAGGACGGCAGGCTGCGGCGGAGCACTGAAGAGCACGGGCGGAGGCGGGAGCGTGGAGGATGCTGGGGCCTGCCGTGTTGCGCTTCGCCGCAGCCAAGGTGTGTGCGTCTGGTGGAGGCCGTCGTCGGGTTTGGTTGTTTTTGTTTGTTTGTTATGCGTTTTTTTATTGTATGCTCTATAGTTCATGTTTCTGTAAAAACAGGTGGAGGTGTGGTGTGATTGTGAGCGAGAGAGAGAGTGTGTGAGCGCGTTGGAGTGTCTGTGGCTTAGTGTGTGTGTGTGTGTGTGTGTGTGTTTGATTCGCGTTTGCGTTCGTGTTTGCGTTGTTTGGTGATGTGTTTGTATGTATGCGTTTCATGAAGTGTGCATGCCCCGCGGCGGCGAGCGATTGACCGGCTCGCCGCTGATTGGTTGTGGCGGTGTGCGTGAGGACTGTGCGTGTGTGTGTGTCCGTTTGTGCTCTCGTGTGTGACGGTGTGAGCTGGAGTCGTGTTTGTGGTGCGATCGGAGTGTGACGTCTTGTAGGCGCGCGTGGGGCAGTGATGCCCACGCGCGCCTGTCTGTAATTTATATTTTTGTTTCTGTTACAGTCTATTCCACTTGACCACTAAACAATTGTTATTTTTCAATTCAATTGATGTTATAATGACAATATGCCTATTTTCAGCGCGTTTTTGTGATATTTATATTACTAAGAAAGTGTATTTTGTTATTTATATTTATATTTACCATTATATATCAGCTTGTATTTTGGCAAAATTGCCTCTTAATTTTTCAGATTTCAAAGTACTTCTTTGCGATGGCAGCCGAAATACATGTTCTTTCCAATTTGATTTTGTATCCATAGCTGCTTCAAAACACTTCTCACTCTCAACTTCACATATTTTTTCATCACTTTTTTTCGTGTGTTCTTCTAACGGAACTATTCGATAGAATAGGAAAACAACTAAGTGGCAGAACATTCAATACAGGCACTCTTAATCCTTTTCAGTGTCCTTTTCATTGGAAGAAGCCGAAGCTTATGAATACACAGGTGTGCCCCGTGCAGCTCGCTGCCATCGCAGAACCGACCCTCTCCACGTTATGACGCCACAAGGACAAAACATGTATTAGAGAGGGCCACCTCCCCAGAATGCATGGCACAACCAACGCCACCTAGATACAAGGCCCTTCCATCCCCTCCCCATGGGGGGTGTTACGTCAGCTCGTCCGTCCTAACGCTACCTGGGTATCACATCTTGCTATGACTCATCTATAAACCGATGCTAATGACTCAGCTACAAACCATTGAAACGCTGACGCTGCATCGCTGATCACGTGATCAGTTCGTTGTCAGTGTAGCGTTGTCAGTTCGTTGTCAGCGCGTGTTTGTGGTGTTGTGTGTATTTGTGGCGTTGCGCGTTTTGCGATTGTACGTGTGTTCGCTGTGATAATTATTTGTGGCGTTGTGCGCATTATATTTTCAGTGCAGCGTAGTTGGTTCGACGCGTTTATGTTAGTATTGCGTTCACAATTGTAGTGGCATTGAGCGTTTGCATTCGCTGTTGCTTCTATCATACTTTAAGCAGTGTTGTAGTGTTTCCCGCAAGTTTACAAGTATTATTAGATTGGTGTATTCCGGAGAATTTCACCTTTCGGAGTGAAAGGTAAGTCAATAAATGCTCACTCATTTATCTCTTCCCTTGAACCTGATTTTGTTGAATTAGTTAAGATATGTTTCAATCTTTTTGAAATATTTGATCATTTTATGCGCTGCATTTTATATCTTAATAATGACATTATCTATTACATCTTACGATTCTTACTCCCATTGTTTGAAAAAGCTGGTATTGCGTTGTGATTGTTTAGTCCAGTGGTTATTAGCCGGGAGAATCCATACCCCTTGGTGGAATGGGAATCAAAGGTCGGAGGTATGGGATTAAATATCTGGATACCGCTATAAATTAGCAATAGCTATAATAATATTAAAAGTAACAAAGTGAATAAAATAAGTCAAATAATAATAAAATAACAAATATATCATTGGCTATTTCCTAGTAATCCGTATCTAAATTACAGTAAATTCAAGCGATTGCAATATTCGTGGATCTGGAAGACATGAAGATTGAACCATATTGGACAATACATTGGTGGTATGGAACCATCAAAAGGTTGATAAGGTTCAAAAGTTCAAAAGGTAAAGGTTCAAAGTTCAAAGGTTCAAAGGTTCAAAAGGTACCCCAAGTATAGTGTATCAATATTTTGTTATTATGTTGTTCAGGAAACATGCCAGATAAGTGATGTGTCCGGGTGCAAGGACAATTACAATAGTGGCTCCAAAGTGAGCGTTTTCTGTTCACCGAAAGAGGAGGTGCTCCGAAAGAAATGGATGACAGCTATCAAACAAGACATACCAATATACAATAATATATATGTAAATGTTGATGCGTGCAAATTGTGTGTTAATGTGTGATATTTCCTCGTTCCTCGTTCCTCCATTGCTCTAATTAATGCTTTTATTTTCCCCCATCTCAATTATTGCTCCTCTTTGTTTTATTATCTACCAAAAAAAGACATTTCTTCCTTCCAATCTATTCTCAACCAATCGTGCCGTTTTGTTTTCAGACTTCCTATCCGTCATCCCACCTCTCGATACCTAAAAACATTGAGATGGCTTTCTTTTAAATATATGACCCAACACAAAATATGTTGTCTCACTTTCAAATTGATCAACTCTCCCTACCCTCCACCCTATCTGAAGGAGCTGGTAGTGCCAGTCTCACACAACACTAACACTCGATCATCTAGTGCCCTTCTAGAACCCCGAGCAGTTTCCGAATCATCATGGTCTTCCAAATCCTTCCAATACATTGCCCCCGTCTGTTCAATAAACTTCCGCGTTCAATTACATCTTCCAGCTCCTATAAATCTTTCAGCAGCAAATCATATAAATATCTTTTGGATGTGTACATAGATTCTTGAGCCCACACCTATATTATTCGTTTTTCTGTAGTATACGTGTTTTTGTGTGACTCTTGTTTGTCTTATTCCGCTGTGAGCCCAAGTTTATTTATGATGCATTTTCATTTGTGTGTACATTGTGTGATTTGTATGTATATTTTCATCCATGCCAATACTTTGTTGTATAAAGTGGTAATACATTTCTGATTTCTGATTTCTGATATGGTGTTTATTTGTGATATGGTGGTAATTTGTGATATGGTGTTAATGTGTGATATGGTGTTAATGGTGGTATATGGTGTTAATGTGTGGTATGGTGTATATCTGCGTGTGTCATTATCGTTGATGAGTGATATGGTGTTAATGTGTGGTATGGTGTATATCTGCGTGTGTCATTATCGTTGATATAGAGTGAATATTGCCCATGGATTTGCTTTAAGATCGATTATTCAATATTCTCATGTGAAAGCGTGTCAATTCATTGATTTCTTCGCACCGCTGAGAAATCTCATGAATCCAGTGGTTCGAACAAATTTAATGTCAGGAAGTCGATATAAGCGAAAATGAAAGATTTCGGATTGATAAATACACGCATTTGTCCTTCTATCCGACATTAGTTCCCCACTTTGCGACACTTACAATTGACAAATCAACACTTACAAACACACTTACAATATCTATCAGCGGATAATTAGCGAATGTTTCGGACCGCTGTTCTATGTGATATTTAAGCATAATTAACCATCACATTTATTGTTGTTTGTCAATGCTGGAATTTATGCTCAGTTATTGGCTTTGTATTTCGCAATGTTGTATTCGTGAAGTGTGTAAACACGTTTTTGTTGACATGTTGATGGGCTGCAGCATGTTGTGAATGATGAATTAAATAACGTACCCGTGTCTGAATTCACTGTGGCAAGTAATTAATGAAACATGTCATATTGGCTTCTATATTTGACCGTTTTCTTGTTGTTAATTCGCACGCTTGGTACAATACATGATCGTAAACCTCCTAAATTTTGTTTGTATTAGGTTGTAAAAAGAATTGTTAAGCATTATACAGCTTCTAAATGCAAGGTTTCATTTAAAACTGGGAGTATTTGTGAAAATAATGCACCGGCGTACGCATAATATCAACTAACAGTGCACCGCAACACATACACACTGCACCGACGTTGGCCGAACGCTGTGACGTCACAAAATCGTGAAACGGCCTTGTATCTAGGTGGCATTGGCACAACTCATGACTGATATCTGGTACCATCATTTACTGCTGGGTGGACAGGGGCTGTTGGATTATAGAATTCGCCCAATGAAATTTTACTCCGCCGGGTTCCTTGATTTGTAAGAGAAATATAAAAAGATAAAAATACAAACTACCTAATAGGAAAAGGTAATGTCATACAACTTAAAGTTCATCCAAGTTTCCTTCAAGTATTTTTCTGGGAAAAAGTATAATGCATAGGTAAACATGTATTTTATTGCATTTTTCACAGACTTTCTCGCACTTCTTGGGAACCATTCTCGCATGCTCTAGGGGTGTGAGCGACCCCGGCTCAGAATGAAATAAAATGTGCAATATAATGTGCAATAGAATGTGCTTGTTTGAGCTTGTGTGTGTACTTACCTAGTTGTACTTACCTAGATGTGGTACAGGAAATGAGCTTACACTCGGACTGTCCTGTCTCTTTCCCACTGAATATCCAATTTATGTTTGAACTCTCCTATAGTTTTGGCCTTTACGATAGTCTTGTGTAATTTATTCCAAACGTCAATTCGCCTGAATGGAAAACTGTATTTCTTTATGTCTTTTTTGCACCGAGGTTTTCTCAGCTTCTTGTGTGCGTGTGTGTGTGTGTGTTTGTGAATGTGTACGTTGGCCTAATTTGCAGGAGTTTCAACTTGAATCTGGGCATTCGGCACACGTTTTGGACCCTGGTGCTGGGTGGTTATTTCACCTGGATTACAATCTACGGCGTCAATCAGGCACAGGTGCAACGCTACCTGTGCGTGCCCACCAAACGACAGGCCTCAGCGTGAGTACATTGCCCAAAACCGTGTGACAAAGTCGTATGCTTTTAATCAGCGGTTCCAAAACTGTTTGTGATCGAGTACCCCTTGGAGGTTCCGTAAGTTTCCGCGCGTACCACCACCTGGCTCCAGAGAAGCTCAGTTCGATCAGATATCACTTTATTTACATAAATGTGCACGTAGAATACACAAATCAACTGAAATGAATATCTCAATGCGAGAGCTGTATCTGCTTCTTCTCCACCAGCTGGTCAATGAGGGACATAACTTTGCTGACAACACATCGGAAATCATTTCCTGGTGTCATTGTGCATGACCCCGAAAGTGTTTGCGTACCACCTGGAAAGTCCTTGCGTACGACATGTTGGAAACCACTGAATCAGCGGTGTCGTGTCATGTTGGCATCGTCGATTTCTTTAAGTCCTCAGTAAAATACAATGTCCCTGACGTGGTGTGGCATGTGTCATTATATTTCTGTTGCATTACGTTTTTGGCCATCTTATCAAAGTCAATTGTACTTGCAAGTGCATGCAACGACGACTCAACTTAATTGCAACAACACCAGCTGGACACAATCTGACATCATCGTCTGCAACAGCCCCCCAAAATATGCCTAGCCCCTCCCCCACTGAGCCCCCCCGAAAATCATAATCATGAGCAATAAAATTTATCACCACTGTAAATGAAGTCCTGTAATTTTGGTTCAAGTTCCAAGACTCAATCAGTGTGCCCCAGTCCCTCATTATAATATCATGTAGTCAGCGTTCGAGTGTAGCTCTTCATGCTTCGCCAAGCCCCCACAACTTTCTCTTTAGCCCCCTTCACCCCCCCCCCCCCCCCTCGGAAAAAACCTGGCACCGCCACTGCGCTCCAATATCGGCTGCAACAAAGTCACACTTTCTCTTTCTCTCAGTGTGCAATTTATAGCAACTTATCTTTTTGCCAAGCGGATTGCATGACGATTCGCCACCAACTTACACACACACACACACACACGCACACATACACACACATACAGTATATATTCACGAGTACTGTGATCTCATATGACATCATATATTATGTGATACATAAAGACTTACTATGTACAATGGTTCAACGTCTAATGCGGCTGTAACGCTAGAAGTATTTTCATTCAGATGGTGCAATTGGCTTTTGAGTTCTTACTGGTGGTTGTTACTAGTTGTATGGGCACAGTAATGAGTCAGACAGGCTCGTGACTGCCGCCTTCCATTCACGTCGTATTTCTTCTTGCTAGCATGCTTGCTGATTGGCTGATGAGCAATGTCTCTTGATAATCGGTTCCAGTTTTCTATTGCTCTATTTTCGGAACTATGTTTACGAACGTCTTTTTTATCTTGCGTCTTTGTAGGCCAACAAAGCAGGATATCTGCTAGACTTGGAAAATTTAAACAGCTTCCGATTTCCAACCTGTTCTTTTCCAGTAAGACATCAATATCAACTGTAACCAAGTATCATCTGACTGCCCTATCTTCTAGTGTTGGCAAAGCCAACTTTCTCACTCTGTCGGTATAATTGAAATGTGTCTGTATATGTGTATATATATATATATATATGTGTGTGTGTGTGTGTGTGTGTGTGTGTGTGTGTGTGTGTGTGTGTGTGTGTGTCAGTGCCATCCTGATCAATGGTGTTGGACTGCTGCTGTTGCTGGGAGTATGTAGCTACGCCGGCCTGGTGATCTTTGCGCGCTACCGTTTCTGTGATCCGATCAAGTCGGGCACGGTGTCGACTCCCGATCAGCTCTTTCCGCTGTTTGTGATGGATACCATGGGTGAGGTTCCAGGTGTAGCTGGACTGTTTGTGGCCGGAATCTTCAGCGGAGCGCTCAGGTCAGTGGGCTTAATTAATGAACACCAAAAATATACTGAAAACAATACAAAAATCATAGCAACCGCTTCTCTGAACCCTCCGGACCGGAGGCCCCAGTGTCGAGGGACCTTGTAGCTTCACCCGTGATATTAAAATTAATTGTAAATAGCGCATAAAAGTACCCAGCTTAATGGAGACCTAGGAGCTGCTCGTAACTGCATTCTCCCAAAGTAGGAGAAATATTATAGGTGTGCCTTCTATATAATTGGGTCCCAAGTATTGTTTTCGGTTATATAAATGTTCACCCATATAATCTACTCTCACACTATTTGCTTTGTTGACGAAATTCTGTTTGTATTATTTGAGAAAATAGTTCACGAGTTAATTTTTACATGCAACGCATAATTGTTTAATTATCCTACGTGAAACACCTTCAAAAACGCATCTTCGATAATAGCTATGAGTGATAGTACTATATTTAAATGTGCATATATGCAAATTATAAGCAAATGTATGCGCGTTTGTGTATGTTTATGTGCGTATATGAACCTGTGTGTGTGTGTGGGTGTGTATGTCTGCGTGTGTGTGTATATTGAATCGTAGCACGGTGAGTTCGGGAATCAACTCCTTGGCTGCCGTCACGCTGCAGGATTTTGTCATCCCATCTGCCTCCAAGGAAATGACTCCCGAAAGACAAGCGTACATATCAAAGCTGCTTGCAGTGGCTTTCGGTTTGTGAAATTTCAACAAAAAACACACTCGTAAATTCAGATCGATCAGAGTAGATCCTTGGGGTTATGTGGTAGATATACCTCTCCCGACAAATTGATTGAGTGGGATGAATATTTAGTTATACCCCGCAAGAATTCTGCTAAGCTCAGTTCATTGGGTATATTGTCATCAAAATCAGCAAATCGAAAATGTAACAACACACGATAAATGTGTGTGTTTTTGCAACTATATGTAGTATACTTTTCATTGGGGTATGCGGGTTGTAATTGAATAGGCCGAAAATAGTTGAGGGCTCAATGCAATTTACCAACTAAGCCAACACTTTGAACACTAATGCATGATAGCTGTCATCCCCCGAGCCTCGACACAAATCTACGCCCCTGGTATTATTGGTCGTACGTAACTGTAAAGATTCAATGCCTGGCTACAATTCAGCTCCCAGAAATTATACCGCTTATTGGTCGAATCAAATGCATTTAATTAGTTCGTCTCGTTCTATATTAACCAAATGGTCTTTTTCAATGTGTTGAACAATCCTTGCGATTTTGTTATTCCATATTATCATTGCATATATGAGTTTGAACTATTCCCAGATGCTCTCAGACAGTTTGAGATTCGAAAACTTGGAATATTTTAACACGTTTGGAGGTCAATTTTGAGCAATTGAATGCAGTGTAAGCAACATGGGTTTCGGATCGGATACTAGAAACAATGTTTGTTGTTGTCAACAGGCCTTCTGGCTTTTGTACTCGTGTTTGTAGCTGAGCAACTTGGAGACATACTGCAGGTGAAGCACACACGCAGTGGTCCGTAGCTTCTTTTTTCGCTAAGCCCCCACTTCTCAATGAGCCAATTTAAACTTATTTTCAACAACAACACTGATAAATTCATAGAGATTTAGTTGGTCCACCCAAGTTCTGTTAGAAAATCACTATAGAAACGAAAATGAACGAATTTGCATAAATTTAATTTGTCCCCTATTTGTCTTCTCTCTGGTTTTTAATTTCTCACTTAGCATCCCCTCCATTCCCCACCAGTTGAAGGGTTTTCTTCACTTCTTCCGGGCTTCTGAAATAGATCGTACAGGAATACCTGGACAGTATAGTATCTTATTCGGCGACCTCTATCGTAAAAACAGTTTGTGCTTGTTGGACTCCGTGGTGTAGTGGAAGCAGACTCGCTTCACAAGCCGTAGGTCAACGGTTCAAATCCCGGCGGAGGAGAATTTTCTTGGGCGAATTCAATCATTTAACAGCCCCTGTCCACCCAGCAGTGAATTATGGTACCAGATATCAGTCATGAGTTATGTCATGCATTCTGGGGAGGTGGTTCTCTCTAATATGTCTTCCGTCCTTGTGGCGTCATAGCGTGGAGAGGGTCGATTCTGCGGTGGCAGCGAGCTGCACGGGGAACATCTGTGTGTGTTCATAAGCTTCTGCTTTTTCTCGTGGCTGTAACTTGGGACCTTTAACATCTCACCCATAAGACATATCATGCAACAATATACACGTGGACCGAAGCATAAGCCAACGTTGGCTTGAGCTTTCTGAATTATTATTTTGATATTCCTAAAAAATTGGAGAAATTATTTTTATATACTTTTAATATTGAATTTTAGCTAAGCATTAGAACCTTATCATACAAAAGAAATAAAATACAGAATAAATAGTTATATCTTACTAATATATTGATAATTTTCTTAGTTATTTAAGATTTAAATTGTATCTAATCTTGATTTTATAGATCACCAGTTTTTCAACCTAAAATCTTGTGATAAAACTGTTTTATTCAATATTAATTGTCTGTGTGTATGTGTGTGTATGTGTGTGTGTATGTGTGTGTGTGTCTTAAGGCTGCTCTCAGTGTGTTCGGAATGGTTGGAGGTCCATTACTGGGAATGTTCACTTTGGGACTGTTTCTACCGTGGGCCAATTGGAAGGTGACATTCTCAAAAGAAAGTTTTATGAAAAAATCAGAAAATATATGAGCACATGATCTATTGTTGCTCGGATTTTTTCTTCAGATTTCTCATTCACACACACACACACACACACACACACACACACACACACACACACACACACACACACACACACACACACACACACACACACACACACACACACACACACACACACACACACACACACACACACACACACACACACACACACACACACACACACACACACACACACACACACACACACACACACACACACACACACACACACACACACACACACACACACACACACACACACACACACACACACACACACACACACACACACACACACACACACACACACACACACACACACACACACACACACACACACACACACACACACACACACACACACACACACACACACACACACACACACACACACACACACACACACACACACACACACACACACACACACACATACTCGCACACACACACACACATACTCACACACACACACACACACATACACACATACACACAAACACACACACACACACACATACATTTATTCCCAATCATGTCTCCATTTTTCCAGTTCATAAGCTTCGACATATTTCCGTGTAGCAGCTGTCACTTGAGGCATTTGACCTTTAACCTTTGCACGTGGGTCATAATTTTTGTGCGTGCTAGGGTGCCATGACTGGGACTTTCACGGCACTTGTGTTCATCTTCTGGATCGGCGTCGGAGTGCAAGTGGAGAAGAGTCTGGGCAACATTAGTTCCACCAAGCTGCCCGTCTCTGTTGACCAGTGTCCAAGAATGAATCTCACAACATCCGCTACCACCAACGCTACCACCAGCATTACCACCACCGTCGCTACCACCAACACCGACAATCTATCGTGAGCGTATGACTAAATTTCCACTGACTCAGATACAGACGATATTGAAGAAACAAGAGACACTTTCTTTACTTACTCATTAATATTTGTTATTATTTTATCATATCTATTGTTGGTTGTCATTATTTATTGAATCACATACTTATTTGTTGTTGTCTATTTAGGAGTGTGGGCGGAGTGACATTATGGAGTGTTATCGGACGAATTGTTTATTGTTATTTATTTAATATTTTGTTTTCGAACTCTCTTTCTTTCTAGAATTATTTACTTTTTAAACTCTCTTTCACTCTACAGCGCTTGGGCGCTTTCGGTACATGAGGCCACAGCAGGGTGGGAATACTGCTTGTACTCTTCCCCCGTGCTACTGGAATTACCTGTAATTAATAATAATAATAATAAGTATAATAATAATAATAAAAACGAGCAAATTGGATTGACGAGCCGGATATTTTCATTAGTCGTTCAGTAGCGGGCCTGAAGAAAAACATGTGTACATTTTTCAAGTGTCTGCTTCGAGCACACACACACACACACACACACACATACACACACACACACATACACACACACACACACACACACAACGAATATGTATGCTGATAATTGGCAAACAGAAGTTCAAGAATAAATATAAATATATGAATATATGCTACTGAAACAGCGAAATCGATTGTTGACTGTTATTTATAAATATATTTATTTATTTATTTATTATTATTGTTTATAATTCAGTGCTTTCAGTTCAGCAATGTATTTTGTAATCCACCTTTATACTCTCTCAATTGCCGTCTGCGCGCTTTTGAAGATGTGGTCTCCGATCCTGTGTAGCCAATTCTAGCAAATATCTGATGCGTGTGTGTGTGTGTGTGTGTGCTCGTGTGTATGTTTGTGAGTGTAGCGTTGACGAACCGCTGGGCATATACTACCTCAGCTACATGTACTATTCGCTGGTCTCCTGTGTGGTTGTCTGCGTGGTTGGGATGCTGACCAGCTGGGCGACAGGCTTCAACGACCCCACCGAGATGGATCCGAGACTTGTCGTGCCCATCGGCACCAAACTCTTTCGCTGGCTGCCGGGAAAATGGCAGAAAACGCTCAACTTCCACGTGGGAGAGCGATTTGTGAGTGTAACGTCTGCTTCTTTGTTCATGTGTGTGTATGCCTATGCTAATGCAGTAGTTCTGAACCTTATTGGAGGTACTGAACTCCACAAATTCCATACATGCATTCGTCAAATCTTTCGTGTTTGAAGTATTGTAAGAAAAATCACAAATTACGTACGATCAAGACAGTCACACAAGTAGGCTACTACTGAGTGGACCGAGTTGCTTGCAGCACAGATATCAAGGCCAAGCGATGTGGCGTGATTAACTGCCGTCAATTCTTGGCAGCGAAGAGATTTGTTAGCGAAGATAATTAAATTACAACGTGAACACAGTATCTTCCTCCACTGTCCAGTGAAAATGCGTAACAATATAATTGTAATTATATGTAGTATACCTCAGTAAATACGCGCATTCAGTGCAGCTTCAGAAGTTCGTGTAGTCAGACATATATTGTCATTGACTAAATATATAAAAAAACAAACAGAACGTTTTTTTTTGCGAAAATTGGCATTTCATATATTCTGCTATTTTTTTATTATTTTGACTTGTTTGCCATTTGCTCATTACGTTCTGTTGCAAAGTTTATATGCAATACTGTTTATTTGGCATATTAATGCGGATTGCAATGCCTATTTGCACGCAGAGAGCGTCTGAAGAGAACCAAGGGGCTGTTGAACTGAAGAGCGCTTCAGCAAGAACTCCGTCGGCATAATTGTTCTGTCCAGCCAGGACCGCAAATAAAATTAAAAATCCATAAACGATATCTGTCTTTCCTCTGACATCTGTCGTGTCGAAAATTCGGGACCAAATATGCCGACTGCATTGTTTGATTGCGTTAATTTGATTTTAGGAATTTGTAAAACATTTTCATGTCGCCTTTTATTCGGCTAATAAATAAAGATAAGATACTGTTTTATTTAGATACTACTCCTACTTATCGGACAGACGTCATCTAAGATGGTTTTCATTGTAGTATATTTGTGTGTGTTTGTTTGTGTGTGTGTGTGTGTGTGTGTGTGTGTTTGTGTGTCCTTGAGCTTCCGATGTAGACATTATTACTCATTGACAACAATTTCCTAGTTTTATTTCACTTAATAATTCATTTTCTATAAAAAAAATCAACATCAGTGAAGTATTATTGTGAATTTTCTAGTGGCACGATGCTTTTACTGTCTTAAGAGGTGTACCTTTTTTGTTGATTTCCCTTTTGCAATGCATTCGCATTCATTCTATATCGCATTCATTATATATTTTCGCATATGCTTATCTATTGTTGTCATGTATGTGGTCCAACTTTTAATGTGAACGAACATAATTTTAATACAACGACTTTTTTGGTACTTTTCTTGGCAGTCATATTCAGCCGTGTTTTAATTTAGGGACTTTGTTTTCGTTTCTAGTGACTCTCTGTCATTTTAACTGGTGTTACAATTGAATCTATTGGATTTATCAGCGCTGTTGTGTGGAAAACGAAATGTTGGCTCGTTGAGAAGTGCGTAATTAGAGGAAAATGAGTTGACCGATCACTCAACTTTCGTTTCTGTGTTTGCTAGTTGACATTGCTGTAAAATCCGTTGAGTTTTGTTACAGGACCGGACTTAGGCATGTGGAGGCCGCTGGGCAATCTATGTGTGGAGGCCTACCCTGCTTGAGGTGGGTTGCGAGCGGAGCAAACCTCAACGGGGGGCGCTGTAATCTCACCGAGAAATCATCATTGCCGGTCCTACCGGTAATGAATTTTGGTCACCTTCATCACGTTTGTAAAATTACTTTTTTGAAGGCCCCTAAATTGTGGAGGACCCTGGGCAGGTGCCCTTTCTGCCCCCTCCCTAAATCTGGTCCTGTTGTTACATAAAACGCACATGTGTATGCACTGGTGTTACTTGTATTTAGAACGATCAGCTCTGCTCAAACAGAAATGCAATATACCAATTAGCACCATGTCGCTATAAATACTGGTCAATTCAGCACCAGTGTTAATTCGAACTCCAATCGACAGCGAATCGAGGCTTTGATCAAGTCGAAATCATCTGGAAACTCAATTCGGATCATCCGATCAGACGTTTCGAACTCTACCAGTCAAGCATTGTGGAAAAATCGACGATCGACTTCCAGCGACAGTGCAGAATTAGATGATGTTGATGTTCAGGTTTTGGGCTTCGCTGATTTGGCGAGCGTAGCGCAGCAGGACCTCGCTGTCCTCGCAAATCACCGGCTTGCGATGGTAGCAAGCAATGTCGTGCCATTTCACGCCGTCCTGGTAGATGTTGTTGAGCAGACCGAGACACGGCTCCGACGTTCGGTTGATGTCGAATTCTGCGTTGTCCGGCTGCGGTTGCTTTTTGTGTCCGGTGTAGGACCACGGCTGTTCAACCCATCCTAACAGCAGAACACACACATGCATACACATATATACGTACATATATGACACTTCTAATGAATAAACACCTCTTTAGGATTTTATGCCATAGAAAACTTCATTATTTGTAGATTTAATTGAGACGACTAGAGCTATATTGTGATTTGACGCGCATTCTGTTCTGAAAAATGTATTCTTGAGTCGAATGCAAGTAACATAGAGACAAATTTCTCAGTAAATATATATTAAAAACGTAATTGGAAAAATGGTGTGTGTTTGTGTGTGTTTGTGTGTGTTTATTTAAATGATAATTGTATGTAAAATAATACACGCATCATGATATCAAAACTATTTAATGCTATTAATTAGTTACTTCACTAAATTGGATACAGAGTCGATGAGAGGTCTTAAACCCTCCCGAAGGCAGTACGGGGACTCAAATTAAAATAAAACAACATTATAATAGAGGTCTGACTTTGGGAAAATTCATCTATGAGCAGCCCCTCGGTCTCCTGGGGACTTACAGGCTACCTATGATATCTTGATGAGTCTATCATGACTCTTATGTGATACTTTATGATAAACTGGAATATCATGCGTGAGGCGACGGGATCCCTCAACGTTCGGGGCTCCCGGCCGGAGGGCTCAACGGACGATTGCTACGGCTCTGATTGAGTATGTCCTTCGGCCTGTTTGTGTAGACAATTAACAAGTATTTTGAATGAATGAACTTGAGAATCGCAGTGCTGACCTGGAGGCTTTTGGTTGGTGGGAGACATTTTGACGTTGGAGTTGGACCAAAACCATCCCTTGATGTTGAGAGGCTTCAGATCCTCACGAGATTCGCAGCCTTTGAAGTCGCACAGACGTCCCGACGACCAGATGTACAGAATATCGCCTAAATAAAAGGTGCAAGAAAGAATGCATTTTAAGAAGCGAAACATTGACTTAGGCCAAGGGTTTAAACCTCTTTTTGTGGCCGGGTATCACTAGATCACTTAGAGGTCCCGTAAAGTCACCGCTTACCACTTGATTCCAGAGAAGCTTTGTTCTATAAATATATAAGTTTATTTACATAATTGTACAAGTAGAACACGCAAGTCAGCAGAACAAAGCGGCTCAATGCAAGAGTAAAAGCAAGAGCAAGAGTAGTGTCTGCTTTTTCTCCACCAACAGGTCGATGAGGAGCTTGACTTTGCTCAAAGTACATCGGAAATCATGCCCTGGTGGCATTGTTCATGAGACCGAAAGTGATCGCTTAACATGTGGAAGGTCCTAGCTGGGAATCACTGGCCTACAGTATGAGGCCAGGTAATAGCATATATATTTCCATAAACATAATAATTTCATAATCTATGTTCAAATCGCAATCTCCAATATGCTATCAATTCTAATATTATTGATCCATGCATATTCGAGCTCGGAATAGCAAAAATGGATTCGACCTCTACTATAAAACTATAAAAATAACTATAAAATAGACAAGATGATTGTTCAAACTATAGATTCAAATCGACTTACGATTGCTGATATTGTTGCGAATCATTTCCCATTCTGGCGAACTTTCCAGACCGATCGAGTCCATGCAGTGTCGTCGACACAAATTGCGAGCTTCAAGCCAGTTGTATTTCTTGCCGACCGTCTCGCCCGTCTTCGAGTCCTGCTCCTGAAACTCGGGCACATCAGCCGAGTAGAAGTACCAGTGGCCGTTGAAGTTCCAGTGTTTCGGACCTGACCACATGCGGAGATATTTACACAGACATATTTGCGGTGTGTACATACTAACAATAATTTTGACAACAATTATCAAAGGCTAAATGTGTAAGGCCTCAAGTGACAGTTGCTACACGGGAAGAATCCGAAGCTTATAATCACACAGGTGTGCCCCGTGCAGCTCGCTGCCACCGCAGAACCGACCCTCTCCACACTATGGCACCACAAGGACGGAAGACGTATCAGAGAGGGTCATCTCCCCAGAATGCATGGCACTACACATAACTGATATATGGTACCATCATTTACTGCTGGGTGGACAGGGGCTGTGGGATTGTAGAATTGTCCCAAGAAATTATCCTCCGCCGGGTTACGAACCATGGATCTCCCGCTTGTGAGGCGAGTGTGCTACTACTACACCACGGAGTCAACAAACATATATGTATGTCAATTAATTTAGTTTGAATAAAGCATTGAAACCTCATTTAATATTGCATATTTTCCGTTAAGCTTTTCAAATAGGACGTAAAATCATTGAATACTTTCTGATTTATCACCAAATACATATTTAGCGGCTAAATCAACCACAATCTATCTGTCTCGTTTGCAACAACAGATAATTTTTGCTCTTTGAAACGTTTGCATCACTTCGGTGACACCAGACGCAATGGTATGACAAGCCACTGTATAGTCGAGGTCATTATAACCGTGAGCATTGTTTCAACGAGTGGCTATGATGACACCGCTGACCGCTATGTTGCATGACGGATTGCAACACAGCTGGTTGTCAACAATTCACACGACACAATGACGCCATGAACACATACAGCCACAGTCATGCATTCATACCACCAACGCATGCCTGTATACATTCAATCCGGTTTCATACCTTTAAACACAAATTACAGGAAATATCCAATTGGACGGCACAAGGGAAGATTTCCTTAGGGGAACAATTGAAAGAAAGATTAAACGTCACGTAGCTGAATTATTCTCTAATAACAATAGCTATGACTGACGGGTTTTCATTAGTGAATTTCTGATTACTGATTTGTGAATACTTACCAGTATTTACCCTGTTTATGTGTATTTTGTTGGATAAATACGCACACGTTACTTGATTCTTTTTTCATCAATAAAATTTACCGTATCTTCTCAAAACTCTGACCAGCTATTCGAAAAATAGAGCGGCACTCTCTGAATGAACTACACTACAGTGGAACGTTTGAAAAATATAGCGACATGCAATTCAAATAGAAGTTTTACGGTGATTCTTACTCGAGCAAACCAATTCATCTTGTTAATTCTAACCCGTGCAGTAGGAGATAAGAATACTGCCGCTGTACCCGCTGCGTGTCGTACGAAGCGGCTAAAAGCGGACCTCCTTTTTATTTTTCTGTGTTGTTCTCCTTTCCTTGGTGCGATATCCACAGAAGAGGGAGCAATAATCCCGCAGAATTGGTACCTACCTTGAATTGCACTTTCTCTTTCTCACCGGAATAAGCAAAAATGTTTTTTTCCATGAGCAAATATTATGACGCTCTTCAAAAAGTACATGGCAAGTGAATCGTAAATCCAGTGACATGAGAAGAGTGTAAGCAGTGTCACCAACTTGAGGTGACCCCATGCACCAGAAACGCCCAAAAAAGTGTGAAAAAATTAGAGTTTCAAAACGTTCAATACGTATTTTTTCAAAGGAGATTGAGCTAATCAATGTGTATTTTCCTGTATTGCAAAATTATTTGAGTTTGCACTATGGGGGGCGCTGAATTCTTGTCACTTTATCAGATTTCATAGTACGAGGGGCGATCGAAAAGTAATGCTTCCTATTTTTCAACTCTTCCCCAGATATTTGGAGATGATTGAAATTTGCACCGTTTCCTGACTGGCATGTCCTACAATTGTAAATATTCAACGAGCTCCTAGCTATCCTCGCATCCACCTAGTCTGTTTCACAAACTTTCTTTAACCATCGGTGAATGTCAACGGGTGCATTCGTCAAAGGATTACGAAGCATATCAACAGCGCATCTCCGCTTCTGAAGAGCCTTCATGATAAACTTTAATATCAAGGCATACGAGCCGTAACACCGTAAATATTTGCGATGGAGAACTAAAATTTTTATAACATGCGAGTAAAGATTAAGCCATGATAGGGTGCAAATTTCGCCCACCTCGAATAATTTGGGACATAGTTGAAAAACAGGAGACATCACATTTGGAACGCCTAACGTACTTTAACAATCTCGGTTGACATCAAAACCGTATGTTTTATAACTAAAATCAATCGCGTGTATGTAATTTGCTAACGGAACAAACATCGGGTCAATCAAAGACACATTAATTGAGGGATAATCAACGCCAGAGGATCAAGAAAATTCAGCCGGTGAAAGGTTGATTCTCATCTCAAGGTCATGTGTCATGTGAAGGATGAAGATGTGTACAGTGCAGGGCAGCGTGAATAAGTGATTTGTGAAGAAGATTCATCTCGATAATAGCGTCGGTGAGGTCGACATTCAGATAATCACCGCACACAAACACGTCGCCAAACACAGATAGGCAGTCAAACTCGAACCAAGGACTTCACACTCATTATAACGGCAAGTATATCTATACAAAGCGTAGCCGCTTAATTGGTCGTGAGGCAATTGTCATTAAGAGAACTTGGAGCGTATGCGACAGTGGCGGCGCCAGGATTTTTCCGGTGGGAGGCTGAGGAGAAAGGGGGATAAGAAAAAAAGATGCAAAGGCTTAGCAAAACATGAGCAACTACACTGGAAATTTTCATGGTCAGGATTTTCAGGGAAGATCAAGGAGGCTTGGCATATTCTTGGAGGGCTTCAGCTCCTGCAAGCCCCCAGACTACGCCACTGGTATCGTGTATATTTAGCGTAAAACAAGTGCTTATATTTAGAGTCCATACACAGCTGACTGCGGAATTAGGACCAGAGTTACAAGTGCGCCTGTAATACAACTCAGGTATGTAATTGAAGTATTTGGTTGTGAAAATTGTTTACTTGTTGCAAAACATCAATTGAACAAAATCGTCCCGCTTCAATTAGAATAAACATATAAGCTTAAGTTGGATAAAAAAATAAATAAAAAATAGCATATATATTAGGATAATAAGTAATACTTATATATAATAAAACATTATTAATGTAGCTAAGCAATAATTTTTGCCAAAATATTGGAAAAAAGATAAGACAATTGCATATCGAATATCAAATCTTTACTAATTTTATCCCAGGATAAATAAATACTCTATCAAAAACAACAGAAAAATCACTAAAGAAGCTTATGTATGTTCATCTTCTGCTGCTTAAAGTGTGTGGAAGTTAAACAAAAAGAAAGCCCAGATTTAATTCAAAGACTGTAGTAGTTAGCACACCCGCCTCACAAGCTGGATGTACGTGGTTCGAAACCCGGCAGAAGAGAATTTCTTTGGGTGAATTCTATAATCCAACAGTCCCTGTCCACCCAGCAATAAATGGTACCATATATCAGTCATGTGTTGTGTCATGCATTCTGGGGAGGTGTCCCTCTCTTATACGTCTTACGTCCTTGTGGCGTCATAGCGTGGAGAGGGTCGGTTTTGTGGTGGCAGCGAGCTGCACGGGACACACCTGTGTGTTCATAAGCTTCGACTTCTTCCCGCGTAGCAGCTGTCACTTGATGCCTTTAACCTTTTTATCAATAACTTCAGAAACTGAATTTGATATGTTGCATCACGTCGATTCTGCCATCTTATCCGTGCACCGAAAATCACACCGAAAATGCAACTCACGTTTGGCACACTTCTCGACTATTGGAGGCTCGAGTAGTGATCCTGTGTTGCTGCTTTTTGTTGTTGTTGTCGTTGTTGTTGTTGTTGTTGTGCTAGTGGAACGGGTACGGAATGGTCGTGACTGTTTCCGGAACCCATTGAACTGGAATCTTTGACGATCGTTCCCCGGGAAGACGAATCTGCATTGACATAAACACACACACACACACACACACACGCACACACACACACACAAATTCACATAGACTACAGTGGTATCCAGCCTGTCGTCCTCTCGTACCACTAGTGGTACGTATAAATAGAGTGATATCTGATTTAAATGAGTTTCACTGGAACCAGGTGTTACTGACGGCGACTGTACGCGGAACCTCCAAGTGGTACTCGATCACAAAAACGTTGAGAACCACTGGACTAGAAAAATCCGTTAGAAATTAACAATTAATTTTTCAGCATTGTGCGTTGTATTGCTGTTTGTTTTTCACTCAAGCTCACCTATCTTGAATGGCGTTTCGCTGACGTTGAAACACGTTCTGTTGAGCGAAGGCTTGCACAAAAAGCAACAGCAATGCTGCAGCACTGATCAACACCATTATAATTCTGTGCAACACAAATTAACAAAAACTCATACACTTTAATATATAGCCTTGAATACATTTATTATATATACTTTAAATTATATAGTTGTATAAATATATAACCTATAGCCATTCTATGTACGCAATTTGCATTATATTGCTTTATTAATGTTGCCTTTACTATTTAGTAAATCTTTAACAAATAGTACTAATATATATCGTAATTTATTAAATTTATATTATACAGCACAATTAATTACAGCATCAACTAAATTCAGCTGTGGATCTAAAGAGAGGAAAAGTAGCCTTGCTGGCGAAATCAAATCAATTTCTATCGGATTTAAGGTTAACGGTTAAAGGCCTAAGTGACAGCTGCTACACGGGAAGAAGCCGAAGCTTATGAACACACACAGGTGTGTCCCGTGCAGCTCGCTGCCACCGCAGAACCGACCCTCTCCACGCTATGACGCCACAAGGACGGAAGACGTATTAGAGAGGGCCATCTCCCCAGAATGCATGACACAACACATGACTGATATCTGGTACCCATTGACTGCTGGGTGGACAGGGGTTGTTGGATTGTAGAATTTACCCAAGAAATTCGGCTTCGCCGGCTTTGTCATTTGTCGCTTATGATTGTTGGACACACGCTTTGCATAGATATTCACCGACACAATCGCCAAACCGCTTTTTGTCCGAAAACCGATTGCGTCTTGCGATTGGTAAAAATGTCACTAAGTCTGTTGCTTTCTCTCTCGACCACATTTGCATTCACACAGACAAACAACAGACACACATACACACACACACACACATACATACACAACCTTAGGGCCTTAGGGGCCTTAAGGGGATGAACCGCCCCCGCCCCCAAAAAAAAGTTTCCATCAACTCCTCATAACCAAGAGGTTCACTTAAAGTGGTCAAGAAAAATATATTTCCGTAGAATTTGTTGATATAATCATTATCGCAAAGACGTTGAATAGTGATGCATGTACATGACTGATCGCCCCCCAAATTCAGCCTCCCAAATTAATTCAGCCCCTCCAAAATCGCACTCTGGATCCGCTACTGATACTCAGCATTAGAACATGCTGCTGTAATATGGGCTGAGAAAAATATAGCTATAACTATCATAGCTATCTATTGCTAGACTAGAGAAAGTACAAATAGCTTTACCTTGCAGTATTACCACTTATAACTCATTTACCATTGAGTATTACCAGAATATTACCATTTACCTTGTTACCTTATGACAGTGACTCTAAAAGGTTTTCAGCTGGTTACCCAATTTAGCATGCCACATCATGCATTTACCTCTATCGCAGAATGGTGTAACCCCTGCCGCAAAATTCCCCCCGAAAATGACCTAAAGTACCTGAGGAGTCATTATTGTGATGATTATTGTCTTATTGTGAGGGGCTAGCGATTGTTGGGCTACCTACATTCCCAAAGCAAAGATTAAGGGGTGATTGGATAGACGTTTTAGGCATATCATTGGCAAAGAAAAACTGGATAGAAAGGGTTGGGTAGTTTGGATTCAGATAGAGAGAGAGAGAGAGATCGAAGAGGATATAGTTTTTGCCTTAGGTAGACCAGATTGGTTATAGGGATATCAAAAAACAATAGTTTCCCAAATAAGTGTATGGACATTTGGAATAGTCTAGGAAAGTGTGTAGTGGAATCAAGTAGTATTGTACAATTTAAGCGTAGATTAGACAAAACAGTGGGTTTGGAGACAGCGCAGTCTGACAGCCTTGCTCATCTCCTGTACACAACAACTAGTGAGTACAACTAGTGAGTACACACACACACACACACAGACATACATACACGGATCTGGTCTCATACACCTGTCTGATTTCATCTCAAATGGCAATGTCTACACATCCGAGAACTTCAGGTAACCAGTGCGAACACGTTTTTCACGATTATGATGACCGGATTATGCGTGCAAAAAGGGCACTCTCCGTGTAGGATCAACCACAAAAACAGATATCATTCGATCTGACTGTTTGATCCGCACTCTGCGTGTGTATCGATTGATCTCTGTGTGTATGTGTGTGTGTGTGTGTGTGTGCGAAGGTCAACATCACTAACGATGATGGCATCACTCAGTACCATATCTGTAGGCGGATGAGTAAATGTGTGTGTGTGTGCGTCTGTATGTGTGTGTGTGTGTCTGATCGCTGCGAGAGTTACATGTAGTGACGTGTATGTCCGTGTGCCTAAGATTGTGTGGGTGTACGTCTTGTCAGCAGTAAGGGTTGAAGGTACAAAGAAAACAAATGATAGAAAACAAATAATTCCGCTTGAATAAAGACCAGATATTACGACAGTTACACACATATGTGTGTGTGTGTATGTGTATGAGTGTGCTCAGCTATTTGTTTAGCACAGAAGATGAGCTATGCTCGTGCTGTCCTGTCTCCAGCCAACCCTCTAACCTATCTTCCCTAAAATTCCCAGTATTTCCCTGAAATTCACAGTATTTCCCTGAAATTCACAGTATTTCCCTTAAGTTCCCAGTATTTCCCTGAAATTTCCAGTATTGCCATGAAATTTCCAGTATTTCCCTGAAATTCCCAGTATTTTTATAAAATTTTCAGTATTTCCCTGAAACTCCCAGTATTTCCCTGAAATTCCCAGTGTTTCCCTGAAATTCCCAGTATATCCCTGAAATTCCCAGTATTTCCCTGAAATTCACACTATCCAGTTTCTCCTTCAATGTTCGTACGATATTCTCCTCTGACAGATTCCAGACATCAATTCACCTATATATATATGGGAAACTATACTTCTTAACATCATTCAAACATCTAGTCCTTTTAAGTTTTTTCCATGACTCCTCTTGCCTGAATTATCCCAAACTATACAATTTGTGTGTATGCGAGTGTGTGTGTGTGTAGGTGTGTCTGTGAAAATAATCGCTTAATAAACGCTCAGACTTATATAGCAAGGCAGAGTTTTGATGAATTTTTATCATTCCGCAATAGCTATGACTGACTGAACTAAATAAGCATACGTTAGCTAGTCCTTTTTTCGTCCAAAAAATTACCGTATCTTCTCAAAATTCTGACCAACTAGTCAAAAAATTGAACGGCACCTTCTAATTGAATGACAATACAGGGGAAGATTTGAAAAATGGGACGACATGCCGCTCAAATAGAGGTTTCACGGTAACTATATCAAATAGGAGTAGACTTCAAAAATGTATCAATCGCTCCTAGAATGATTCATAAATTACTTAATAACATGCACACACACACACACACACACACACACATACACACACACACGATATATACAATTGTTTAGGTACAAATTCGGGTACATAAGTAAACCTAAAGGATGGTATACTTTCAGATAATATTGTAAAGTCTATTTTGGGAAATATTAATGTTTTGTATTAATATTTCTTACATATAATTTATATTAATGAATTATTTTTATATTAATATATATGAAGCACTAAAAATAATGAAAGCATTCAAGGATACCAGCTCATCTCAACTTTAGACCAAAACTGATTAACTTTAGAATGATGAAAAAGTGTGCTTAACCGTAATAGTAAGCCTAACTTAATTGTGCAAACGTATAAACAAATTCGAATTTCCATATAAATCAATTACTGGCTTTATGGAAAATATATGCCGGCTAAATTCAATAATTTCGTGCTTAAACAATCAATTAAACCGACTTATCCGCGTAATCTTAGAATAATAACGAAAAATCATTCGAGATTACGTTGAATACGAGTATGTTCTTGTATTTACTTACTTCTACTTGTAGCTGTTTGTTCTCGGAAGCTTCTTCAGCTCAGGCTGTCCTCTGAGCGAAGCAAAACGTCCACTTGTAGTCCGCTTCAAGAGCCAGGACAATCTATCCAGACTGCGTCGAGGTCGCACAACCACTGATACTTTCGCCGCGCGCGTATCACACCGCTACTGAAGTCAAACCTGTCTGATCTCCGTCTCTAAATACCCGTCCACAGTGCGCGCCAAGCTGACCCCAGCCCTTGTCGACTGCCGCACGCCGCGGGCCATGCAACATAATCGCGGTGTACAAGGTCAAAGACAACCACAACGCCATCTAGACAAAACTGATGCCACCACATATGCCATCCGTCATCTAAGGTATGTGTCTTCGGCACACGATACTAATGTAAACGTAGAGCTTTTTGAACGCACCGATTTCGGTAGAAAAAGAGTAAATTATGGCGACTTGGTGAGTGACTAATCAACATGTTGGCTAATGTATGACAAATACACAATCGCCCCTAGAGTCTAACTCAGGGGTTATTCACGTGGTGTACCGATTTTTTTTTAACCAACTATATATTGTTTGTTTATACAAACATATATATTTCTTAAAGGCATTTCCAGTCGTATGAATGAATACTGATTAAGTTTTGATAATTACGTCGTTTATGCATTCCTTTTTTTCATGAATTTATCAAATGGGTGCAAGAAATGACTGCTGATTTGAAAAAGGTGCTAACACTGAAAATATTTGGGAGCCACTGGCTTCTCTTGTTGTCATCCTGCCTGGCTTAGTACGTTGCGTGAAGTCCCATCGGCCGGTCCGTGATAATTGACTTGACCACTGTCCGAGGTCATCGACATCCATCACAGCAGTCTTTCATCTCTGCATCTATGGACAACAATGGCGGCGCCAAGCAGGGTCCTTATGGAGCTTGAGTCCGCAAAAAATGCGCCGAAACCTTCCTCCTCAACCCCCCCCCCCCCCTCTCAAAAAAATCCTGACCATTAACATTTCGAGTGTGGCTTCTCATGGTTCCTAGGGTGACCAAAAGTCCTTTTCCTTGTAAAATACTTGCAAAATACTCCAAATGTCCGGGGTTTGTATAGTTTAAGTGGTTCAATTCAATATATTCCCTCTGCGAGCATATAACGGTTTAGTTCGTGCCAGAAGAAATGTCAACTGAAGCATTTGACCTATAAAGAAACATTAATTTTTAAATAAAATATCATTTTTAAATAAATATATACTCAATTTTTCGCACACACACACAAAAGTATCCTTTTTAAGCGATTCGGAATACCCTTTCCTACATTCGTCAAACCCTTGCCTGTATTTTCTTAGCCGCTCGACTCCCCTTCGGCTCCTCACCGGGAAACTTCTGATTCCGTCACTGATAAACAGGAGTCCTAGGCGCAAATGCTTGTGGGTTGATCGGTAGGTTGGAGTTTTGCGCTGGAGATAAGCCAGAGGTAGTGTAGCATATGATACACTACTTTGAGCCCAGCTATCTACGCCTTTCGCTGTGCTGATAATCACTGAACGGTGATATGTATATGATATGTTTACCTAGAAGATGGTGGGTTTGTAAGGAAGTGATCAAGTCAATGATGTGTGTGTGTGTGCGTGTGCGTGTGTGTATGCGCACTCTAAACGATAAGGATGATGGGTGATTTGGATACGTCATTTGTGTCGGAGAAGATGGATTTTTTCACCGCTGACCGCTGGCCGTCACATCAGATTACAGTTATGCCTTGATCAATCTGAGTTCATCACTCGACCGTTCGCCGGAGAGGTGAGTGATTGAGCGAAGATTACCTTTCCCGTCAATTACAGGTCGGATTTTCATCACATCAAGTGAGACGAGAGTTATTCGCAGAAGTTTTGAAGAAACACTGGTACGATTGATACACTGATACGAAGAAACAGAAGAAGAAGAAGAAACAGAAGAAGAAACACTGATACGAAGAAACACTCGTAAACAAAACGAAAAAAATTGTTCCGGGCATAAAGTTTCAGGAAAGATTTAGACAAATTTGAATGTTCTGAATTCAAATCTGCTCTTACATTTTCTCCATCATGTTATGTTTTTCGCTGTGAGTATATATCTCATTTTTACGAATTTCCCGAAATCAATGGGACAGTAGAGTTACAGCAAGGCAGGTGAATTTGGTGAAAAAAATTAATGGCCTTAACGATAGAATCTGGTATCTGTGGATAAAAATGCCATCAATGACCCTCTAGTGCAGTGGGTGTTAATCTTTTTTCTCGGATTCCCCACTTCTTAATGAGCCATCTTAATGATCACTTCTTAATGAGCTTTATTTTCCAAAACAGCGCTGATAACCTCAATAAATTCAGTTATTGAGGTTATCAAAGTGAACATCAAAACATCAAAGTGAATGTCAAGAAGTCATTAGAAACAAAAATAAACGAATTTGGATCAAAACACACATTTGTCCTCATGTCCGAAATTCAGCCTCTCCTTTTCAACTCTTCCATTTCTGGTTAAAAACCACTGCTCTAGTGGATAGGAAGAAAGTTGTTGTTCCTCCCTTGCAAATATATATATTAGATTGATGAAACAGAGCGTTAGAGCTCTTGATCAAAGTGGAAAATGTTTCAGATATATTTGCTCAACCTTTGCTGATTTCAGTGAAAAGAAGAAAAGGGCTAGAAAATGCGCCTCAAATTGGAACAAATTGCAATAACAAGATCAGAACTTCATTCAGAACACTACTGTTACCTGAATACCGAATAACTAAATTACCATCGCTCTGCAAAACAAGAGAAATATATACATTTATTTTCTGCCACTATTTCGGCATTTTGTTGCCGTTTATTGTATTATTTGTTTGCCTATCCGTTGATTCCGTGTTATGTCAGTGGCGTGTAATCTATTTCTCGGAATCCCCCATTTCTCAATGAGCCAACACTTCATTTTACACACATCAGCGCTGAAAAGTGCAATAAATTCAGTTATTTCACCAAATATGATGTCATTAAGTCATTAGAAACGTTACTGAACGAATTCGGATTGATAAAAACACACACACACATTTGTTCTTTCGTCCGACTTTCCACTTGGCAATCCTTCCGTTCCCCACCAGTGGGGAATTCCGGACAGGTTACGGAGGACAATGCTATTTGCCAGTGGTTCTTAACCTGTGGGGAATTCCCCACTGGTGGGAAATGAAATATTTGCCAAGTGGGAAGGTAAATGTCGGACAGAAAGACAAACGTGTGTTTTTATCAATTCAAATTCGTTCAATTTTGTTCCTAATGACCTCTTAACATTTACTTTGATGTAACAACTGAATTTATTGAATTTATCAGCGCTGTTGTGTGGCAAATGAAGAGATGGCTCATTAAGAAGCGGGGAATCAGAGAGAAATGGTTAAGGTTGGCGAATTTTGTTAAATACACGAGCATTATGTATTTCTATGAGATTTATGCAGATAAAAAGCAGTGCAAAAACCGACCACCGAAGATCAAGCACGAAACGCAATAGGTATATTGCGGATGGCTGTTCGACGTAATCCGCATGTAAGCCTATTGGCTGTCATTCGGAAATTCCTTGATCAAACGGCCGATTAGCTGTAATCTCCTCGACATCTGAAACACAGGAAGGCTCGTGGAAACGCCAGATGTGATGGCGCAATTAAGCTCATAGTGGTCCTCTATGATCTCGACGTTCAATGCGTTCATCTGGAGATCAAAACTCCGCGCTCAAATGCAACCACACATCGCTCCGACATATATTCTTATGCACTTTTTTATAGCCAGTTTGATTTGATACGGCGGTGAATTCGTTGCCATAAAACGAACTGACTTAAAGCATGAACGAGCTTAGTGTTTAACAGACAGTGTTATCAATATAGCGTTTACTATATTATCTAAAAATTATCTATATTATGTTATATTGTTTTTATCACAAAACGCTTGTTCTCATGGAAACAAGATACAATGCATTGATGATACACTGCCGTTATGTTGGAGAGAATATTTGATGTCCTATGTGAGTTCCTATTAACGTAAATCATTGGTTGTTAAGCTTTTTTCTCACTGATCGCCCACTTCTTAATGAGCCATTTCTTCATTTTCCACAACATTTTCCGCTGATAAATTCAATAATTTTAGTTGTTACATCAAAGTAAATGTGAAGAGGTCATTGAAAACAAAAATAAACCAATTCCAATAGATAAAAACACACATATATATTTCTGTCCGACCTTTAGCTTCCCACTTGGCAACTCTTAGGTATGATTTGTAGCCAACTGAGTCATTTTGATAGTAGGCTAATATAGATACATACAATTGACGGCTGTCAATTGAGCATTTTTTTTCTTTGAGATATTCCTCTCAAATTATTTGCGATTTCGGTTTTCTAATAGCTTGAACAACGCTAAATCAAATAGTGAAAGCAAAATTAAAATCAAAGTAGATTTACGAGTCGTAAGTCCATTTTGACAATCCTAACTTCAATGCAACATCACACATCACATATTTTCCACACTTATATAAATAAGTTGCTTTATATAGTGTGTATGTCAATTTAACAACCACCATTCAAAAGATCCTTTTGAGCGCTATCTATTGATATAACTTAAATGAAAATGTTACGTAATATTTAAATATTACAGCAGGAAAGCAGACAAAAGTCGACATTATGTAGTGTTAGTGTTGCTTTACATAGTGAATTATGCGCATTCTTAATTATTGCCCGTTTGCAAATGTTTGTCACATATCCTGCGACAACTAAACAAACAATATACTGTGGAACAACACCTCTAATAAACTTCACCTGAATTTGACGTGAGACCAGTTTCCAGACGATATATATATAGAAGCCGAGATTTCAGATATACTAATTCGTCAACGTGATTTACGGACGTGTTGGTGCGGTTGCTAACTTTTTTATCTACCCAACACACAATGGTGACTATTTTTGTTTACAATCACTCGCTGCAAAATAAATTTAAACACACACACACACACAGAGAGAGAGAGAGAGAGACATACACATTTCTACACATTAAGATTGGTTGGCACTGTGAAAATGCATTAGCGCAAGTGCGAAATTTACGCACGTAGATGTTTTTCGCAACTGACACGACGCGCGCACATCTTCGCATGCATAATGGGAACACCTTGAGTGGTAATGTATCCACAGCGAAGACCTTGACTACAACTGGAGAAGAAATCAAGGTCGTCGCTAGCATGTTGCCAAGAGTGACTCGATCACACGTCGACCACTAAGCTCACAACAATCTTGACACGCACATATTTCACACGGTAAAATAATGCACCCGATAAGGAGGATTGTAAAGGAGGCATTTGGTGTGCTCACTTCTGTTCACTGGCGGATCCAGACGGAGGGAGGGGGCGCTCAGGGGGCTGAACCCCCCCAAAATGTTTCCATCAACTCCTCATAACCAAGAAGTGCCCTGAAAAATGTCAAGAAAAATACTTTCTGTAGGATTTGTGAATATAAACATTATCGTAAAGTGTATTGGTACATTATTGTGTGTGTGTGTGTGTGTGTGTGTGCGTGTGTGTGTGTATGTGTGTGTGCGTGTGTGTGTGTGTGTAAATGTGTGTATATATCAGTGAATAATGCCCCGAGTCATGTCATTCACAAGCTACCCAGTCATTCATACCTAATTCAGCCCCCCAACCAAATCGCTCAGCCCCGCAAATTCTCCTCAGCTATTTTTTTCGCATTCTATTCGTCCGTGCGACATTTATTATTATTATTATCACTATTATTATTATTTATTACAGGCTAATCGAGTAGCATGGGGGAAGAGTGCAAGCACTATTACCACCCTGCGGTAGCCACTGGTGTACGGGAAGCGCCCAAAAGAGGTACAGAAACAAAAAGAGTTCAAAAATAAAACGTTTCTGTCAGGAAGATGAAAGTTGATAAAGAACGAAACAAATGAAGTAAACGATGAATCAAAAGGCTAAATTATAGTGAATATACACAATCGTACATCAGAATGAGATCACAAAATATCTGAATTAGTTAACAATTTCTCACTTCTGACTGGTAGAACGATAATAATTTTATTTGCAATCTCTTCACACGTGTGACATTATGTTTGAAGGGAAACAATGACATGATGCCCAGGTACATTTTATCTCTCTTCAATCCCGATTCTCTTTGTATGTTAAGTTAGGTTACATTTACACAAGGAAAGCCACAAAGATAACACTATACATCCAAGCGAGTTTGATTATGATTTGATTGTATGATTATGATTAGTTATGATTTTGATCGTAAAATTGCGATAAACAATAAAAGTTAGGTCGTTGAAACATCGGATGTAAATACTCATCAATTTACCGATAAAATGTCATTTACAAGTCAGTGAAAAAGGGAATATAATTCGATGATATAATTATAAAAAATCAGTATTTTTGAGTTGATTACATCACGTTAACCTTGTTGATTTTCATCATCTAGAAACAAGGCCCAAATTCGACGTTCAACATCGTGAAGACTTTCAACTGCATTACTCTGGCACAAACCAGGATGTGTAGCTTCAGCACCAGCATAGACAATGACGATCTTAAGATTAAGCGAAGGAATGTAGATAAGTAGCTCTACGTGGACAACTATATATGAAAATACCTGTCCTGACCAGACAGTCAAGCCGACAATCAAGTCGTAAATCTAATCGGACAGGTGCACCAGGTGTTAATTAGCTGTACGTGGACACCACCTGGTTGTGTAGCCACATGTCCTCAACATTTTATCGTCGATCAGTGGCGGAACCAAGGGAGGGGGGATTGGAGGAGCTTAAACCCACATAGAATGTTCCACGTCCTCTAACAATCCGGACCATGAACATTTCGAGGGCAGATCCTCATGTTTCGCCAAGCCCCCCATCGGAAAAATTCTGGCACCGCCATTGTCGACGGCAATTCCGGAGTTATCACCACACGGCATGGGGTACGCCCATTTGTACTGCTTCCGACACACACACACACACACACACACACATGAAACGCAGCTATTTCCGTTTCAGCGTTAGATCAAGCAGTTATGTGGAAAGTGCTTTCACATTGCACGTAGCGATGTTTGGTAAGCGCGTGGTTAAGCATAATTTTTTAATTCAATCATATGAAATAATTGTATAATTTCAGTGGAAAATATAAATTTAATAAATATATAATAGAATAGATTAAAATGAGTATAATGGAGTAATTATTTATAAATATAATGTCATAATTTAATCGCTAGGATAATTTAATAGTTGGAAAATTATAAAAATTAAGTGAGTTTAACAGATTAAATCTATTACCATATCGAATTTATCAAGAATTTCTTATATAAAAATGGATTTCCATGTCAATGGGTCCTATTCAAGATCTCACCCATTTTTGTGTTGTGTTAATCTGAATATACTTATGGTAAATATTATATTTCTGCATCACTCAATTACGTTCACAAGAACAACATCCCTAAATACATCAACAATCTCTATTCCACTCATAAATGCAAACATAGAAACATAAAAAGCATATAAAGCATAGAAACATGTTATGTCACATGTATCACGCAATGTTTCTATATTTTTATATTTCTATATGTATATTTCTGATGGAACTTTAAAGTTTAGTTGGACTCTGTTGCAGTCCGAGGTCCGCGGTTCGAAGCCTAGCGGAGAATTTCTTTGGGCGAATTCTATGATCCAGCCCCTGTCCAACCAGCAGTATATGGTATCAGTCATGTGTTGTGCCATGCATTCTGGGGAGGTGGCACTCTCTAATACGTCTTCCGTCCTTGTGGCGCCATAGCGTGGAGAGGGTCGGTTCTGCGGTGGCAGCGAGCTGCACAGGGCACACCTGTGTGTTCATAAGCTTCGACTTCTTCCCGTGTAGCAGCTGTCACTTGATGCCTTTAACCTTTAACCTATTTGAACGTGATTGTTTTTTAACAGGACATACAATGCACAGTGTAAGTTCATCACATGCCATTAATGGCCAAATGTTAGTGAGCCAGCTAATCAACCTCACAATTATGATGGCCATGTTAATACCGCCGCTAGCACGCACTCAGGATCTGCAAGCGAACCTCCAAGGTGAGGAAAACTGGTCCATCATAGGACTTTTGCACATACTCCATGAGTTTGTGGTGTATGCGTGTATGTGAGTGTATGCAAGTGTGACGTATGTGTGTCTGTGTGTAAGCAAGTGTAATGTATGCGTGTATGTGATTAAGCAAGTGTAGAGTATGCGTGTCTGTGTGTATGTAAGCAGTGTGGCAGTTTGTGCGAATGTGTGCGAAGCTTGTGTGTATGAACGTTTGTATGTTTGTATCAATGCCACCTAGATACTAGTATCTAGGTGGCGTTGGTTTGTATGTAGCCCTAAGTGTCAGTGTGATTGTGCGTGTGAGAATCATGGTGTAGGTTTGTGTGTGAGTCAATGTGTATGTGTGCGTGTGTGCACTGTTTCACGACACGTGACCGAAAGTTATTTATTTCACAAGTGTAAGCACAGCAATGAGGATTCCAGACAAGTCATTCGTCAATTATTCAGTTGTTCTTATCCGGTGCCACAATACATCCAGCTTTGTCTGTGTCATCTTTATATGTGGCTATAACCACCACAAGGTTATCCATCAAGGATATTTGGGAAGGTGTGGGAGGATAGTCGTCAAAAACGTTCGTTCGCCTTACCTGAATTTTACCTTTTTGTCGTTTTGGTGCAAATGCAAGTTTGTTATTTGAAGACCCCATCCATCCTAATTAGAAGAAAAAATTGTCTATTCTAATAGGAGGAAAATGCTGAAGGAATTATAAATGCAGCCTTTTTGTAACGTTATGTCTTAGTGCAGCCTCTACATTTTAAAGAGCAAATATGCTAAAATGCTGGGAAAAAATAAATTAAAAAAATATAATATAAATATATATTAATAGTATTATAAATTAATTATATCCTTTTATCGTGTGGTTTGACTACGTATTGTGTGTGAGCGCGTTTGAGTGTGTATGGATTACTGTGTTTGCATGTGTATGCATGCGTTTGGTGAAGTGTTTATGCCCCGCGGCGAGCGGTCACTCGCTCGCCGCTGATTGGTTGTTGAGGTGTGTGTGTGTGTTTGTGTGTGTGTTCCCGTGTGTCACGGTGTGAACCTGGGAGTCGTGTTGGAGTCCTGTTTGAGCTGCGGTTGTGGCGTGAGGTCTTGTAGGCGCGCGTAGTGTAGTCATGCCTAGTAATGCAAAAAACACGTTTTTTTGTTGTTTTTTTGTGTGCAAAAAACATGTTTTTTAGGGTTTTTTATATAGAATTAGCCCCAAATGTCATCGGATGTTGGATTTTAGTACATAGAAACGAGTTTAATTGACGTTTTGTACATCTTTACGTGTCACATTTAAAAGATAATTTGATAATAGTATAAAAAACAAGAATATTTATCAATAAATACCTTGGGAGACTGTTTGAAAGTGCATCCGGGTCCGGTGGTTTAGGTTTTTTCATTGAGAACACCGATGTTTTTAAAGATGGTATGAATTATGCGGATACAAAAAAATGTCGTTTTTTTAGGTCGCATCTCTAGTCATGCCCACGCGCGCCTGTCTGTAATATATTTTAGTTTTGTTGTTGTTTACACATCGTTTAAATTATATGGTATAAATTGCCGATTCAAGTTGGATAATTCAAGAATCCGATCAGAACTTAAGCCATTCAGAAGCAAACTTGGTTCGTATACCGAATAATCGAGACAATTTATTGGATTTGGGTTATAACCAAAACGATACATATTACGATGAAGACATGTATTTACTTGTGAAGAGCTCCAAGTGAGCCACTTAACGCTTTGCCAAATCTTTCAAGTCAGGAGTGACTTTTCCATTCGGAGATACGGACATTGCGCCTCAAATACGGACATCGTACTTCAAACCTTTCTCTTTCCAAACTAGCCTAGCCTAACTAACCTAACCCAGATAGAAAAAAGATAGCTGGGACCAAAGCAAAACTAAACGTACTTGGGGCGTAGAAGCATAGCTCCCTTCGATTCATTTGCACTTGGTTGCCAATACACTCGATGTTTGCAGACATCAACATAACGTGGGCGCAGCAGTCGAACCTCACTTGCTTCTCGTGCAGCCTGGACTTTCGCTACACGGCCTGGGATGGTCAGAACGACTGTCTGGGAATGACGGCAGCCGTCAACAACATGTACCTCGTGGCGTGCGGCATCCACGAGGTGTACTGTCAGGTGGCTGCAGTGAATTGGAACGGGTTGCACGGAGATACGATCTGACTTGTTGGACTCCGTGGTGTAGTGGTAGCACGCCCGCCTCACAAGCGGGAGATCCGTGGTTCGTAACCTGGCGAGGGGGTATTTCTTTGGGTGCATTCTATAATCCAACAGCCCCTGTCCACCCAGCAGTAAATGATGGTACCAGATAATATTCATGTGTTTTATGTATTCTGGGGAAATGTCCCTCTCTAATACGTCTTCCGTCCATGTGGCGCCATAGCCTGGATAGGTTCGGTTCTGCGGTGCCAGCGAGCTGCACGGGACACACCTGTGTGTTCATAAGCTTCGGCTCCTTCCCGTGTAGCAGCTGTCACATGCTTTAACCTATAATCTTCACGAACGTTGATTTAAACCAGAGATTCTTAACCTTAAAGGTGTTCGCACCCTGCTCAAATTAGTAGTCAGTTCTCGCGCCCCCTGGATTATCGAGTTTTATTTGCAGCTTTATCCCTAGGATAAAGTGGGGCACCTTGGGTAAACAAGTAAAAAAATCGTTACTCCTAACTAAACGTCACTTTGATGAATTCTTCTGATGAATTGAACGTCACTACGGGGGAAGGTTTGAATAATAGAACGACATGCCGCTCAAATGGAGGTCTTACCGTAAATACAACATTGAATCACACTTGATCTTCCCTGGAGAGCAATTGTCCAGATTGATCGCAGCTGATGATATCACTTGATCTGTGCAACCAGGAGAACTTTGTCACCCAGAGTGGAGTGTTGCTGACGCTGTCACGCAGCTGTTCTTCCACGTGCTATCACTATTGCAAGTCGAATGGCTTCGGAGTAACCCGCAGCACTTGCAATTTGTGCTGTTCGCAAGATGGTTGCAACAACAACGGGCCCGATCTCGGAGTGTAAACGGCCATATAGGCTTGTGTTCATGTGTATGTTTTGTCTACACCAGTGGTTCGAAACCTTGGAGGAATAGAAGAGTTGCCAAGTGGGAAGCTAAAAATCGGACAGAAGGTCAAATTTGTGTTTTTATCAATTCAAATTCGTTTATTTTTGTTTCTAATGACATCTTGATATTTACTTAGATGTAACAACTGAATTTATCAGCGCTGTTGTGTGGAAAATGAAGAGATGGCTCATTAAGATGCGGGGAACCAGAGAAAAAAGGTTGAGAACCACTGGTCTATACAATACATATATACAGGATGTCCCGAAAAAATGTACACATACTTCAAGTGAGTATGAACTTGGCGTTTATTATAATTCAAATAATTTTCAACATGCAAAATAATTTACAAAAATAATTATATTTCCTTGTTATAATAATAAAAAACTTTTCTCTAATTCGAGTGATGTTAATTCGTGTTGGTGTCTATTTACGAAATTTCATCTTAAATTGTCTTTGCACTTCAACAGCGTTATCATACTTGTAGTAACATTATAAAATAATTTTCTTTGTTTGAAAGTTGAATGTCGTTACACTCACTCAGTTCAATGGGCTCAGTTCAGAGCAAAATTCAAAAAACATTTTTTCAGAATTTTTGAAAGTCAAGTCTACCATAAAACATTCTTGCAGAATTTAAATGAATAAATTTACACTGTCAGTTGAAAAGAAAAACAAACACACAGTAGAACCAGATATCACAAACGTGTATACACACACAAACACACACACACACACACACATATATATATATATAGTTTCAAGCAATGTACAATAGCGTGCCATTTACAAAATCCTCGAATAAGAAAACACGCAACACTGTAGCGGTGTTCTGGATTGCAAAACACGTTCCACATCCTTGGGAAACGACAATAAAAAAACGCAAAAAACACACAATAACAAACCGAAAACACAAAACAAAACAAACGAAATATTGTGTACGATTTAGCAGAAACAAACATATAAAACGACAAATAATCACCAACAATTTGGTATTTTTTCGATATTATGCCATATAGCGCTCTGTTAAGCATTCCTGATGACTACGTAATTAATGGCAACAAATGCCTATACACGATAAACTCTAAATATTAAACTCTTATTACCAAGCTTCACGTTGAAATAGTGCCTCACACGTAAATGTCTACATTAACACATTATTATATATTGCATTAATACATTTATTTCTCTTCAGCTGGCTTTCGGTATGTACTTGGTCATCGCTTGGAAGAGGCTACACCAACATTTCATCGCAAAAAGCGGTCACGAATACATAAGCATATAATTGACTTATCCATATTTACAACATATTCAATGCGAGCAAGTAGTTAGTAAGGCAGGAAATAAGAAAAATTTGAAAACTTGAAAACATTTTTATGTTGTGATTCCAATAAACAATGATGTTTGCGCGATTCGCTACGCAATAAGATTCGCTACACAATTTTTCGATGAACAGGAGTGAAGATGGGATAATTTCTTTTGAAAATTTTCACTTTGCAGGGAAAGCCCAAAAGACTTTTCACATGTAAATATTCTACCGTTGGTATACGTTTGTGTGTGTGTGTGTGTACAAATATTGAAATGTAAGCAAGGAAAAACAGCTTATTGTACTTTTTTTTTGATAAAATGACAGAAGAAAATAATGCAAGCTGATAAGATGACGAAATACGACAACAATCAACATATACAAGTATAAACCGGAAAATGGCTTGATAGCATACGAATTTATTCAGAGCTCGTGTGAACTACCAGGATGAATTCAGCCAAAACTCTCAAATAGGAAGACCTTGATGGACAAAATGAAAAGAGACAGGTACAAAATGAAACCGAGATAAAAAACATTTACACACAATTAGCTGACCATCCGAAAATGATGTTTAGATAAAAATGGTTATACTTGAAAAAGATAAGTTAATTATATCATTTGAGACAAGTGTTCTACGTTCATTCTAGGATGAATAAAGAAATCCCTTCTTTGCGTCGATATCTCTTTCTATTTCTTTGGAATTCACGTAATTTTCACCAGAATTGCATTGTAGATAATGAAATAGTTTACAGTAAGTTTAACATGAACATAGACAAGCACTGCTATGCAAGCCAACACGCAAAAGCTCAGAGAAGCTGAGAAATTATTGTGACAAAAAATCATTCCATTTTAGCCACCATTATCACATTGATCGGGATCAAACAGTGATCCATACACCTGGCATACACACGAACACACACACGCATACATACACATGGCATGCGTAAATATTACGCTAAAATGCATATACATTACTCTCAGAAAGCGATTTACACACAATCCTTGAGATTAGAATATATCAAATGATAAATATATCCCAAATTCACACTCCACACCTCAAAAAGTACTATGCCAGCATATACGTATGTATAAATATATGTGTGGGTTTGTGTGTGTGTGTGGGTTTGAGTGTGTGTGGGTTTGTGTTTGGGCGTGGCACCGCCTTCAAATGTAGGCAGTGTTTTGCTGAGAAGTCGAGTCGGGAGAAATCCTAACACCATCCGAAACCTGGCCCATGTTTACCCAAACACACACACACACACACACACACCAGCGGCACAAACGAATCAGTTACAGAGACCAATAGAAGATAAAGTATATCACGGTCAAAAAGCCCACTTAAAATTTGAACTTTTCTCCGGTAGTATTTGTCAAATGTTCTGTTTGTTTCCACATATACAATATGTTGAAAAAATCCGCCCTTTACTATCATTTTACGTGTTGACTTGCGTGTTTCATCAAACTATTGCACATATTTGTACTTGATTAACATTTATATAATTCATACTACAATGAAGCTTATTTTTTAATAAATGAAACTTTGACAAAATGAATTTTTTCGCCTTGAACTAGCACTGACCATTAAGCCCACCATGGAAAAAATGGCGTAGAGTTTGGGATTAAAAGATGCGCTCAATGGCGGCGATTTAGGGTATCTAGAAAAAAGTGTTCCTGCAATGTCAAAACAATGGTAACGTACTGACCGCACGCACATTGGCTGCATGGGTTGATTGTGATAAAGTATCGCGCGATGACACTTCGGCACCATCGCTAAACACACCTGCCGTATCATGTATACGCGTTACATAGCCCTACCAACACACACACACACACATACACACATACAAACATAGAAAGACAAACACATAGAAACATAGAAAGACACACACACACATACACATAGAAACAGAGAAAGACACACACACACACACAAACATAGAAACATACAAACATAGAAAGACACACACACACACACACACAAACATAGAAAGACACACACACACACACACACACACATAGAAACATAGAAAGACACACACACACACATACATAGAAACATAGAAAGACACACACACACACACACACACACACACACACACATAGAAACATAGAAAGACACACACACACACACAAACATAGAAAGACACACACACACACACAAACATAGAAAGACACACACACACACACACATAGAAACATAGAAAGACACACACACACAAACATAGAAACATAGAAAGACACACACACACATACACACACAAACATAGAAAGACACACACACACACACACATACATAGAAACATAGAAAGACACACACACACACACACACATACAAACATACAAACATAGAAAGACACACACACACACACAAACAGAGAAAGACACACACACACACACATAGAAACAGAGAAAGACACACACACACACAAACATAGAAACATACAAACATAGAAAGACACACACACACACACACACACAAACATAGAAAGACACACACACACACACACATATAGAAACATAGAAAGACACACACACACACATACAAACATACAAACATAGAAAGACACACACACACACACACAAACATAGAAAGACACACACACACACACACATAGAAACATAGAAAGACACACACACACACACACATTCAAACATACAAACATAGAAAGACACACACACACAAACATAGAAAGACACACACACATACACATAAAAATATAGAAAGACAGACACACACACACACACAACATAGAAACATAGAAAGACACACACACATATACAAAGATATAAAAAAACGCACACACACATTACATTACATTAGACATTTATATCGCGCTCTTCACCCGAAGGTCTCAAAAGCGCTCACACACATGCACACACTCAAGCACACGAACACACACACATACATACATACACATACATACACACATACACACACACACACACACACACACTAGGGGTCAGACCACAGTAGAAACCTTGCTTCCTCGTTAGAACGACGGAGTTGTTGGCTACTGGGATCGACCTATGTCATCAGGGTTCCATAAGGGATCGAGGTTGTCCGAGCCTGACAGCTGCTACACGGGAAGAAGTCGAAGCTTATGAACACACACAGGTGTGTCCCGTGCAGCTCGCTGCCACCGCAGAACCGACCCTCTCCACGCTATGACGCCACAAGGACGGAAGACGTATTAGAGAGGACCACCTCCCCAGAATGCATGACACAACACATGACTGATATCTGGTATCATTTACTGCTGGGTGGACAGGGACTGTTGGATTGTAGAATTCGCCCAAAGAAATTCTCCTCCGCCGGGTTTCGAACCACGGACCTCACGCTAGTGAGGCGGGTGTGCTAAGTAATACACCACCGAGTCCAAAAAAAGCACCATTAAGCACAGACAGCCTGAAGACCTCTTGAAAACATTTAAACAAACTATATTATATACACAACACGCAATTTAAACACTCAAACGAATATATTATGCCGACATTTCATAATTACGCTGTAATGGATCATTGTACCGAAAAACCAGGTCTCATCGGATGAATTGTTTATTGTCTATTTTGCTTTCGAACTTTTTTTTCTAGAATTATTTACTTTTCGAACTCTCTTTCTTTCTAGACCTTTTGGTTAGCTTCCGGTACATCAAGAGCCACCGCAGGGTGGTAATAGCGCTTTTGCACTCTTCCCCCATACTACTGAATTTGCCTGTAATTAGTAATAATATAAAAAAAATAAAGGAGTGCAAATGAAAGCAAAAAAAACAAACAAAAAAACGACCGCATGTACCTGAGTCAGTTGTTCAGTGCTGGTTAGTAGACGGGCCAGAGGATGACAACACAGGGGCATTGTATCAATGAGTGTAGGTCGTGCGTGTGTCAACAGCGGCTTGAGCAGGCCGGCGTCCAAGGAAGACCAGCCGCGACCCAGCCAAGACTTACCGCCGTCACCTCCGCCAGACTCCGCCGGCGACATGGCCTCAACATCCTGTGGCGAATTATACCACACAGTTAGGGTTGGTTCGATGGACAACTTGGACGAAGTGGGAACTTTCCAAGTGCTCAAGAAAATCACAAGAAATCACAAAAATCAATCACTCAGGTTTGCAAAAAATCGACCTCACCAAACAGGGAAGCATCGACTAAACTTAGAAATAGGTTTAATACAGTTGTCAGCGGCTAAAAGTGACTGATTTAAGGTTACAAAGCCTCAGCCACAACCGAGGTGATTCAAATTACAAGAATTCAGTAAATTATTAGGAAAGAAAACTTCTTGATGCAGATGCATAAGCAGAAATTATAAATATGAACTGCGCCTGAAATCGTTGAAATTGTAAATAATCCAGAACAGTTTTAGGCATAATTGACGTTTCTCATTTGCACAGAATTGATATAAATATGCCCCCAAGTTAAACAATACCTTAATGAATCTTCCATGTAATAATTTCGATTGCAGCTGAAATGGAAATTCGAAAAAAGACAGTAGCATAATATTGTCAACGATGACAATGACTTACCGCTGACGCAAATTGCTCTTCAGTGTACATCTGGTTAGATACGCCAGCATTCACACACACACACACACACACACACACACCCACACACACCCACACACACCCACACAAGCATGTACTTGAAAAGCATGCACGAAAGCAAACGCAAATGCTCCCGGCTAGAACACAAAATAGCCAAGCATTGATAATTGACCGCGAAAAAAACCAACAGAAGAAAAAATGCAAAAATACTAAGTTCAAAAAGACTAGCAAAATAAATGGTGAAAAAATATTGGCGCTAAGAGTAATTTATCAATTAGATAATAGTGATGGACCGGGGAATGGATGACATACGCAATTGATGTATCAAAACAGAAATACTCATTGGGAAATTATCAAGAGATGCAAAAAACAACAATAAACCAAAGCCAAAGCAAATGCAAAAATGGAAAAAATAAAAAAGCAACCGAGTTGTGCCAAATTAATAGCCGTCTGACTTGAAAAAAATCAATAAAACAAAACGCAACAAAAGCCATGCCCGTCGAGACAGTTTTGCACAATAGATTAGGCGCCAATTTTGAAAGCCAAAAACGTTAAAATTTAGCATTGCATTGGTGGTAAATTGGAAGTCCCTCGTTTTCAACATCACGCAATGCTATTTTTGACTTAACTGACAAAGTAAAGCCAATGTTGTTGACTTCCACTAGGATAATTGAAATTCCCAGATGTAGAGAGATATTTTAGCATCTGAGGTCGGTTTGTGTTTTCTCGAGTTCTTGTGGTTTCTGCTGTGTTGCGCGTGGACACTTTTAGCGGCTATTGGAAAAGAAAGGCCCCGTATCCATAGCCAATCTGAACCAGAATCCGAAATATTGCTCAAAAACTACATAACTGATAATAAAGTACCAGTATACATTCAAACACACACACACACTCATTCATACACTAACACACACTCACACACACATACATACAATCACACACACACACACACACACACATACAAACACCAACACACACACACACACATACAAACACTAACACAAACACACACACACACCAAGACAAACACACACACACACACACACAACTAGTGATGCCAAAAAACCGTTTTTGGTTGCGGTTTTCTCTGCAAAAACATGTTCTTTAGGTTTTTTTTTATAGAATTAGCCCCAATTATCATCAGATGTTGGATTTTAGTACATAGAATCGAGTTCAATTGACGTTTTGTACATCTTTACGTGTCACATTTAAAAGATAATTTGATAATAGTATAAAAAACAAAAATATTTATCAATAAATACCTCAGGAGACTGTTTAAAAGTGCATCCGGGTCCGGTGGTTTAGGTTTTTTCATTGATAAAACCCATGTTTTTAAAAATGGTTTTAATTATGTGGATATTTGAAATAATTTGTCAGCAGAACAAAACAAATTCATTGAGTAATCATGTGTTTTAAAAAAAACATGTTTTTTATGAAAAAATGCAATGATGTTTTTCAAACTGGATTGATATTCGTTTTATTTATGTACAGATTCAGAAAATGTTGACAGCAGAACAAGACAGGTTAATTGGTTGGTCAAGTGTTTTCTTGACAAACGTTTATTTAAACTAACACTTTTTAATGAAACAATGCTTTCTAGAACAGTCTCTATGGAAGATAGATTTGATTGATGTACGTTCAAATATATTTTGTATAGCAAGTAGCCTGCTGGTACGTATAAGCGGCTGGTCAAACCCCTTGATTTAAACTGTTTTTTTTCTTCAAAATAATTTTTTTATAAAACGGTGTTGGTGGATGTAGAGATTTAGAAAAAATTGTCGGCAGATCAAGGAAAGTTGAACCAAATTAATTAGTTTTTTATTAGTAGCCTGTTTTTAGAACTGGTTTTATGGATGATGGTTTCTTTGATGTAGTTATTTGTGTTCAAATACCTTTTTGTATATTAAACATATTTCCTCAGACGTTTTTTTCCTACACGAAAATATTCCCCGATTTTCTGGTCAGGATGGCCACTCTGAATAATGCGACCCGCTTTTATTCGTAGTCTCATTAGGGACACTAAGTTTGTGTGTATATTTGTAGCATTTGTGTAAATATTTGCAGTGTTTGTACTTTTATTTTTGCAAATAATTGAGCTGGTGAATGAAATGATGAAAGTGATTGCAATCAACGTAGTTAATTTCTGGTAGGAAAAAGGTAATATGTAAAAAAATACAAAATTATGCCACCTGTTGTTTTTTTAAAACAGTTTCAGATTTTAGCAGAAAAAAAACGGTTCTCAAACCCAGCTTTCTTACACAATGATTAACTGAATAATTGAATGCAAAAATGTACTGTACATAGATGTGCCGCACAGTACCGTGCAAACAATGCTATTAGGGCTTTCATACACATTATAACACTTTTATTGTGCATATCTAATGATAATTCCATTTGATAGGGTCACTAATAGCATAAATAACTCATATGTTGATAAAAATAATTCATTTAACATCCCAAATATATAAGAATTTCCATAATTTGCATGACTCTTCAAAAAACCCAAAAAACGTGTTTTTTGGTCGAGTTTTTTGGCAAAGAAAAAACGGTTTTTAGGTCGCATCTCTACACACATAAACACCTATAAACACTCACAATCACAAACACACACACAAACACACACATATAGAAGCGAGACTCACAGGTGTAGCGCGTGATCGGTCGTTGAGAACGACGGCAGCTTCTTCCTGTTCACGACCCACACTACAACAATAAACAAGTAAGAACGCAACGGCCATTACATCAGGGGTGCTAAACCAGCGGTGCTAAACCATTTATCAGCGCTGGCACCGCTTTCAAAGGAGCATCAAGTTATCGCATCCCTCCATCTTGTATTCTCGTTAAGTATACGTCAATATATAAATACAAACAACGTAATAACAACACTTTGTTCTAATGCAATATTCATTCGTACAACTGCATTCAAAATGGATTAAGCAAAACTACGTTTTTCAAGGGGAGAACTATAATGCACAGGTTAGGTAATTTCTTTAGCAAAATTCACAGGAATGCTTGGCGCCCCCTAGAAACCAACCTGGCACCACAGGTTAAGAACACCTGTCCTAGTGGGTACGTGAGTGCAAATTCATGTGCGAATTACAAATACAATTTGTACCTATGCCGTATATATTTTTCCGTGGAAAACAACCGTTTTTTATTGCTTTTATTGAAGGCAAGTTTAGCTGTATGAATGACAATTGAATATATATATATATATATATATATATATATATATATATATATATATATATATATATATATATAACAAAAACTTGTGCTATTACGTCGCTTGTAGTTTTATCTTTTTCATCATAATTTCTTTTTCAAGCCCCCCCCCCAAAGAAAAAGAAAATCCTGACTGAAAACATTTGGAGTGTAGACCATCATGTTTCGCAAAGCCCCCGAATATTTGTAATTAGTGATAGATATTTGATAATTTCCATATCTATGTATAACGTGTTGTTACACCGATGTAAAATATTGAAATTAGAGAATATATAATAAAAGCAACGGAAATTTTAAATATGTATTTCATTATAAGCGTGCCGGGAACTTTTAAAAAGGCTTGCCAAGGCTGCCGCAAGCTAGAAAAGGTTGTAAACCACTGAATTACCAGTGTTCAGCTCTGGCTAGTCAAAAATTATCAACCGATATCGATAAAATAAAAAACAATAGTTAATTTTCAAAATAGCACTGAGGTAGTCAACAAAAAATCATTTGTTTTGTTTGTGTGTGTGTGTGTTTGTATTTGTGTGTGTGTGTGCGTATCTGTGTGTGTGTGTGTGTTTGTATTTGTGTTTGTATCTGTGTGTCTATGTATCTGTGTGTGTGTGTGTATGCTAGTGTATGTGTGTGTCTGTATATGTGTGTGTATGTTAGTGTGTGTGTATGTTAGTGTGTGTGTCTGTATATAACTAACGGTACTCCGAGCCACAACAAAAGCTGAGTGGTCAGTCCGCCGTACAGTACAGTGACGGCGACAATAATCGACGTTGCCGTGTAGATAGACTGCCGTCCCAGCGAGTATGTGTTACGAATAGCCAGCGCAAACGCTATGGCACCACGCAACCCTACACAAACACACATACAGATATAGGCATACAAAATGACTCACATATGTAAGATATCGTACGCCTGTGTGTGTGTGTGTATATGTGTGTGTGTGTGTATATGTGTGTGTTTGTGTTTCTGAGTACGTTAACGTGAGTGTATGTTTGTGTTTGTGCGTAAATGTACCTGTCTGTTTTGTGTGTGTGTGTGTGTGTATGTAGGTGAGTGTGTGCGTTCGTAATTGTTGTATGTGTATGACTCTTGTGCTTGAGTGTGTGTGTGCGTGTGTGTGTGTGTGTGTGAGCGCTTTTGAGACCCTCGGGTGAAAAGCGCGACATAAATGTCCTAATGTAATGTAATGTAATGTGTGAGCGTGTGTTGTGTGTGTGTGTGTGTGTGTGTGTGTGTGTGTGTGTGTGTGTGTGTGTGAGCGCTTTTGAGATGTTTTTAATATTTTAAATTTTAGACCGATCTACAAAAAAAACCGCACAAGCGAGTAGAATAGAAAAGACAAAAAGTGAATTCAAGTCCATTGTAGCCTCACCTGAGAGAAACATCATGTGTTGAAAGTTGAGCGGAATCCTCGGTTTGCGACACAGATTCAGCATGGCTGAGAGCGGATAAATGTTGGCCAATCGTCCGGCAACTACGGAAAACTGCGAACGAACCGATAAGAAAATGACACTGCATGTCTGTCTGTGTGTGTGTTTGATTGATTGATTATTGAGTTTTTGGGGTGCAAAGGCCTCTAGGACCATATGGCACCCCCCAGTCGGTTAATAGCTAAATTAAACTAAAACTATGCATATGAACGTAATGGAGCGATGAAATAAATAAGCGTGAGGGTGAGTGATATGAATATGAAAGTCAGAAGAATAAAAATCATTAAATAGTTCTAAAAGGCAAAAGCCGTAAAAACTCAAAAATGCGGCTCAGGCTAGATTTTTTCATATGTACAGCCGTAGCTAGTACAACCCTGGGATTAAGAGTTTCTTTGCCACTATACTATCGAGAACTGTGTGTGTGTGTGTGTGTGTGTGTAAGAGTGCAAACACTATTACCACCCTGCGGTGGCCCCGTGTAGCGAAGGCGACCAAAAGATGTAGAGAGAAAGAAAAATCGAAAAGTAAATGTTTTAGTCAGGAAGATGAAAGATATGATAATGAGAAAAAAAGAATAAATACATGAAATTAAAAAAATCAACGAATGATATATGACAGCGAGAGTGAATTCTGGTTTCGATCGAAGCCCAGTGGTTCGGTGAGTGAGTTTCAGAGGTTCGACGGTTTGTTACACCCACTCGCGTATGATTCGTGACGTCAAGCTCTGCTTGGTCATCATTGGTTGCAGTTAATCACGACACATCACTTGGCTTTGATATCTGTGCTGCAAGCAACTCGGTCCACTCAGTAGTAGCCTACTTGTGTGACTGTCTTGATCGTACGTGATTTGTGATTTTTCTTTATAATACTTGAAAAACGAAGGGTTCGATGAATGCATGTATGAAACTTGTGGGGTTGACTACCTCCAATAAGGTTGAGAAACACTGGTATATCTGGAGAAACTAAGAAGGATAAATGAAGAACAAATAATTTTCAGTATGAGCAACTCAGCAACGATAGCACACTGACACATACATACACACACATACATATACACGCTGACATACACATACACACTGACACACACACAAACACTGCCACACACACACACACACACATACACTGACACAAACACACACACACACACAAACACTGACAAACACACACACTGACACAAACACTGACACACACACACAAACACTGCCACACACACACACAAACACACTGACACACACACAAACACTGCCACACACACACACATACACTGACACAAACACACACACACTGACAAACACACACACAAACACACACACACTGACACACACACACACACACACACACACACACACACACACTGACACACACACACACACTGGCACACACACACACTGACACAAACACTGACACACACACTGACACACAACATCTGGAAAAGGATACCAAAGCGCTGAAGATGAAGCCGAAGTCCCATTGGTGTTTGGGAAAGGTGAACAGCGACACGCCAATGTAGCAGAAGATGAAATTCTCGGCGAGAAAGCTGAGCAGCTGGAAGAAGTTTTTGGTGCGAACACGCGACTCGGCAGACAGGTTATTGTAGGTGTAGTGCGCCTGACATATGCCGCAAAATAGCACAGACACAATGCCTGTACAAAGTCACAAACACACACACGCGCACGCACACATTACATTACATTAAGACATTTATATCGCGCTTTTCACCCGAGGGTCTCAAAAGCGCTCACACACACACACACAAGCACAAGAGTCATACACATACACAATCACGAACACACACTCACCTACCAACACACAAATACACACACACACACACAAAACAGACAAGTACATATACGCACAAGCACAAACATACACTCACGTTTACATACTCAAAAACACAAAAAACACGCACATACACATACATATTAAACACACACACACACGCACACACACATACACACACACTCACAACTATATCGTAAAGGGATTATTTGAGCTGCATGCCATCATTATATTTGGCATTACTTCCGACGTAGTGTCGTTCAATTAGACAAACAGATAAACGGATAGACAGACAGACAGACATACATCGAAACATACAGAGAGAGACATATAAAAAGAGAGAGAGATATATACATACAGACAGACAAACATACAGAGAGAGAGGTCCCTACATACAGACATACATACACAGAGAGAGAGAGAGAGAGAACTACAGACAGACATACAAACGGCACCTGTAAGTTCGGCCGCTTCTGCGATCAAGAACGACGCATAAGACATGAGTAGAAACAGCGACGACTCGAGCAGCGGAAAATCGCGCAGTCGAGTGAATTTGGTCAGCAGCGCCGTCGCACAGCCGAGCGCTGCGCCGAGCAAAAACGACACACAAAAAACGTAGGCAAAAAGCGACAGTGCCTTGAGAAAGGCTTGTCCTTCGAAGCCGCCGATGCCCGTGGTGTAGAGTTTGGTGTAGTTCTCCACCGCCCTGTTGACCAAATCACCGCACCAATAAGGCGAAGGCGTAGACAAGCGCAAATACATATTGTTGTGTGATATTTTGCAAATGTGAATACCGTAAATGCTCTTTTTATCCGGCATGCCAGAATATTTTTAGACCCCCCTGCGTATGGTGCCGGATTATAAGAGCCTGCCGGATTATTAGAGCCTGTCGGATTATTTTCGGTCACTCCGCACGGTAGGATTGCGCAAAAACTGCAACACAAAAAATAGTGCACTGATAACAGGGACGAGGACACATATGAAGACGATGATTTCTGCTTTGATTAATGAGTGCCGGTTTATAAGAGGATTGCTAAATAAACTGTTGCTGAACTATAACTGAATCGTGGTTGCAGTTTCAATGAGCCTTTCCGGGAAGTGCCGGATTATTAGAGCCTGCCGGACTACTTTTAAACCCACACCTGAGGGTGCCGGATTATTAGAGCCTGTCGGATAAATAGAGCATTTACGGTATATGTGGTTTACATGTTAAATTTACATAATTTGAATGTGACAATTTGCAATGATTTGCTTGACCGTACGTACAAGTAATGTTTTAATCCGAAATTATATTCCATATTTTCATGGTGGGTTTAATATGGTCGAGGCTATTTCAAAGTAGGAAAATTCAGTCTGCCAAAGTTTCATTTATTAAAAAATAAGCTTCATTGTAGTACGAATTATATCAATGTTAATCAAGTACACATAGGTGAAAGAGTTTGATGAAAAGCCTAAATCAACACGTAACTGATAGGAAAGGACGGATTTTTATCAACATATTGTATATGTAAAACAAAAAGAGCATTTGAAAAATACTACCGAAGAAATGTTCAAATTTCGAGTAGACTTATTGGACCGTACCATACTAATAACCTAGTATTTCAGGTCAGAAAATGGCCGATACCTATGGTATTCACCAATTTGTAGGGGGTAGACGGTAATGTACGTGTACGTGTACGTGTGTGTGTGTGTGTGTGTGCAGGTACAAGAGTTCTTACGTGGCAAGCACAATGGCGACGGCATCATTCAATACAGACTCGCCAAAAACCAGGGCGTACAGGTTGACATCTACATGAAGATCGCTGAATATGGCCAGAATTGTCACCGGATCGGTGGCCGAAATAAGCGCGCCGAAATAGAAACAGTCGACGAGCGCCGGCGCAGAGCCCAGCAGTGTTGCCAACACATACTGCACTCCGCTGAACACAAGCGATGCCAAATCGACGGCGATTTCCAAGAAAAAGATAGCAGTTTAGTCAATATGCTACACGTGGCTTAAATTTATCATCCGAAATGATCTAGTGTTCTCAGAGAACTACACGTTCAGCAAGTTCAGTGGTTCCCAACCTGGGGGTAATTTACCAATTGTTCGCGGGTAATGTAGGGGTGACAGGAAAATGTTAAGAATTCTGAAATTCATGAAAACATTGCGGTACCTTGTATTGGGATTAATGTTAACTTAGCATATTATGTTTATTGTTTGCATTGTGTGGATATTGTATTGCTCATATGGCGTGTTATATATAGTTGTGTGTGCACGCGTGCGTGTGTGTGTGAATGCTTACAGTAACAAAGGGGTAACATGCTCAATATGGGATGCTAAATTGGGTAACAAACTGAAAAAGGTTGGGAACCACTGAGAATGTTGAATTTCAACCGTTAAAAATTAGCACTATTCGACTTATGGAATAGCAAAAAGAAATGATACAAAAACAGCATAAAAAGTGTGTGTATGATTACAAAAAGTAGTTATAAAAAGGACTGGCATACTTGGAATTTTCGCGGTTCGCTCAGCTAATTCTGTCCTAAATAAGTAAGTATTGTGGATAAAGTGTGTTCCGTACCCGATAACGAATGTTGATATTGTTGTTCCGATAAAGGCAAAACACAAAATCGAGCCCAAATTTCGAAAGAAGAATTTCTGTGCCAAAAAACACAAAAAATCCTAGTTGTTATAATGTCGGAGCATACCAAATCGTATTTCAACCAAAAAAATCACAAAAATAACAGCTTGAAAGACAGAAAAACATGATTTTCACAAACAAAAAATATATAATAAAGCATAGGTCCATAAGCATTTTTCCTCACTGATTGTGCACTTATCAATACGAGCCATCTCTTCAGTTTCCACACACAAAACACCGCTGAGAAATTTCAATAAATTCAGTTTTTGCGGCGAATTAAACGTCAGAAAATCACTGCAATAAAAAATAAACGAACGATTGGATGATTAAAACACACACACACACACACAAACACACATTTGTCTTTCTGTCCGACCATTAATTCCTTTCTGTAGCTAGAGGGTCTTAGTGGTGTATAAGCCTTGTGTGTGTGTGTGTGTGTGTGTGTGTGTGTGTGTGTGTGTGTGCGTGTGTGTGTGTGTATGTGACTGAGCGTAGTGCAATGTGTCAACTCGCTCCCGATTGGCTGCAATATGTTGCAACGCGTGAATGTTGCAGAGTGTGATATGGCGATGTGTCGAGGAATGTTCGGATGTGGTGTTGTAGGCGCGCGAGAGAGAAAAAGTCTTTTAAACTCTTTTTAAACGCCTTTTAACCAGTAGGGGTTTAACGTGTTTTCAAACGACTTTTAACCAGATTTTTCGCAAACCACTGATATAGAGAAAATGTAGCACACATGTGTATTCAAATTTCGCTTTTATTCGTTAAATGGTGCTTCCTAATCTATTGATTACCTAAACTTCCCGTGTATAAGGGACACTTTTTGGTGTAAATTTTTCAATTTAAATATAATAAATATATTATACATATAACTAAGCCTATTAGTACTTGATTAATCACTTGATGATTTAATTTATTCATTTAAAATGAATTCTACGATAATAATAAAAAGTTACTCATTACTAAACAACATTTTTGTCAGACTTCCTATAAGAAATGTAAAGTCAAGAAGAGTAGAAAAGTCTCTTGTATACGAAATTATATTAAAGAAAAGTCTCTTGTATACGATAAAATACAGGTATTTATTGCAAATTGCCATGATTTTATTGCACAACAAAAATGTCACAACATGAAAATGACATCACCGACCCGCTTCAGACTGTAGCCAGCATCGAAAATGATTGGCGGCAAGATGATGTTGAAGAAAATCTCCGGATCAAACGTGGCCAGCTGAGCAAACTGGTTGGTCTTGAGGTCAGTGACCTCTCCGGTCAACGTGTATGTGTATGTCCTATTCTCACCTACACCCATACATACATACACACACAGACACACACACACACACACGAGACAAGACATTTAGGCTACAATGAAAGACTGAGAAAATTGAACCTATCTACACTAGAAGAAAGAAGAGTCAGAGGAGATGTGATAGCTATATATAGCTAGATGACAGGCAAAGAAAATATTCAAAATACCAGTCTGTTCCAGCCGACCAGTTCCACACGTTTACATGCTCTAAGTCTTCAAAAAAGTAGAGCCAAAAAAGATATGAAGAAGTACAGTTTCCCTCAACGTAGTATAGATGTTTGGAATAGTATACCGCAAAATGAAATAGCACAGCCAACAACAAGTAAATTCAGAGAAAATTATGATCTCTGGAAGGCAGGAGACACGAGTTTCTGACTCATTCCTGCGCGAACAACTCGGTAAGAACAACTCGGTACGAACACACACAAACTCAGGTGTAGTACTCGCGCAAACTGTATGTACCGTATGTTTCGGCGTATAAGGCGACCGTCAGATAAGACGAGGTACAAAATTAGAGCAAATTTTTATGCATTTATCATATATCGGTTGTATAAGACGACTGCTAAATGAATTTGATGGGTTTTAGATATACATATGGAGCATGTTTGATTTTTGATATTGATGATGTTGTACTGTAATACCTACTCTTATTGAGAAATAAAGGTGTTTGTAATCAACCATTTTTATTTACAACCAAAATGATACTGATTTTTTCATGTAAAATGAAGAATTATGTACGCAGAATTCAAGGTCTGACTTTTATATTGGTAGTATAAGACGACCCACAATTTTTAAGGGTGATTTTCTTACTTTAAGGGTCGTCTTATACGCCGAAATATACGGTATGTCCGACGAAATAATAGGAATTATCCGATATGCGGACATGGCACTAATCTTTTTAATCTTATCAAAACGGACCTTAATCTATATAATAATCATTTTGAACTAATTTAAAATCACCAGCTATTGTATTAGCAAACGATACCTGGATTATATAATATGAATAACGTACTTTACAAACACAAACATCGTGAATTAGTTTAATTATACCGTAATTTATTTACCGTGAAGAATATGAAGCCAAGCATTGTATATTATGCGTGAACGTATATCCTGGGGGTATGGGGGTATATATAAACCCCTGTCAAATTGACCGGGGGGTATGAATATGCAATTATACCCGTCGATAATTCTGCTGAGTTCAGTTCATTGGGTATATTATCACCAAAATCAGCATAGCAAAAAGCAACAATACACGACAAATGTGTGTATGCAATTATATGTAATATATTTTTCATTGAGGTATGTGTGTGTTGTAATTGACTAGGCATAAAATGGTTGAGGGTCTCATGCAATTGACCAACTGAGTCAACTATGAACACTAATGCATGATGGCTGTCATCCCCCCGAGCCTCGACACAAATCTACGCCCTTGACATTATGTACATGTACCATTATGTACATGCCAGTACCTGGAAGATAATGCATTAAAACCAAATATAGTGAAAACATTTGTCGATATATATATTTCTTAGAATGCGTGTAATTTCAGGCCACACCCCGATGCTTTCCAGCAAAAACTCGAGTTGTACAAGTTGAACACGGCTTATGCGCGGAAATTTGCGGTTGTTTCCTTGAATATGGCTAGGTTTAGGTGAGAAATTTCTGTAGAAAAACTATATGTTTCACTCACAAACTGTACAACAACCATTGCCTATTGAAACTCCGCTGTGGAAATAATTCGAGAGTGCGATTGTGTGTGCATTTGATTTGCTCCTTCTACAGAGGTGTTGAAAGTTCGGCAATTACGGGAGTCTATACAACTACGACCAGTGGCGGAGCTAGGATTTTCCCGCAGGGGGGGGGGGGCTAAGGGAAAAGATGCGGGAACTTAGCGAAACATGAAGAATTATACTCGTAATGTTCATGGTCACGGTTTTTACGGGAAGAGGTCAGCATTTTTTTTTGGGGGGACTGCAGCCCCCCCCCCAAGTCTCACAGCTTGGCGCCGCCACTGACTAATACGACTACAAAATGCTCAACAAAGCAATTGCCAGCAATCGATAGAAACGAAATCGATTGAACGAAAACATCACCGCAGTGGTGGCACACACACACATACATACATGCATACGCACACATACACATGCACGAATACATACACACACATACATACACACACACATACACACACACATACATACACACACATACATACACATACATATATACACAGTCACACACATACAGAAACATACATACACACACTTTATGTACATCAAAACACTTAATCGTGTACTAATCAATAAACACACGTAACAACACACACACACACACACACACACACACACACACACACACACACACACACATACAAGCATACCCACATAAGTTATGTAAGTTAATTAAGTTGAACAATTTGCATTGGACAAGATATGTGACACATATGTATATGGTCTATATTATATGTATTACACATTCGGTAGTGGAAAAAACAACTAGCTTGATAAGACTGCCTAATTAATTAGTATTTAATTGCATGTGTTACATATTATTGTTATAAGTCAAGCCAATAGTGTAGAATGATACTACTGGCATATACAACATATTTCTATTTTATCGTTCATATATTTTTCTGCTCTTTTCGACATTAGCTTTCTCATTTTACTGACTAATATCCTTGAAGGTTAAAGGTTAAATGTCTCAAGTGACAGCTGCTACACGGAAAGAAGTCGAAGCTTATGAACACACACACACAGGTGTGTCCCGTGCAGCTCGCTGCCACCGCAGAACCAACCCTCTCCACGCTATGACGCCACAAGAACGGAAGACGTGTCAGAATGCGTGGACGGAAGACGTATTTATGGGCTCAAAAAGACGTAGTGTAGTCGTGGCACACCAGTCTCACAAGCGTGAGGTCCGTGGTTCGAAACCCGGCGGAGGAAAATTTCATTGGGCGAATTCTATAATCCAACAGTCCCTGTCCACCCAGCAGTAAATGGTACCAGATATCAGTCATGTGTTGTGTCATGCATTCTGGGGAGGTGGCCCTCTCTAATACGTCTTCCGTTCTTGTTGCGTCATAGCGTGGAGAGGGTCGGTTCTGCGGTGGCAGCGAGCTGCACGGGACACGCCTGTGTGTGTGTTCATAAGCTTCGGCTTCTTCCCGTGTAGCAGCTGTCACTTGAGGTCTTTAACCTTACAATACCTTTGCGTGAGTAGGGAAACCACAGAGTGTCGGGCGGGGTAGCGTTGGCCGCAGGCACAGGTCGACCGCCTCGGGGCACAACGGTCAGGTGAGTGACCTTGGAATGACCTCCCGTATAGCGGATCACACCACCAATCACCAAACCTGACACAGTTGAAAAATTGACGAAAAAATGACCAAAATTCTATTGTGTATACAATACACACACACACGTCTACTACGGTTAAATGTTATCTATTATTACTTATTTATTAATATTTATTCTTATTTTTTCATATTTATGGTTGGTTGTCATTGTTTATTTGATGAGAAATGTGGGCGGAGTGACATTATGAAGTGTTATCGGATGAATTGTTTATTGTTATTTATTTATTGTTTTCTTTTCCAACCATTTTTCTTTCTAGAATTATTTACTTTTTAAACTCTCTCTGTACATCTTTTTGGTTAGCTTCTGGTACATGGGGTAACCGCAGGGTGGTAATAGTGCTTGTGCACTCTTCCCCCATGCTACTGGATTTGCCTGTAATTAATAATATTAGTAATAATAATTAGTATTATTGGCAAGCCATTTTACTGAAATAATTATTCCGACACTAAAATATAGCATACATACGTAGTGATAATTAATAGGTTAATACATAATATTAGCATATTAATTTACATATTAATAACAATAAATGTGGTTGCTGAAATAGCTGAAATCATTTCGGGGATTTTTCAGCGTTGTTGTGTGGAAAACGAAGGGTTGGCTGGAGGCTTAAGAAGGGGTGGGGAATCAACGGTGAAAAGCTTAGGCACAAAAATATAGACACACACACACACACACACACAGAGACAGGGAGAGAGAGAGAGGAACGCATTTCTAAACAAAACAACTCAACTTATCCAGTTTCAATTCAGTGCGGGGTAAATAACATGAAGCCATAGTGTTCGGCGATGGAAAAACACTCCAAAAAACACACACAAACAAATACAAAACAAACACACACGCATACACGCAGTGGCGGATCCAGAGATCAATTTTGGGAGGGGCTAAATCTTGGGGGCAATCAGTCATGTACATGCATCACTATGCAACGTCTTTGCGATAATGCTTATATCAACAAATTATATAGAAAAAATACTTTTATTGAGTCTGTTGGTTGAGCTGATGGAAACATTTGGGGGGAGGGGCTCAAGCCCCCCCCCCCCCCCCGGGATCCGCCAGTGAACACAAGTCAAGTGTCAAGTGAATTTAACATTCTTCCAACGAAACATGGCTTTTAAGAGCGCCAACGAAAGTGTGCTCTCACCAAATATCAACGCCAGCCCGGTTTCATGCAGGTAGCGAATGCGTCGATGCTTGAACATCCAGATGGTGAGCACGGCAGTGGTGAGCAACATCAGATAGACGAGGATGTTGAGACTGTCGCTGCGATGCTGCGCCTGGATTTTGTCATCCAGCGCGATATCACCGCTCTCGCCCACCGCCATAGCTCTCGCCGCCCACCGTCACCAGTAGCAGCGCCAATGCCAAGCGCATGCAACTCAAAGCAGCGCCACAAGTCCTGCAGCACAGATTGATAAATGAATAAAGTATGTATATATACGTATGTATATGCATTACAGCTAAATATTCACTGATGGTCCGACACATCTGAAAAAAGTATACAACATTGCTTAGAAAGCAATTATCAGCAAATAAACTGCAAACAGCAAAAAACAGTAGAAACAGTAACAAAACAAAAAACATCGACGAGCAAGTGAAAAGGCAACGCCTGTGCCTTTCAAGCCGGTAAAAAATGCCACCCAATTCTTAAATCAAGTCAGAAACAAGGATTGAAAAAACCAATAATTCATATTCATATAAATATCCATTCAGTTTAAGCTTGATACACTAACCTGAAGCGCAAACAGACGCCAAACAACACGCTACACTAAACTGCTTCGGATATTGAGTAACAGTCGAAATCGAGCGAGAAGTATCGCAATTGTCGTTTCTAGAACTTCAGGTAAGTCTATGCTCATGCTTGTTGTACAAAATCACTATGATTTTGAGAATTCTCTTTTTTCGATTTTTGTATCAAGTTTTGTTGAGATCGACAACTTATCTGACGATGAGTTATCTCTTCATTAATCAACATGTATCCTGATTGCAACTACAAAGTCCTCGTGGTTGCAATTCTGGCGCGAAAAATACATATTCTGGTTTCCACAGCACTAACAGCAGCAAATTATAAAGTTTTCACCAATTTCTTGTGCCAATTTTTTCGTGGTTGCGGATTTTCTGCTGGGTGGCTTGGAAATCAGTATCAATGTTTGGGTATGTCTGGGCTATACATATACTATGAATTATATAAAGCCGATTTTGTTGATCGTTGTTACCGATGTTGTATATGCATATATTTAAGGCAGTATTTGACGATTTATGTGTAGGCGTAAACTTGTGTGCTTGACATTCAATTTGATCCCTTGCGTTCTGAATGAGTTAAACAGGATTGACTGCGCCAAGCTAGTTGAGAGGTGTGAAATACAAATATTTTGTTATATCTCTGTATGCAACCAGCTGATTCGCTTGTAATTATAATCGATCCAATCATAAATCATTCACAATATAACTCAAAATGAATCGATTCATTCAGTGAACGGTATGTCGAAAAGAGGAAGTGTGTCAAATATCCGATGAGTATGAAAGGTTTTCAGTACAATTCTGTTCCGTGTGTGTGTGTGTGTGTTCTTTCCAACACGTTGGCCAGGCGGCACCTTATCTCTGTATGTCGTGCGACGCTCGTGGACCACAGCGCTAGTTGTAGCGGAGCGCCGCTTCTGTCTCCACGCTGCTCTGTGTCAGGACACGGTGGTGAGTGGTCTGTGTATGTGTGTTTTTTTCAGAACAAACAAATATATTTACAAAGGTGTACAAATATTAAAAACACTACAATACAATGGAGGCGGCGTTTCCACGAATGACGGCCAGGCTTAGGGAGACATTATGCCATTAGGCCAGGCTTATTCGCTGCCGAAACCAGGCCGTCTCTCGCGGCTCCCCTGAACGCTCACCTATTTTACCCCTCCAGGAGCTTGATGAAGTGTGTGTGTGTGTGTGTGTGTGTGTGTGTGTGTGTGTGTGTGTGTGTATATATGTGTGTGTGTATGTGTGTGTACTCTAAGGGTGCTCTTTTTCTTGCGATTCTCCGCAAAAAAAATATATTCCTGTGCATAATTTATCTCATGATTGTCAACGACGCTGAATCCAATTGGTAGTGAAATTATTTTGAATTTGAGGACATTATGGATACAAAAATTTGAATAATTATTTGAATTTGAATTTGAATGGGTCGCAAATCGCATTGGAAAATTACAAATTAAGCGAAAATTTCTGAATATTTGCATAATTCCCTTTTTAGCATTGAATATTTGCATAAAAACAACTTGATTGCATCAATCTCTACAGCCATTCAACAATTACCATTTGGAAGGGCTATTTGAGCCCTATCCAACAATTTACACTGGAGGTTCGGACAAATTTCATAAAATTATCCCATACTCTTTACGTGAGTGACACCAACAGTGTCTTTCCTATTTTTTTCATTGCTCATAATATCGAGACACACAAAAACATCACTAATTACATAGCTGTTGAGCTGATTGGATAATTTTTTAATGCCCATATTTTCTGTGTTTTTTTGCCTATATTAACACATAATTAATCATAAGCCTATATTTATTGAAAACATTTCTGGTTTGGTATCAACGTAATATTTTTCGATAAAAAATCGATTGAAACTAATTGATATACAATCATGACAATGACAAAGTTATTTTACTCAATATAATTTTGGAACGTAATGTGTTAAATACAGCATAGCCACAGCAGAACGTCTAATGTCGATTACGTCTAAAACAGAGGTTCCCAGCCGGTGGATCTCGATCCCTAGGAGAGTCGTGAGGCCTTTTTCAGGGAGTCTGTGAGAACCGCCTGAAAAAAATATGTCATATGATAAAATTTGTTTAAAAATCATGTTATGAACATCTGATGTTTATTTTTTTGAATACATTCAATAACGATAGCATTAAACTATTGAATGTGATAATAATTCAGTATAAAGCTGTTTTTCGAACTTCTCTTATTTCTAACTGGGTGGTCATGGAGCCCTCCAGATATGTCCTGGGGGTCGTGGAGACCCTGGGGGTCCCCTTGTTTAAAACGAAGTGCAAATTGTGAGTACAAGTTTTTGCAGTGTATTTGCGCGTGTGTGTGTGTGTCATTTGATAGAGAGTATAATGAGTCGAGCTGCCACAGTATATGGTCGGTTCAGTGGTCGTGGATTCAGATCCCAGTCTTATGGACGTGTCAGGTCCAATCCCAACTCCTCACAATCCAACTCTGCTTCTCACGGCTCTTCAGCCCAGGCGACATCGTGGCGGTCGCTTATGAAGGCAACAACATTCACCGTGACGGTTTGATCAATATCTCTGTCTTCTATTCAAGACGCAAAACTTCAGATTTCAGACTTCTAGACTTCTAGACGACTATTTTGTCAAGAGCAATTTCTCATTTAGCATAAGCAATTCATACTTCTTCATGGCAGTGTCTTTTAAGTCAAATAATTATTTCCGGCATCAAATTTCAATTATATTTTTAATATTTACAAACGTACTATGTGTAATTAAATTATATAACATAATTCTTAGACACAATAATTTTATACTTTTTAAAATAACCAAAAAATACCAGTAAACAAGCAGTTTTTATTTAACAAAATTTATAATCTTGTTATATTTTCGCATTTTAAATGTGTGTGTGTGTGTGTGTGTGTGTGTGTGTAGGGCTGTTGTGTCAGCATGGTTGGCTGTGTTGTGTGGGAGTATGAAAATATCAGACATTTAATGTCCCGCCAACGGTCGCCGCTCAGTTGGATTCAATCGCCATTTCGCACCGTTCACAAAGAAGTCAGTAATCGTTGTTTTTGTGTGTGTGTGTGTTGTTAAAGGTTGAAGGCATCAAGTGTCAGCTGCTACACGGGAAGAAGCCGAAACTCCCTCCTAGTTTGAATTGAAAAACTGGTCTTCTTTTGGCTTTTTTGAGATACCCAAATATAACAATATCCTAAGTAGCAGACTTCTCGACTTCTGCAAGTACCTTCCCTGTATTATATTGATTGATAAAATACCAAAAACGTACCAATAAAATGTATTACATGATTTCACCTCTTCTTACAGAAAATTCGACTTTGCAAACTGGCATTTCTCACATAATCACATATTCATAATGCTGCTGCCCCAACTTTTGATATTGAAATTTGGCACGAAAATGACAGCATTGGCCACTTGGGCGATAATTACGGCAAATATGATTTGATCAATATAATCACACCCACACACACACACACACACACATACATACATACATACAGGGCGAATGGCGGCGTGTACTGAATCAATGGTGGCACAATCAGACTGAGGGTCAGCGTGTATTCTGGCCGATTCTGGCGTTGAATGCGGCCGTATTTGTTGCATGGCGTGTGCCAGCCTGCAATGCCTTCATGATGAAGTTTTTCGTATCAGACGCCTCAACCAGTAAGTAAACTGTCATATGCAACTCATGTAATTACTATAATAATGAAAAGTTTAAATATATTACATGCCTTATAATTAATTTATAATGTGAGCTTTATAATGCTGTCATACACAAATACACGTAAGCACACACATAAACACACTCAGTAGGTAACCATGTACCGCCAAGTAGCGCCACCTAGCAACGAAAAAATAAACTAGCCTCCGTCCAATATAGATGGCGCTGCTAACCTACCGGCAGAGGTTGACTGCTTAATAATAGATGGCGCCACATACACGGCATAATTTCTATAGAAAATTATTTATTCTTACACTACATCATTTATATAGATGGCGCTGCTAACAAAAATTAATAGCGCTGCTAACCAAAGTGTGTGAACTAATTATAGATGGTGCTGTGTGATATTTCTGTCAATTTTATTTTCCGCGCCATATTTGTCTCGGAATTACACACCATATTTGCGTCAAATTATATTTTTATCTGCGCTATTTTGTCACATGTCTCCCACAAGAGCATACATTGAAACTACGCACATTGCTCTCAAGCTCCGACACTGCCTTCTACAGTCTGATGCAATCAGGTTCATGTTTTGGTGACGTGCACCTCGATCATGTTCATTCGTGTTGCCAGTGTCCTAGAGTGAGGTCTTTGTGCGTCAAGTGTGTGCTGACCATGGATTTGCTTGAGTGTTTGGAAGCTGCTACCCAAGATAGTGTGCAAGACCCACGCACGAGAATTGTTGGCATGGATCCATCTCCGCAAGAGACCCGCATAATGCCTCTGATTTTTTATAATTGTGACTTTGTCGAAGCCCAGCAGTGGTCCAAGGTCAAAGACTCTCGCTTGGTGCACAGATTCTGGGTCATTATTGGATCTGCTGTATTGGAAAATATTCGGAGAGATCTGAAACGACTGAAAAAACAACTGGAAACGTGTATGGACTACGTTAAGTACAACGACCCTTATTGGAAAATGCGAATATCGAGTGTGAAAATCTTCGGCCACGACCGTCGAGCTCATGTGGTGCTCGACACGATCAACAATCGTAAGATGCTAATGGATGTGGTGTCAAGAATCATGACAACACTGTACATTTGTGTTGAGATGGTGGTGCTCTCGAAAATCGACGTGACTCTGGTCTACCGAATTCCTAAACAAGTCCCCAATCGACTCAACACTTTGACTACCATTCTGCTCGGGAAATATGAAGAAAGAAAACAGTTTCTCGTTGCTACCGAACGATACGAAGAGATGGAGATGAAGAATGCGGAAGCGCTCCTTATCGTATACATACAAGGACAACCTGTTTTCACGAGACGTGTTTAGTGTGCGATTACCGTGCAATTTCTGCCGTTGATATATTTGCATCCTCGTTTGATTTCAACCTGCATTTACGTTGCATGTTTACACATTTGCTACATTGTTCAAGTGTTTTTATGACAATAAATTGTATTACATTTTTTTCGTTTTATGTTATATACATGAAACCAAATGATAAAATACATACAGCTTACTACCCCGAGACCTTCGACGTTACCTTGCGCAGAGAGGGATCATTGGCGCACGCACAGACCTAGCAGTACTCCGAACGGACTCAACTCAGTTACACTCTAGGTCACGCATTGACGTGTGCGTAGCACAAGCGTATTCCGTGCCTAGTTCAGTCTGAGAGAATACAGGCATTGGTTTTGCTTAGACGACCGGCACTGGCCACGACCTTCCCCCAGACACAAAAGATTGTCTCAGCATAACGCTAACATAACCCCTACACGGCCCAAGCAAAAAATAACGAACTTGAATGAACTTGAATGATCTGAATGAATATGAAAGTAACGCGTGTACAAATAGATGAAATAGACGCTGATGTTCTTGGATCGGAGCGTGTAAAAACCATGGTGAATTTTTCCTAGTGGTTCGCCAAAAAAGATGTATTTTCAATGCTGTCGGAAACATGTGCCTACCGAGAGCTGTTCTGATAGGTAAGCTCCATTATGATTTTGTGAATGATAACGATCAGTATAGAATGGAATGGGAAAATCCAGAAGAAAAATTCTCGACTCTACCATTCACAAGCAGTCGAACTCTGTGAAAACGCTGGAGTGGATCACAATCAAGAAGATATGGGAATGTTGGATCTAGAAAAAATGTTGAATACTCTACCTGAGTACAAGGTTCATGTTCACTCTGCCGACACTAACAATTGAAAAATACTAACTGTTGGTGAAGGCCCGATAAACTTGTATTTGTATCACCACAATCATCATTTTGATGTCATAACATCAATGAAGGCGTTCACATCATACTCATACTTCTGTCACGTGTGTCAAAAAGGCTATTCGAAACACCAGGAGCACACATGTGAAGGTGGTTGCAGGAATTGTAACAGTTCAACAAAGTGTACATCATCAGAGCCTTGGATCGAATGTCATAAATGTCGGGTCTGAAAATACGCCATCGACAAACGGTAAATACGTTTCGCTAACGAGCAGTGCATCAGAAAGCTCAAGGAAAAATAGCTGTGCATGAAAAGGAGAAAATGTTTAAAGTGTGGATTCATAATACTTGAAAACCATTCGCACATCTGTTATGAACGTTGGTGTACGTTTTGCTGCGAAAAATACGTCCAGCCATCAAACTGTTCCGACGAAACAATTCACCGTTGTTTCCTCCAACCGCCTGCCACTAAACGACGAAGAATTTTCGACCTCGACAATGTCTCCGCCGCTGTCGCCAGTACGAGCAATGATGACGTCGCATTTTCAGGTGATGATGATGAATCTTCTCAAGATCTACAACACATAGATTCAAAACAGTATATATTCTTCGATTTCGAGTGTTGTGTCGACACTGACAATCACCAACATTCTGCCAACTACGCGGTCGCATAAATATTCTGTCGTCAATGCTACGAGTCACCAGGTCGCTGCGCCCACTGCGGTGCTGACAAGTTTGAGTTCACCTTCTCTTGACCAGATACTCTGTCTGCTTTCGGTCAGTGGCTATTCAAACACAAAAATGTAACAGTATTCGCACACTACGGCTCTGGCTACGATTCCAATTTCATATTGCAATACGCTATTTCACAAGCTTACATACCAAAATTGATAGTCAAGGGAGCAAAAGTATTGTGCATGTACTTTAAGGAGAATAATATCAAATAAGTTTTGGATAGTTATTCATTCATTCCAATGCCTCTGTCGAAACTAAGCTCAACTTTTGACATCGCAATTAAAAAGGGTTTCTTCCCCCATAAATTCAACTTACCGGAAAATGCTGATTACGTAGGAAATATTCCACCTGCAGAAACATTTGAGCCTAGCAAAATCCACAATCCAGGGCAGAATTTCTCAAATGGTACAATGAACGAGCCAAACAGACTTATGATTTTGCAGAAGAAACTCACCTGTATTGCAGAGATGATGTAAACCTATAGAGAGTCGGTTGCATGCGCTTCCAAAAATTATTCATGGAAATAACGGGAGTAGATCCTTTTCGACACTCAATCACACTACCGTCGGCTTGTCACTTAGTCTAGAGAAAAAACCATGGACATGACCATGTACACTGTTGCACTCATACCATCACACATGCATTACCGCCCTCAACTCAACTATTCGGTAAAGTCAATTCAATGGTTGGAGTTTGTAGGAAGGAGCCAGGCAGATAGTAATCCTATACAGCACGCACTCTCCAGTGGCGAAGCTAGAGTCGGTCCTTACCATACTGACGGCTACCGAAAAGTTGACGATAAACATGTATTTTATTAATTCCTTGGATGTTACTTTCACGGCCATGTGCATAGCAGTGAATGCAAATTGTTCAAAGATGTTTCGAAAAAACACCGGAAAATCATGAACAGTAAGGACAATACCACAAAGATAAGATATGAAAAAACTATGAAAAAAATCAATTTCTTCAACAATCAGCCAAACAGTGAAACTATTACTATGTGGGAATGCTGTTTCGATGAAAAAATGGAAGAAGATTGTGAAATGCGAGAATTTGTTCAGCAATTGAAGATTGTCGAGCCTATGGACATCAAACATGCATTGTACAGTGGACGTACTGAAGTATTTCGCCATTACACCGAGTGTGGAGACGCTGAGGTGATTGAATACTTTGATATAATGTCGCTGTATCCGTCAGTTTTGAAATACGGGAGGTATCCACTAGAACACCCAAAAATTATTTTCCGACAGAAATCAAACAACCTGGACGCATTTGAAGGACTGGCACACTGTAAAGTAATTCTACCACAAAATCTAGCTATTTCGTGTCTGCCTGCCCGCATTAACAACAAATTGGTGTTTACTTTGTGCAGGACGTGTAGTGAGCAGCACGTAAGAGATGAAGCACCTGTGATTCTTGAAAAAATCAACTGTACTCATACTGATGACCAGAGGGCATTAACCTCCACATGGGTTACACTAGAACTGAAAAATAGCGGTTGAATTGGGGTACACTATCGACACACTTTACGTGGCTTGGAATTTCGAAGAATTCTCAGAGCGCACTGCACAACACGAAGGATTATTTTGTGCTTATATTGACCGATTCTATGCGCTAAAAATTGCATCTGAAGGATACCCCAGTGAATGCAAGAGCAGTGAGGAAAAGACGTACAAATATGAGATTGAACAAAAAGAACAAATAACCCTGGCAGAGATAAAACGAAATCCTGGTCTTCGTTCAGTGGCAAAATTCATGCTGATTTCCTTGTGGGGAAAAATGGCTCAAAACGCTCGGCAACCCGTCACCGAACTAGTGACAGACCCACAAAGACTTTTAGACCTATTAAAAGATGATGCAATCGATGTTTCATCTTGTGAACCAGTGACCGATAGTGTGATTCGCGTGACGCATAATCACAAAGAGGACATAACCGTTGAGTCTAATTTCAAAACCAATATAATAATAGCTGTCTTTGTCACGGCGCAGGCTCGGATTGTACTGTACAACTTTCTTTCCAAAATCGCAAGCTCTGATTTGATATATAACGACACTGACAGCGTCATATTCCGGCGGAAAAAGATCACCTTCCAATTCAGCCGCACAACAACTTGGGGCAAATGACTAACGAACTAAAAAGCTATCCCCCAGGAACATACATACAAAAAATTGTGCTTGAGTACAAAGAACCATGCTTATGAATTGATATTACCGGATGGGAGAAAAGAAACAGTTATAATGATCAGAGGTATAACACAAAACACACAGTATGATGTATTTGGATATGATTATATCTTTTCCGTCGACGAATTTCCGTAAAGACAAACAATTCAACATAAGAACAGTTGAAGGTGAAAAAATAAACAGAATGGTCGCATCGAAAAATAACATGCAGGAAGACTTCTCGACAAGGCCATTTGGATTTGTCGAAAACTGTTCGAATTGATATAATTTTTTCGCAAAAATTTAATCGTTCCATCTCCGCTTTTTTGTCGTTGTTTTCCTGTGTGCTGAGAAGTTGAAAATTTTCATATTCACACTTCCACAGTGTGCATAAAAATGATTTGTAGACGTACATGACTGGTATGTGACGAAAACAATATGCACATGTGTGGTCATTTCATGCACAATATTTTAGCTAATGTCGTGCTTGTACTTGGTCAGATTAATTATATTTTATGTTTTCAATTTGTTTTTTGTACCGCCGTTGGTGAATACTCATGTTTGGTTTGGTTAAGCGCGATGTTTATTGTGTATGTTTGATGCATTTGTCGTTGTATGTCGCTTTTGTTCTTCGATTGGCGCTATACAAATGTATGATTGCTTGGTTTGTTATGTACATTGTGTCTGACGTTTACATGTTTGCAAATGATTTTTTTGCGCTAGTGTCGTTTTGCTGTTTATTTTCACTTGTTGGGTGCTATGTTTACTTGGTCATGTATATTGGTTTGATGCATTTTATTCATTTTTCACGAGTGGTTTTCAATCAAAGTCTTGTCGGTTTGCTCTCTTTTATTAATATGTGTGTGTGTGTGTGTTTATTTGTTAACATTTGTGTTATTTGTGATTCTTTGTTATTTGTAGTTATAAGGATTTTTTTGTACCGTAAAACAGAATATAACTCTTGTTGAATAGTTAAGCTTTATCCGTTACGAAAAACACTGTTTCATTATATGTGATGTCTCTCACTTACATAGCAACTGAATAAGTTGTAACTTAGTATCTGATCTTGGTTTGGGCATTCCAACTGAACTGAACAAATAATACTGCGACAAAATATACAAATACTGCGTAATACTACGATACTGCGTGTTTTATGCGACAAAATATAAAAAAATCAAGTTGTTGCAGTCACGAACAATTTTTCCAAATCAAATTAGTCTGTTATGGCATAAGAAACGTATAAATACAAGAACACCACAAAATTTTCTTTAATTCTACATCAAAGCCACTGGCGTACACACACACACACTCGTTATGATCACATATGACTGTAGATTGCAAACACCATTCACATGTATACTAAACGGGCCGAGTGGAAGTGGTAAGTCTGGATTGATTGCAGATCTTTTGACGAAAGCTGGTGTTGTGATGTCGCAAAGACCCGACTACATTCTCTACTGTTTTGGCAGCCGATGCGCTGAACCCACACTGTTAAAACTGGTGGACGAGGTTCACGAAGGTATTCCTGATTATACAGTGCTTCATGAGCTTTCTTCTACTTACAAGTATGCAAATGGATGTATGATAATTTTTGATGATATTATAGATGCTGCGGACAACAAATGGGTTCGAGATCTTTTTGTTAAGATTTCACGACATGACAAAGTCAGTGTAATATTTGTCACACAGAATGCATTTTTGAAAAGTCCAAATTTTAGGACAATAAGCCTCAACGCTAACTACTACGTCTTCTTTCGGAACTTTCGAGACAGGAGTGCTATTAGAGCGTTTACTATGCAGTACCTTCCAGAAAACATGAAGTTTGTCATGGAAGCCTACCAAGACATTATGCGACAGCCATATGGTCATTTGTTTTTCGATTTGAAGCAAGAGACTGATAGCAGGTTACGTTTACGTGGAAATGCACTTAAAGAGCCAATAAAAGTGTATGTTCCTGTGCGTATAAAAGTATAAAACACACTCGTGATATCATTCGTTAAAATGTGTTCAGCATTGAAGCGTCACTGGACTCTGTTGGACGTTTTGCCTAGAGTCTAGGCAAACGGTCACCAAACCGTCAGGGGTCACCACCTAGTCAGGGGTCACCAAACTTTTTTCACAGTGGGCCGGATAACTGAAAGAATGACGAGCGCGGGCCGCATATTCATTCTGTTCCATACTTGCAAGTCAGAACGAAAGCTCTGGGAAAAAAGACGAAAAACTAAGTTTAGCATTCCATGTTAATAAAAAAACAAAGACAACCAACATTTTATTTACTAAAAAGTTTTCAAAGAAGGCGACGTAAGCAAAAGGATAGTTACATTAGACCTAGTGTGCACATATCCGAATCTCACAAACTAAACAGCAAAAAAGTTTAATGAGATTTGTGAAACTGACGTTTGGCTTTCAAGATATCATCAATGTTTGGTTTGGAATTGCTGCATCCAATCAAGAGAATTGCTTTCAAATGTTCGTCAGTCAATCTCATTCGACGTGTTGACTTCACATACTTCATTTTTGAAAATGCTTGCTCACAGACATAAGTTGTTCCAAACACTGATGCCATACCAGCGGCAAATTTCTTCAATTTCGGAAACTCAGGATCAGGTAAGCAGCGGTAAAATTCGACAAGTTTTCCTTCTCTGTGCTTCTCTTTCAACAAGTCATTTGCTTGCAAATCAATGAGCTCCAACTGTAGTTCAACTGGCACATCATCAAGGTTACAATCAAACGGATTCTGGAACAGAAGAATGTCACTCTCAGTTCTGTCGAGATCTGAAAATCTCTCCAAAAAATGCTTCTTCAAGTCACGAATAATAATTTTTGGAAAATCGAGGTTGACATCTTCAGCGATTGAAGCGCAAAACTCTCTGAAACAGTGAAAATGAGAGAAGTTTTTTCCTTCCAGTTGTGCTTCAAACAATGACAGCTTTCTCCGAAATCCTTTGATGATTCTGTAGAGATCACAGATGAGGTTATCCTTTCCCTGAAGTTTCAAGTTCAGTTCATTCATGTGGGATGTGATGTCGACCAAAAAAGACAACTTTGACAGCCAGATAGGATCTGACAGCTGTGGATCGGCTCTATCTTTTTCAGTGAGAAAAACATCTATTTCGTTTCGGAGCTTGTAAAAACGAAACAGGACTTTACCACAGCTGAGCCATCTCACTGCTGTGTAATAAAGCAAGTCAAATAAATCAGAATCAATTTCTTCAAGAAAAGCCTGGAACTGACGGTGATTGAGTGCATGTCCCCGAATGAAGTTCACAGCAGAAACGACTGGTTTCAGTACACAAGAAATATCTAAGGCTTTCCCACAGAGTGCTTGCTGATGTATGATGCAGTGTATGAACAGAGCGCCTGTAATTTGAAGATCTTCCAACTGAGTCCTGATCTGCCCCACCAGACCCTTCCTCCCTCCAGCCATGTTTTTACCTCCATCAACTGCAACACCTCGAAGCTGATTCCAGTGAAGGTTATAGTCTTGCAAAGTTTTCTGCACTTCCATGAAAATGTCTTTTCCAGTTGTTGTTCCATGCATGCTGCAAACGGATGCCAACTCTTCTGTTATCTGAAAGTCCAAATTGACACCACAAATGAACACGAGAAGTTGTGACGTACTCGAGAGATCAGTGGACTCATCCAGCGCCAGAGAATACCACAAGAAGTTCCTAGCTTTCTCACGTATCTGTAGCTCTATGTTCTCTCCAAGTTCTTCTGTTCTCCGCACAACTGAACTTGTCGAAAGGCTGATACTTCCAAACAAATCGGCTTTCTCAGGACACAAGTCATTTGCTGCTTCCATCATACACGCTTTGACGAAGTTGCCATCAGTGAACGGTTTTCCTCGGACTGCCATCTTATGCACTATTTTGTAACTTGTACGAGTGACAGATTCATTTTCAGCAAACTTTCTCGTGAAGACGTTTCTTTGAGTTTCTAAACCACGTTTCATGGACTCATATTTCTCAGAGCGTAACTTTCCAGGAAACTTTGAATATGTTGATAGATGTTTTGTTTCATAGTGACGCCTAATATTGTACTCTTTCAAAACGGCAACACTTTCGCTACATATCACACAACTAGCTTTCTGGTCCTTTGTTTCCACAAAGAAGTACTTTACTCCCCATTCTTCATTGAAAACGCGACACTCGGCGTCCACTTTTCTTTTCTTAGAAGCCATAATGAAGGGTGAAGAAAACGGGATCTTGAAATGAAAAAGAAATTGAATTAGAAACATAATTAATACCCTATTGAAACATGAGTAAAGCAGAAGATTCAGGGGTCACTGCACAGTGTGGCAATTCCATATAAAAATGTATGGAATTGCCTACCCTTACCTATCACTGTCAAACAAAGAAATCCTTGTTACATACCTATAAAATGGATGACAGGCAAAAAGAAGTAAATATTACTGGAGCGTCGGACCTGTGTTGACAGCCGGACTCAACGTCACCTAGATACTATCTAGGTGGCGTTGCCGGACTCATCTAGGGGTGGGAAAGATGCGTGTTTGTGTGTGTAGCCATGGAAACCATGGTGACGTCAGAGCGTAGGCGGAGCTACCACGAGCCGAGGAAGGACGTCAGTTCACCGTCGACGGGCCTGGTGAACTGACGTCGCGGGCCGGATTCGGCCCGCGGGCCGTAGTTTGGTGACCCCTGGCCTAGACTATCGAGAAAGCAATTGGCGATCATCTTGAAAAACTGCGATACATCACTGGTGCGTGCTATTTGTGAGATTTGTCATAATGTATTAGACGATCGAGTTCCACTGGCCCAAGAGGATAAGAAACGTTTGTCTTTTAAATCGTGATTTGTCACGATTTAAAAGAGTCCTACGGTATTTGGCGTCGAAAAGACCATCGCTGAAAAGTAAGAAAGCTGTCCTGGTACAAAAAGGAGGATTTCTACCTATTCTGATTCCCATTGTATCGTCAATTATCAACGGCATAATGTCCGCAGTGGCATGAGTCTGTTTCATAAAATGGTACTTCTTTCTCAGAGGACTTACGACGATTTGAAGAGTCAAACTGAGTATGCAAACATTGTTCCCTCTGAAACATCTCAACAGCAACAGGATCAGCATTCAGGGTTATTGAATAGAAACGACTTGTCTGATGAGCAGAAGCGCATTATGTACCTCAACCGCTTTATACCCAGACTTTCTGAAAATACTCAAGTAAAAACAGACAGACAACAACATCAAAGTGAACCGAACCAGACACAATTGTCTACTGAAAAATGGATAAATCTTGTTCCGTCGTCGTATAAAAATAATGCACGTTTTCTGTTGGAGCAATTGAGTCAGGTTTTTCGTTGGAACGACAAGGGAGTGGTGTTCATTGGCAATAAGCAAGTGGACGATTCTCATATTGTCGATATACATAATTTTATTTTGAGACGACGTCAAAATATTAGTAAGCCTAGTGGGTGGACTGAAATTGAGCCACCTGTAAAATCACTCAACCTACCTAAAGAAATACTGCTCAACTCAACGATTTTTATATCAACGACAGGACAACTCAACGAGTTCCTCTCTCCAGCTGCAGATCAAAGAATTGTTAAGAAACGAAAATGGAGTACAAGGCTAAATTGAGTCGAATGTACCGAGACATTGAAAAACCATATGCACTAGGCAATATTCGTGCGCTGCCTGCAAACATCGGTGTCCCTGTACGCACAGTGCACATGTGGTTGAAATCGCAAATAACTGAACAGCTGCATAAACCTGTGCGCAAGATATTCCAGCGAAATTCATACGATGTCGCAGGCTTAAAAATCTGCTGGCAGATAGATCTGTGCGACTTGTCACGACTCAAGGGACACAACAAACAAAACTGCTATTTGCTAGGTGCAGTTGATGTTTTCAGCCGTCAAGCATTGGTTCGCGCAATGACTCGACGATCAGGACCAATGGTAGCCAAGCATATGAAATCAATCTTCGATGCAAACGAGCGCAAAATACCGAGACAAATATATTCAGACAAGGGAACAGAGTTCACTGGAAAGGAATTTAAGAAAATCATGAAAGAATACGCCGTACATCACTACACTGTGACTAACGTCATACGGAAGGCATACATTGTTGAACGAATGTGGCGTTCATTGGTGAACTTAATTTATAATTACATGATCGAATTCAATACGAAAATATACATTGATGCTCTGCCCCTTCTGGTGGAAATTTACAATAACAGGTACCATAGAAGCATCGGTATGGCTCCCAATGAAGTCACAATGATGAACCTGATAATCAAGCTGAAAATGCATAAACATTTAGCTTACGCATTGGGTTGGGTTGTTGATTCAAACACAGATTTCGATAATTATGTGACAATAGCAGCATACAGCACTGCAAGTTTGGAAATGGATGTACATCGACTGGATCCGTCGATCATTTATATATACATGAAACAAATAATCGCGCACATTGTAGGTGACATTATGGCACCCGTACTCAAGATCATAACTTATCAGTAGGGCTGTCAAAAAAGTAACCTAAAAATCAGAAAAAAGTAACTTTATTTTCGAGAAAAAGTAACCTAAAAATAACCTGAGTTTTAAAGTTATTATCACTTTTGTATCGTTTTATCACATGTATATCACGCCTTTGCTGATTAGTGCGCCATGTGAAATACACGGTTCGTTTGTTGTTTGTTTGTGAACATATAAAGTAGCCTAATAACTGAGAAAAAGGTAACCTAAAAATAACCTTAATAATCTTAATAAAAATAAAATAATAAAAAAGGTCAATTTCTGTTTGCAGCTCTGAAGGAAGAGAATACAGCAGTCCTTCTTTACTATCCTCTTTCCGAGTTGGTACTACTCTTCCACCCTCTCCGATCTGGTACCATTTTTACAACAAACAACCAAAAGTGACTTAACATAATTTAGCTAACATCGAAAAAAGGAGCATAACCATCAAAATATAATTTTAAGTGGAACGCTCATACAAATGCGAAATACACTAATCGCAAATGTAAATATTTTGAGTAATGGTCGCAATAATGTTCTTTATATTTTTTAAATGAAACTTTTTATCAAATAGCACGTACTACAGTAGCGTAAACACTGCATGTGTGAATGCCCCCCATCCTCCCATATGTCAAACGTGGGATAATGGCGCTATCTCACGCCCTGAAAATCACGTGCAAATTCCTGTTAAAGTAAATACGTATTGTGAAGTGCTACAGTGCAGTATCTGGTATAGAGAGCTCACACATACCACATACCGTACTATACCACGCTCCAAACATCTCAAGACACCCTCCGGTTCGTGAACATTTCCTAAAATGGAATTACACTATCCTGCGTACCCAAAAACGTATGAATATCGAGTAGCACGGATATTAAGATGAATATCAATTTCTAAATCCTAACAGCAGAAATGTTGACATTTCTTGATCTTCAGACCTAATATTCCATCTCTTTTCCTATTTTATCCTCATATATACCGTTTTTGTGCCTCTTATCTTCAAAAAGTCACCAAACTTCGTGGTAAACTTACCTAATAACAAGAAAAATAACAAAAGGTAACCTGACGATAAAAAAGTAACCTTAAAAGCAAAAAAGTAACCTAACGATGAAAAATTTACTATTGGTAACCTGATAACTTTTTTAATTATTATCGTACACAACTTTTTCATGCAGTTCCAGGTAGCTTATGAAAAAGTGACCTTTAAGTGAAAAAGTAACTTTATGAACTTTTGACAGCCCTACTTATCAGTCAACAGAGAGCAGCATCGCCAACTCTCCGTCGACGAATTCTGTTAGGAGTAACATCGTTAGAGAATTTCGACCTATCCAGTATTTCCCGCTGGCCGAAGAATGTTCACGTTTGGATTTTAGAACGACAGAGAACGACAGTGTATCGCCAGTGAATTTATTTCCACGTGCACTTTTCAAACAGATCGACTACCAAATCAACGATACACTCGTCACCGATGCATCTTCAATGTACGGATATCGATCCTTCTTGGAAACTCTTTTATCGTACAATAGCGGTGCGAAGAAAGGTCATCTGAGAGCGGCAATGTAAAACACCGGAAAAAATAAAACTGATAAGAAACTTTGATCAGTTTGCATTGATTGCCAGTCAAGATGATTATAAAAATGATATTCTTGACTTGAGATTAATTGTGGAAAAGGTGACGCTCCATGATTCAGTATGGATTGAAGTACAAAAACAGTTGATCAAAAGTCTTGCAGTGTACCCGTTGCTTCGTGTACTGCTGAAAAATTTCACAGTTCTTAAAGGCAATTTGAACGACACTCTCAACAACATATTTTCATCGCAAATTCTACGACAATTGCTGTTAGGCATTGTGAGCGCCGGAGCGTTCCACGGCACCATCAATTCCAATCCGTGGAGTTGCCAGCATTACAATGCAACTTGTGTACAGTTTTTCATCAACGGTGAGCCGTTTCTAGCTCAACCATTCAAGCCGAATTCTAAAGAAAAACTGTACATTAATGCCTACTTGAGCTTGTACAACGGCACAGGTCTCGACATTGATAATCAGGACTTGGGTATTACACACAGTGACTATGGTGCAGGGTACACGTTATTCATTGTAGACCTAACGCCGGATATGTGCGGCTCGGATCATCTGCATAAAAGGAGTTTGGTACGTGTCGTTATAAGGTGACATTCGAAGAAGCTCTGCCTGAAACTGTCGGTGTTATTGTCTACGGTACATTTGAAAACGAAATACGCATTGACAACAAGCAAAGTGTAACGTCCGATTTCCATATATGAATTCCAGGCAACTTGAATAAATTTTGGCTAGCTCAACTACTTTATGTGGAGTTTGAGCCCTGTGATCGTTTGAGATATTTTCAGTTTCAACATCGGGGGTCAATTATTGTTAATACGCAACCACGTGGTTTGCCTGGCCAACATTGGATAGTTTTCGCATCCGACGGCAATAATTTAGAGTATTTTGATTCTAGTGGAGTTCCTCCGCTCTGGCATCCTTCATTTATGATATTCATCCAAAGGCACGGCGGTTGGCAAAGATGCAAGTTCAGCGCGCTCCAAGTTCAGTCATCGACCAGCAGTACATGTGTAGTGTTTTGTGTTCTGTTTGCTCTTTGTTTCGATTTTGGTATGAAGCTGGAAGATTTTTTGTCACTATTCTCGGGCAACACCTATAGAAACGAGCAATTTTTACCGCAAATATGGTCATTATTCAAACCAGTGCTGGTATACTGTTCTACAGCCGCCCAGATATATCATACTGGACACGGCTAGCAAAAATCACTTCAATTTTCTTACACAACGTATTCATGGTCTGGAGTACGCCTACTGTCCGTACCTGACATTTATCTACGAAGATGTGATCAGAAGATTTAGTCGAATGATTCGACGACTGAAACCTGAGAGAATTTTCGCCAAAGGATTCGATAAAGCAAGACGATTATCGACATTACTGCGAGTGAACGTGGAAAACCTTGAGGATCCCTTCATGACTGTTCAAAGTGGACTTTGAACGTATTTCATGTCCACACCGTCATTTATTCAAACATCGATGTGCTGTTGAACGCTGTCAAATATTTTCCAAATGTTTGTACTTCGTTACATTGTTGCGACCGGAAATGTTGTGTTTTAGCAGCGCCGTCTATACTGGACGGAGGCTTTAGTTACTTTTTTCGCCGCTAGGTGGCACTACTTGCGGTACATGGTTATCTACTCACTCAAACAAACCAGCACACACATACACAAAGATACAAACACAATCGGTTGTGTTTGCCCTCTTTATTACACTTGTATTTACGTCAATTATTTACCTTTTTATTTACGTAAAATTTCTATTTGATCTCTATTAATGATTGGTATTACTTATTTGTGTTTGTGTGTGACTGTGTGTGTGTGTGTGTGTGTATGTTTATCAGAGGCGAAATTGTCTTCGTTTTTGCTATGTGCATTCAGTCATATGTCTGCTGTGCATCTTGCTTGCAACATGTTTGTGTTGCATAGCTTCTCAACAGGTGGCCGCTCTCTATCTCTGTGTATTTTCAACATTTCATCTTCGAATTATTTCACTAATAAAAACCAGTCAGTCTTAGCTATTGCCAAAAGAGAAGAATTAGTCGGGTGTTCGAAACCCGGCGAAGGAGAATTACTTTGGGCGAATTCTATAATCCAACAGTCCCTGTCCACCCAGCAGTCAATGATGGTACCACATATCAGTCATGAGTTGCGCCATGCATTCTGGGGAGGTGGCCTCTCTAATACATCTTCCGTCCTTGTGTCATCATAGCGTGGAGAGGGTCGGTTCTGCGGTGGCAGCGAGCTGCACGGGACACACCTGTGTGTTCATAAGCTTCGGCTTCTTCCCGTGTAGCAGCTGTCACTTCAGGCCTTCAACCTTGTAACCTTTGTCGCTCAAATGGAGATTTTACGGTGTATGTGTGTCTGTGTGTGTAGGAGCGGTGGAGATACTAGGTCGTGAGCAATTTATCGGCTTGTATGTGAGCGGTGCCCTAGTCTCATCGCTGACTAGCTATGTGACACGTGCTATGTCGGGACAGGTTTTCGTCTCACTGGGAGCCGTGAGTAACACACACACACACACACACGTGCATACACACATACACACATTCACTCTTCAGTTGATCGTGCTGTGTGAAGGTTGTGTTTGTCTGTGTTGGCTAAAGTTCGAGTGGTATAAGTGAAGGTCGTGTCATAATGGATATCGAAACTGTTAAGCTTATGATGGATTCGCAGGAGAGAGCGTTCAGGTCGGCTATGGACTTGGTGGTGAGGGAACAGAACAGCAGAATCTCTGTCGCGGAGGAGACCATCAGGGAGATGGAGAAGAGCTTGGAGTTTGCTCACGCAGAGATAAGAGACTTGAAGAAGGAGGTGAGTTTGCTGAAAAAGAGCGAAGATGGGAATTTCAAGAAAATTGCGGAATGTGAAGAAAGACTGAGAACTACAGAAGACTATAACAGAAGGAAGAACATCAGGATTGCAGGACTGGCAGAGTGTTCCTCCCAAGAAACATGCGAGGAAACCGCAGTGGTGGCCAACAAATTGTTAAAGGACAAACTTGGAATCGACAATGCGACTATTGACGAGGCACGCCGTGTCGGTCGCTCAAAGGATAACAGAAAACCGCGAACTATTTTAGTACGGTTCCAAAATGTGCATGATAAGCACAATGTCACGCGCAATGCGAAAAAACTCAAGGGCAGCGGGATCTTCGTGAATGAAGACCTGTCACCGGCCTCCCTAGCGGAGAAGATGCGACAAATGCCGGAGATGAAAACTGCGAGAGAAGCTGGCAAGATCGCCTACTTTCGGCAGGCCCGCCTCATCATCAGGGAAAGACATGATGGGGCAATGCGGGAGACCAATGTCACTGGCGCTAATGGAGCTGTGCGAGCTGGATCTGGCACTACTACCGGTGCTGAGTCGCGGGTGGTCGATGCAACTCAGACCACCAATGAGAGAATGGCGGGTGCGGTCGGTGGCGCAGAGCGGATATTTACACCGGGAGCAGCGGTTGGCGGGAGAACTACGACGCGCACACAGTCGCAGAGGGTCAACAAAAAGCGCTAAAAACTGTGAGTGTGTTTCGGTTTTGTTACTGATTAATTTACTTCAAATCTGAATCATGTCTGACTCGTCTATAAGCAAGGAACATAATTCATATTTTCGATATGTGTTTGAAAAAATCAATAATGGTGCTCCATGTGAATTGGATAATCAAAATTTCGATCCGCTAGAATTTCATTATGACAAATATGATACAAATGGGGTGAATCACTTCTTGGCACAGCATAATGGTTATGAAGCTGCAACTTCTAAATATGTGAGCATGGAAAGTGGGCTTGAGATTAGAGACAATGATGGGTTTTCCATTCTCGCGCTGAATATTGCTAGTGTACCCGCAAATTTGCAAAGTTTTGTTGATCAGGTACTGAGTCTAAGCAACAAAGAGTTTGATGTGATAGGTTTCTCCGAAACCAGATTAAATGAGGATATTGCCTCACTCTATAGAATTCCTAACTATTCCATGCATGCAATCCACCGTAATAGACAAGGCGGGGGAGTGTGTATGTATGTGAGAGATGTATTTCCCTCTACTGTGCTATATGAATTATGTAGATGTGATCCTGCACTGGAGTGTGTATGTGTAGAGATTATGAACAACAACAAGAAAAGTATTTTAATCTCTGTATATCGACCGCCAAATGGGAATCACACAGAATTTATCAAAAACATGAGTGATATTTTGCTTTTTATAGGCCGCAGATCATATCAACATGTTTATTTTTTTGGAGATTGGAACATCAATTTGTTGTCTAACAGCAGTCTCGTGGAAGAGTTTAAAAATAGTATGTACAACTATTCGTTACTTCCTTCAACCACAAAACCAACCAGAATAACAAACAACTCTGTATCACTTATAGACCACATTTGGCATAACAGGGTATCTGCAAACACAAGCAATTTCATACTTTTCACCGACATTTCTGATCACTGTCCTATTATCTCTTGCTTTCGAGAGAGTGGTGCTCCCTCAAAACCACACCGTCAGATATTGAGGCACGATTTCAGCCAGATAAATATGACATCATTTTCCAACGAGGTGGCAGAAATGAACTGGAATGATGTCAATTCAGCAATATGCCCAAACGACGCATATAATAAATTCACAAATATGATCTGCAGTGCCGTTTCAAGAAACTTTCCGTTGAAGATTGCTAGATCAGGAAGATTCGAAAATACATCTCCTTACCTGACCGCAGGTTTAATCCAAAGTATTAGAGAAAAGCACAGATTAGCAAGACTCGCTCACAAGTGGCCGCTCACATACAAGGATAGGTATAAGCAGTATAGAAATAAGTTGACTTCTATTCTAAAAGCCGCTAAGAACGAGTACTACAAGAGTCAGTTAAAAGATTGTGAAGGCAATCCTAAGAAAACATGGAAGGTGATTAACCAGGTCTTGGGACGTAAAAATGAAAGTAATATACCCATTAATTTAGATGGTATTTCGGACAATCAAGTTGCTGATGCTTTCAATAGACATTTTGTTAATCTGGTGGATAAAGGTCCCACCGCTAACATCACCTTAAAAAAATCCAATTTCAGTCAGTATTTAGATCCATCTCCTTTATTTTCCATGTATTTAGTCCCATGCACTGTGAGTGAAATAAAAGGCTACATATTGTCCCTAAAATCTAATTCGGCGGGGTTTGATAAATTAAACGCAAATATCTTAAAATCGGTGGTAAGCTATATAGTACCTCCTTTGGTTCATATAATTAATCTCTCCTTCAGTTGTGGAATATTCCCAGACTCTCTGAAAATTGCTAAATCTCTACCACTGCATAAATCGGGGTCAAAAACGTGTATCAATAATTATAGACTAATATCAATTCTCCCAGTGGTAAGCAAAATATTTGAAAAGGCCATTGCTTACAGATTGATTCATTTCCTTGAAAAAAACAACTTACTCGCGAATTGTCAATTCGGATTTAGAAAAAACAGGTCCACGCAGTCGGCTCTGCTGCACTTTGCGTCAAAAATTTATTCTGAATTAGACAAAAAATCCCACGTGGCATCAGTTTTTATAGATATCTCTAAAGCCTTCGACTCGCTAGATCACGATATATTACTGTTTAAATTGCAAAAGTGTGGATTGAGGGGTCCCCCTCTAGATTTAATGAAAAGTTATTTGGCCGATCGTAAACAAATGGTATTCTGTAATGATGTATGCTCTCAGTACAGTGTGATCAAGAGCAGAGTGCCACAGGGGTCCATTTTGGGCCCAATTTTGTTCCTAGTGTATATAAATGATATAATAAATTCTAGCAATGCCTATTTCACCATGTATGCAGACGATACCAGTTTCATTGTTTCCGATCACGACCTACAAAATCTTCACTTGAAATTGTCCCAAACGTTAGATGATATAAATCTTTGGACAGAACATAATAAGCTGAAACTTAATGTTAAAAAAACACATGTCATGTTATTTCAAAACAGGTCTCTGACACATACTCTGCACACATTAAAACTTGGAAATAATGTTGTTCAGCGGGTTAAGAGCACACACTTTTTAGGTGTCATAATAGATGAATATTTCAATTGGAACGAACACATTGCCAGTGTATGTAGGGCATTATCTAGGACAGCAGGTGTCATATACCGTACCAGACGAACTCTGACTACGGAAGCAATGAAAACCTTGTATTATGCCCTTTGCTATTCCAAATTGATTTACTGCATATCAGTCTGGGGCTGCACATGGCCATCATTTTTAAAATGTCTCTTCACTGTTCAGAAACGCATCCTGGAACTAATTTTCTTCAAGAAAAGCAGGTATTCAGCTGACGAGATATTCGCCAACCAGAAAATGTTAAAACTTGAGAATGTGCACAAGTATTTCTTGTATCTTACCATACACAGATCAATGAAAAATAATGATGCCATATTTCAAATTCAAGGACACTCATTAACAACACGTAGAAATAATGTGAATTTGGTATGTCCATCCTTCCGAACCAGCCTCTTCAAAAATTCAATATTATACCTTGGGCCTAAACTTTGGAACTGTCTACCGGTTTGTATTAAATCAGCATATACCATTATGTCTATAGATACGTTTAAAGCGAAAATTAAACACCACTTGTATAACCTCCAGGCAAACACATAATTTGTACGTTCACAGTATGACTGTATTGTTTGTTTTGTATATATTCTGTTTTTGCATTGTTCTGTTGCATGTTTTGTTTTAGCATATGTTTTGTAGTAATTTGTTGCACTGCACAAATCTAGATTAAAAATATTTATTGTCTGTCTAACAAGCCATGGCTTGACAGACTATATTGCCTCTGATGTTTTCGTTATTTTGTGTTACCTGTGTGATGTTGTTTTTTTGGCAATAAATGATACAATACAATACAATACAATACACCCGGACATACACATATACGTATATTCTCATTCAGACAAACGAGATTAAACTGGATTGCCGTTTTGCAGTTCTCAATCTTCTTATTGGTCGTGTCGATCGTTCGTGCGAGTTTTTGATGATCACTAGGGCTGTCAAAAAAGTAACCTAAAAATCAGAAAAAAGTAACTTTATTTTCGAGAAAAAGTAACCTAAAAAAGTAACCTAAAAATAACCTGAGTTTTAAATTTATTATCACTTTTGTATCGCTTTATCACATGTTTATCACGCCTTTGTTGATTAGTGCGCTATGTGAAATACACGGTTTGTATGTTGTTTGCATGTGAACATATAAAGTAACCTAATAACCAATAAAAAGGTAACCTAAGAATAACCTCCTCCAAAAAAGGTCAATTTCTGTTTGCAGTTCTGAAGGAAGAAAATACACCAGTCCTTCTTTTTATCCTCTTTCCGAGTTGGTACTACTTTTCCACCCTCTCCGATCTGGTACCATTTTTACAACAAACAAACCAAAAGTGACTTAAAATAATTTAGCTAACTTCGAAAAAAGGAGCATAACCATCAAAATATAATTTTAAGTGGAAAGCTCATACAAATGCGAAATACACTAATTGCAAATGTAATTATTTTTAGTAATGGTCGCAATAATGTTCTTTATATTTTTTCAATGAACTATCAAATAGCACGTACTACAGTTTGTATATTAGTGTGATCGTAAACACTGCATGTGTGAATACCCCCGTCCTCCCATATGTATCACCCTGTGCTCACAGTCTTATAAATGTCAAACGTGGGATAATGGCGCTATCTCACGCCCTGAAAATCACGTGCAAATTCCTGTTCAAGTAAATACGTACTGTCAAGTGCTACAGTGCAGTATCTGGTATAGAGAGCTCACACATCGTACTATACCACGCTCCAAGCATCTCACGACACCCTCTAGTTCGTTGACATTTCCTAAAATGGAATTACACTATCCTGCGTCCCCAAAAACGTATAAATATCCAGTAGCACGGATATTAGGATGAAAATCAATTGCTAAATCCTAACAGCAGAAATGTTGACATTTCTTGATCTTCAGACCTAATATTCCATCTCTTTTCCTATTTTATCCTCATATATACCGTTTTTGTGCCTCTTATCTGCAAAAAGTCACCAAACTTCGTGGTAAATTTACCTAATAACAAGAAAAATAACAAAAGGTAACCTGACGATAAAAAAGTAACTTTAAAAGCAAAAAAGTAACCTAACGATGAAAAAGTAACTTTTGGTAACCTAATAATTTTTTAATAATTATCGTACACAACTTTTTCATGCAGTTCTAGGTAGCTTATGAAAAAGTGACCTTTAGGTGTGTAATGTAATCGGGCAAAGCCCTCTTACCTCTCGCGCAGGAAAAACCCGCGCACACGACGAGAATACGTCCACACAGCGAATATCTCTCGAACACACGGCAACGATGCTTACAACGCACAGGCCACCAACCGAATGACGCTCGACCGCTCGCAAAGCCAGCTTCACACACGCCACCTGATACACGCCTCCGGCACTAGGCTCAAATCGCGGCCAATCAGCGCGCAGCAACGTGCGACGTCATACCTCGCACCAGTCGACTCAAGTGAACCGCTATGACGTCACACCGCACGCCACTCGACAACAACGCCACATCTCCCCCAGCTTTTCACCTGAAAGCTCACAACAAACACGCTTGCAAACACGCACGGTTAAACTTCATCATCGGATAGACACACGTACTCGTTTAACCATGCCGGCGGTCGACGTCTCCTCGTTGACCGCCTCGGCTGCTCGACTGCAGCCTCATCCTCGACTCTCTCAGCCGCGACGCCCTCTCCGACATTCTCTCGAGCAGTATGTACACTCACGCCCTCTGAGGGCTCACCAGGTTCCTGCTCCACAGACACACGGTCCGCATCCACGCCCTCGCCAGTAGCCAGTCGCTCAGGTGGCAGGCTGTCAGGTGTTCTGTCACCGCCGGGACTATCGGCCGCCTCGTCCCGTCCGCCATCACCGCTCAGGTCCAAGCTACACCGGGTGGCTCCACCGGGTGGCTCCACATCTCCGCGATTGCCGGTCGCATCCACATCCCAACCGCCGCTGGTCGGTTCCACGTCGCCATGAGTGCCGGTCTCGTCTATGGCTCCACTATGGCCGGCACAGCGACGCTTGCGCAGGTCGAGCACATGGCGCGGCATGCCATCTACGCACACAACGTGCTGTGAGACGACCCTGGTCACCTTCCCGAGGGTCCACGGCGTTGTACATGACGGGATCGGCGGTTTCACCCACACCTCGTCACCAACGGCAAACGCTGCTGTCTGGTCATCAGCGTCCCTGCGGCCGGTCTCAAATGGAAGACGCCACTCGTATCTGAAAATACACCTCGAGGGAATAGTGCTCACCTGAGTCTCTTTGCGCGGCGTAACGTTGTACCAGAACGTCGCCTCCTCCGGGGAAATATGTCCCCTCGCTGCGATCCTTTTGATCGTACGGTGATTTCGCTCCACGATCCCGTTACCGCCCGGGGCGTATGCGGCTCGGAATCGCAAAGAAATGCACCACTCGTCGGCGAACTGCTCCATCGCCGCCGACCGGAACGCCGTAGAGTTGTCCAGTAACAGCTCCTCAAACGGCCCACGCTCAATCACAATCTGCCGCAGCTGAGCTATAATGCACAACGCCGTCTCATTCGGCAATCTGCGCCATACGGCAAGACGTGATGGACCACAATCCACCATCGACAGGTAAACGCCGGCATCGTAATGGGTGACGTCCGCTGCCACTCGATACCAGTTCCTGTCCACGGCCAGACTACCCTGACCTACGAGATTCTCCTCTCTCACCGCTGGATCGATACGTTGACAAGCCTCGCATCCAGCTAACTCCGCCTTCACATGGGCTCTCGTCAAATCACTCCGCAATTGTTGACCCAGGTACAGCGTCCTCTCGACACCTAAATGATGGGGCAGATGAGCCGCCCAAACGGTGTCCTTAATGCTCTTCTTCGTAGCAATAGCTGCTGATATTGCCACCTCCTCCTCACCAGCGTCACGATGAACAAGCCACTTCTTGGCCACCCTGGTCATCTGATCAGCTTTATTCTCCACAGTCGTGACAAACCGGAGAGAAACTGTCAGGCCATGCTCGGCGATCGTCTCCTTAATCACCGCCAGTCGGCGCTTCACCAGCATCTCGGCAGAACCTTTAGTGCGGACACGGTTGCGCCCCTCGACAGTGCTGTCCATCCAACTAAGCACTGTCCTCGAGTCTGTCGCGACGGTAAACGTCTTGAACCCCCACGAAATCGCCATATTGATGCCACGACCGACTGCCTCCAGTTCGGACACATTAATGTGTAGAACGTCGGTCTTCTTACGGAGCCAAGTAGCATCCTCAACGATGCAGCCGTCCACCTCGACCACCTCGCCAAGCGCCAACGTGATCGCGTCAGTCCATACAGGGACGTCTCCAGCTGCGTTCACGTCCCATCGACCCCTTACCGGGTCCGGCTTCTGAACACGCTGCAACAGCTCAGACACAAGCACACACACAACATTCTCCACCGGGTTATCCCACGACCCGCCACACCCCAACCGTTTCAAAAAACTGCAATGGGGGCGTAACCACCCGGCAACGGGGTAATGGCCGACTAAACGACCACATACGGAGAACAACCCACGCTTGGTCAGCCCTGTCAATTCGGGTGCAGCGTCACGAAGAGCTGTCCCTCTCGACATATTCAACCACCCATCGGGTCCCTTCCTCAGAGCAATTCCCAATAATCGACCCCCATCTAGGCCCTCCGGCTCCTTAGTCTCAAAGCCATACCTTCGCAGATGCTCCCGAAGCTGCTGCACGCTCACATCGGACGTCCTCACGATGATATCGTCGACATAATGATCTGTCGCCTTTCGCACCTTCTCGTCCAATGACAGGACCTTTCGCAGAATCAGCGTCATTATTCTTGGTGCACATGACAGGCCGAAGCCCAGCCGCGTCAACGCATAATGCACACCATTATACCTCACGACCTGATACTTCCACAGATCTCGGCTCACGTGAATCTGCAGGTACGCCGACTTGAGATCAACTACCTTGATCTCCCCCTGCCATTGCCTCCACTCTCTGATCTTGTCAGCACACACTGACACACCGTCATCTCCTGTGTGACACTCGACAAAGCCGTTCAGCTCACGGTAATCCATAACAGGACGAACTTTGTCTTTCGTCGGCTGTACGACGGCCAACAGCGGGATGATCCCCTTTACTGGGCCGTGCCATGTGATTAACCAGCCTTTCTCGATCCAGCTCCGGATCTCGGCATTGTACCTCTCGCTCACTCCGGGAGCTCTCGTACATCTGTACTCCGCCACGCTGTTCTGTAGCTGGTCCGGCTCTTTGTCAGACCACCGCCAGCTCACCGTCCATCGGCCCTCAGCGAATGACGCTACGAAGTGCTTGTCGACAACTTCCAGCGGCTGCGGACTATCCGTGGAACCTGCCAACATAAACCTCACACACTTCGTCGATTTATTAGACACACTCTTACGCGCCGGTGCACGACAGCACCCCTCGGGGTAAGGTTTCCCCCACTCAACGGTGTATTTAGAGTCAACACCCCTTTTCACTGTCACGCCTCCCATATGGTCGATAACATCGTTGCCCAGGAGGCACTCCACCCCAAGGTTTTCTAATCCCTTAACTACGAGCCCGGGAACTCTAAAACAGTGTCCCTGCAGCCCTATTACTACGTCACAGGACTTCGTCTCATGAGAAGTCCTACCATCCGCTGTAATCAACGGTCGTCCCCGACGGGGAAGTGAACCCGCCACCACCCGTGCACTAACAATTGTGCACTCACTTCCCGTGTCAACCAGACACCGGGAGCAACGACCGTTGAGAACAGCTTCAACGACCGGCATACGACGCGAAGTCAATACACCGGCCGTCCCTCGAATCGCCCGGCGGGCCCGACGCACCAAATGTGCTCCGCTGATGAGTCCACGCGCAGAGCAGGGACTCACCGTCGCCCCTTTACAGGGGCCGCCGCTTAATTGCGGTCGACTTCCATGTCGGAGGACGCTGCGCCCCGTGCTGCGCCCTCCACATGAAAATGCGAGCTCGTCCGAGCTCGCGAGCGGCGTGACGTCGACGTCGACGCCGGCTCCTCGCAATCACGAGCGAAATGCCCGTGCTTGCCACACCGGTAGCATTGCGCTCCCGGGCACTCGCGGACCAGATGGTCGCCGCCACATCGGTAGCAGCGGAGCGTCCGGCGCGCAGAAGAGCGCTCCGGACGGCCCGCCCGCCGAGACACAGAGCCGTCTCGCTCGTCCGACGCTTGAGGACCAGGAGAGCGGTCCCTCGAGCTGCTCGCTACTTGGGCGTAGCTGACTCGCTGCCTAGATGCAGCCACCACCCCAAATGGGCGGTTTCTAGCTGCAGCAGCCCTACGCGCACCAATTCTGGCGCGCACCGCCGACAGCACGCTGTCGAACTCGGAGGTATACGCCCCCTCTCTCGCCATAGCCCACTCATAGATTGAGTCGGGTAGGCCCTCATAAAATTTGACGCGGAACGCCAAGCTCTCGGGTGTTAACCCTACACGGCGACCTAGACGCTCTAGGTCGTCCACAAAGGCATCCACTGACTCGCCAGATCGAAGCTGACGAGTCGAGAAGCGCCTCCACGCCTCTTGGCGAGGCACGCCAAACTCGGCGACCAGCGTGGCTTTCACCACGGCCCACTGTGAGGCGTCGCCCACGAGCATGCGCCGGTAAAGCCGGCGCGCGCTCCCATCCAGCATATGGTCGACCATTTCGCAAGGGTCGACCTGCTGGACACGGCATAGCCGCTCAAAGTCGGCCAGCCACTCAGTGACGTCAAGGGTGACGTCACCACCGAAACGCGGTAGAGCCCGCCCTATCCTGTCAAGGATCGGCCCTCGGGCCTGCATTAAGATGTTGGCCAACTGGCCAACATCTACCACGGGTCCTGCGGCCCGCTGCTCGGGTCTCTGACCCTCCTGACCGAAGTCATCGGATTCGCTTCCGGAATCCCCTTCGACAAACTCGCGTTTGCCCCCGCCAACGGCCTCAGCCATAAAGCCGAAATAGCTTGTAATGTAATCGGGCAAAGCCCTCTTACCTCTCGCGCAGGAAAAACCCGCGCACACGACGAGAATACGTCCACACAGCGAATATCTCTCGAACACACGGCAACGATGCTTACAACGCACAGGCCACCAACCGAATGACGCTCGACCGCTCGCAAAGCCAGCTTCACACACGCCAGCTGATACACGCCTCCGGCACTAGGCTCAAATCGCGGCCAATCAGCGCGCAGCAACGTGCGACGTCATACCTCGCACCAGTCGACTCAAGTGAACCGCTATGACGTCACACCGCACGCCACTCGACAACAACGCCACAAGGTGTAAAAGTAACTTTATTAACTTTTGACAGCCCTAATGATCACTGTTGAGCTTGTGCAGTAATTCGCCGATGTGTAACGTTTCGGAGCAGCCGGTCTCTATCCTCAGACAATGTGCTCAACTAAATGCCGTTTGTTTGTTGTCGATTGTGTGTTTATATAGGACGTCAATTGTATGTGTTATTTTCACGCCTCGTGTATGCGCGCGGTGTGCGAAACTCGCACCTATGGTAGATGACACCTATGGATCACGCTACTGCGCGCCGCCGTATATATATATATATATATATATATATATATAATAATAATAATATCTATAATAATAAAGCTCAACGTACATGTGTGAGTGAGTGAGTGAGTGAGTGTGTGTGCAGAACGGCACATTGGTGTATATTGGTGTGTGTGTCTGTGTGTCGATATGTCATGACTCACGTGCATTGCAGCGAGCGTTTGCAGCGAGCGTTTGCAAATGCCCAGTGGCGAGCAGAGTGCGTAGTAAAACAGAGTGTTTAAATAAGTACATTGTCGTGCATGTGCGTGTTCCACAGGCGTTTTTCGAGTGGATATGTGTAGCTTACCAATATTGTAATTGTAATTAACATTTATTTTTCTACTGGTGTTTGTTTTTCACCATTATTCTACACACTGCGCCATTCAGTTGAGCGATTGCTAGAAACGCCCATGCGAGATTGCCACCTCAGGCACACACATACTCACATACACACTGACATACATGCACACACACACACACACGAATACGCACAAACATACTCATACACACACATGTATTTACACTTACACACACATACACATGCATGCTCACACACACACACACAAACACATGCATGCTCACACACACACACACACACACAAACACATGCATGCTCACACACACACAAACACACTCACAGACAAACACGCACACACATACTTGTTTGACCATTAGTGGTGGCGTTGAGTTTTCTATTTCGTGTTTACTGAGGGTGCGTTCGATTAAGCTTGAGAAGTACTTCTCAAGTACTTCTCAAGTACTTGACTACTTTTAAATATGTCAGGTGTGCTATATATATGGTTTCATGAATGCAAATTTAATGTGTATGTGTGTGTATTTGTGTAGATGTTTGTACATGTATGTTTGTGTGTGTGTTTGTGTGTGTGTACTCACAGTTGTACTCACAGTTGTAGTTTACAGGAAATGAGCAGGGCTCAGACTGTCCTGTCTCCATACCCACATTTATCTAACCTATGCTTGAACTGTGCTATACTGTTTGATTGAACTATTTCTTTACCCAAACGGTTCCATATATCTATACACCTACTTGGGAAACTGTACTTATTTATATCCCTTAATACCCGGGTTTGCTGTAGACATTTATTGTGTCCCCTATGGTCCCTCGTACTCCAAACCACCCAATCTTTCCTATCCAATCGTTCCATACCAAGGCTGTGATTGAAAACGTTTATTAAATCCCCCCTTAACCTTCTCTTTTCCAGTGACGACAACCCAATTTTCTCTAACCTTTTTTCATAATTTAACGAACTCAATGATGTTAACAGCTTAGTCGCTACTTTTTGGACTTTCTTTAACCTAGCGATATGTTTTTTATTGTGGGGAGCCCAAATCACTGCCGCGTATTCTAGTGGGTGCCTTATCACATTTTTTATCAATTTTTTTACCACGTGCTCATCCATGAAGTTAAATGAGACCCTTATATTCTTTATGGTTCTATACGCCGCATTCACTACTCTGGTTATATGCCTCTCCGGCGACAGATCATCCTCAATAGTTACACCCAAATCTCTTTCGGCTGTCACCTTCTGCATTTTGTGCTCGCCCAACATAGAACATCTCGATGGTCTGAGTTTTCCTTTACCAAATTCCATAACGTGGCACTTGCTGGCATTAAACTCCATGCCCCATTCCCTACTCCACTCACATAGCCTGTCTAGATCCTCTTGCAATTTTTGGCAGCTGGTCCGATCTTTCACTCTTCTCAAAATTCTCGCATCATCTGCAAACATGTTCACGTAACTGCCGATTCTCTCCGTCATTTGATTTATGTACACCAGGAACATTATTGGTCCAAGCACTGATCCTTGAGGGACGCCACTTGTGACTTCTTTCCACGTCGATTTGGCACCTCTTACAACTGTTCTCATTTTACGTCCGCTCAAATAATCTCTCATCCAATCCAAAAGCTTTCCACGTATCCCTCCTTCATGCTCAATTTGCCACAATAACTTGTTTCGTGGAACCCTGTCGAACGCCTTTTTCAGGTCCAGATATACACAATCGACCCATCCATCTCTTTCCTGCACTGTGTCTATCACCCTAGAATAAAAACTCATCAAGTTCGCAACACAAGACCTTCCACTCCTGAATCCATCCTGTGTCTCATTTAAAATACTGTTATCCTCCAAATATGATACCCATCTGTGTGTGTGTGATCATGTGTTTGTGTATGTATTTGTGTTTGAGTATGTGTTTGTGTGTATACATGTGTGTGTGTGTGTATATGTGTACGATTGAGTGTGTATTTGTATATGTGTTTGTGTGTGTGTGTCTCTCTGTGTGTATGTGTGTGTGTGTCTCTCTGTGTGTATGTGTGTGTGTGTGTGTGTGTGTGTGTGTGTGTATGTGTGTGTGTGTGTATGTAGTCGGGTGCGTTGATGGCCGTGTTGGCGTTTGTTTGTGCGCAATGTCCGGACCAGCCATTATCCGTTATTTTCCTGCCCATGTTCTCATTTCCGGCGTCAACGGCGCTGAAGACGCTTATGATGTTCGACACTCTAGGTGTGCTGCTTCGCTGGCAACTGTTTGACCACGCGGCGCATCTGGGCGGAGCTGTGTTTGGACTGTAAGTCGCCTCGGAAAAAGAAGACAAACTATTTGCGAAAAAAGACAAGGTTATTCGCGAAAAAGACAATGTTATTTGCGAAAAATGACCAACTTTAATTCGTATTTCCAACTTGTTCAAGCATTTCCATTTTCCCCACTTCTGCTGTTGTCGTTTTTATTACCAACTCAACTTGGATTGCATTCATGCATTTATTGCGCACTGGAAAATTTTTTTCCCAGAAAAAAAGACCAACTCAAAAAAGACAAATTGTCTTGCCGTTCAAGCTTGTCCGTTTACAATTTTTGCACAGGACACTCTCTTTGTTCTCTAGGAGTGTTTAAGTCTCGAATTACCAGGAGACAAGAGTATGCCTTCAGAGACCAAATAGTTCACAAGCAACATTACCTACCTATGATTTCATAAATGAGATCACTTCAAAATCATCACATTTTGTAGTATTTCTCGTCTATATTGACTTACGTTTAATCATTAATCATTATATTTATTTGGGAACATTTCTTATTTGTTTTCCCAGCCTGGGGTAAATTACCCCCTAAGAGGGAAAATTAATTTATCCCTGGGGGTAATTTAATATAAACAGATTGCTCAATTTCCTCTAATAAGTATATTTAATTACCCCTTTTGTGGTAATTTAGCAATTTAATTTAAATTATCCCTTTTGGGATAAAGTAGCAATTTTTAATTTTGCATTTTGCATTTTTTCGTGAGTAGTGGAGCGGAATTGTCTATAGTGTTTTAGTTTTGCCATATATCTATATGCTGGCAACATTTTTTAAAGCGGTAACATGCTATGCTGTGGCATGCTAAATTGGGTGTATGTTTGTACACACACACATACACACACACATACAGATGGTGGGCTCTGTGGGGTCGGTCAGAGTTGTGGGAGAAGCGAGCGCCTGTAATTCGATGCTATCATGATCTCAGAGAGGCTGTCACGTCTGACGACAAGAAGTGATGTGCTGTGCATTCAGCCGTGCATTATATTGGTAAGACGTGAATCTGTCGCCAAAGCCACCATGGGCGTAGATCCTATCAGGGCGGTATTGGGGTATGTTACCCCCACCGACCGATTGGCTGCGAGGTTATGAATATGCAATTATACCCCGTCCGAGAATTCTGCTGAGTTCAGTTCATTGGCAGTATATTATCATCAAAATCAGCATAGCGAAAAAGTAACAATACACATACAAATGTGTGTGTATATAATTATATGCAATATACTTTTCATTGATGTATGTGTGTTGTAATTGACTAGGCATAAAATCGTCGATGGTGTCATACAATTGACCAACTGAGTCAACACATTGAACACTAATGCATGATGACTGTCATCCCCCGAGCCTCGACAAAAATCCACGCTCATAGAAGTCACATGCGTTCTTACGCACTGAAACTGAAACCTCAACTCGCCAAGCCATTTTACTGGTCAAACGTTGAAGGTTGAAGGCCTCAAGTGACAGCTGCTACACGGGAAGAAGCCGGAGGTTTACGATTCGTAGCAAGTAAAACTTTTGCCACTAAGGTATATTAGAATTTGATACTGTTATATCTAAATGCATTACGCCCAGTCTTAGGATTATACGCAGACAATGACTAAATTGAATTGAATGACTCAATTGCAAAAAAATGAATTGTGATCATGGGTACCAGATAATGCAGCACTAAATGGTACCAGATATCAGTCATGAGTTGTGTCATGCATTCTGGGGAGGTGGCTCTCTGTAATACGTCTTCCATCCTTGTGGCGTCATAGCGTGGAGAGGGTCGGTTCTGCGGTGGCAGCGAGCTGCACGGGACACACCTGTGTGTGTTCATAAGCTTCGACTTCTTCCCGTTTAGTAGCTTGATTTGAAGCATAATCGTTACATATACAGATATTTCGTGTATACTGTAATCACCCAAGTAAAATCAGCTCCCATTTTCGTGCCAAATTTCAACATCAAAACTTGGGTGGAGTATTATACTTGAGTATGTGAGAAACCCCAGTTTGCAAAGCCAAATTCTGTGTGAGGGAGATCAAATTATCTAATAAATCACATTGGTGCGTTTGTAGTATTTTATCAATGGATATAAAAAAAAAATATATAATTATAAGACAAAATATATATATAATCAATTAATGTTATATATAAAAATGTAAACTTAGGGGAGCGTTACACTTGGGTATCTCAAAAAACGGTCAGTTTTTTATTCAAACGTGGAGGCAACATTATACTTGGGTGATTACTATATATATACACATATATATATGCACTTCGGCATGCTTTTGACAAATTAAAATGTGTAATCTAGCGATTTCGGATGGAAATTAGTGCAAATGTTTTTTTCATGTTTTTGCAATTGGTTCTCATATCAAGTGTGTGTGTGTGTGTGTGTGTATGTGTGTGTGAAAAAGTTGTATTGTATAGGTGTGTTTAAAAGTTGTTTTCTGAGATTGATCTTCCATAAAATACACTGTTGCCTATGTGTGTTTGTTCATTTATCATGTTCATTATGTGTGTTTTCGTTCATTTTTCATATGCATTTGTTTTGCCTTGTTGGTTTTGATTCAGTACAACGTGTCTGTCATCTCTTTTTGGCGAGTATTCCCAACCAATGCGAAGCACAGCATTTTAGATGACCTGCTGGAGTGGATTATTGAGGGAATGCGAATTTGCATATATACTGTCAGAAAGGTTAATTCAATGCAAGTTTTTGATATTCGGACATTGGGTATATGCCGTTCTATTTTTCAAACTGTCTCCCGTAGTGAGGTTCAATTAGAGGGTGTCGTTTTATTTTTCCGCTAGCTGATCAGAATTTTGAGAAGATACTGCAAATTGTGTCGATTAATATTGAATCAGGTAGCGTATGCATATGTATTTAACAAAAACACAAATTCATGGTTATTACTGGTAAGCAATCACAAATCCACTATCAAAAACCAATCAGTCATAGCTATTGCCAAAAGAGAATATTTCATCAAAGTGCCGTTCAAATAGAGGGTCCCGTTTTATTTTTTCAATTACTCCTTCAAGGCATAGCCGTAGCAACCGACCCCCGTACCACCCGGCCGGGGGGCCCCGAGTGTTGAGGGGCCCCGTTGCTTCACGTATGATATTAAAGTTTATCATATTATGTACAGCCTTTACCTTTTTGCTCAGATGCTCTCACCTGAGCTTGTATTATGTGATTATGTATACTAAATAGATTCATTATTTGATGGCTTATATATAATGGGGGCCCCAAGTGTTGCCTTCGGGGGGCCCCCATTGTTGCCTTCGGGGGGCCGCCAGTGTTGCCTTCGGGGGCCACAAGTGTTGCCTTCGGGAGGGGGGGCTCATAAGTCCTCGCAACGGCTCTGCTCCAAGCTGCCGTGCAAATAAAGGTTATTGTTGTTATAGCTCGTCGTCCGGTTCCGACCTCTGCGCTAAATATTCTCGGTTGACGCTAAATGTGTAAGAATTCAAGAACATTAGATTGAGAAAAGTTGATTTAACGAATTTCTTCCAGTCCCTCGCCTCCTGCAAAGGCAGCACATTACATTAGAACTCTAAACCTAACCAAACCTCAAATCTATGAAAAATATAGAAACGTTTTTGTGCCTTTGTAAGTGTTTTTTTATATATTAGCGTTTTTAATGTTCTTAAATCCTTACACATTTAGCCTAGACCAATCTTCTATACAGGCTCTATGATATAAGGTTTTATGGTATGTGTGAATACATGTATTCTTGTAGTGGCCGTTTGTTTGCGGGAGTGTATTATCTTGCCCTATGCGTTTACTTGTGTGTTGTGAACGAAAACTGTGGCCTGAGATTAGTTTCGGAAATGTCCGCAAGATGGCGTAGTAGCACGGACTGTTTTGTGTGTACATGACAAGCTGTAGTTGCATTGTGATTTATAGCTGTGGAGTTGTTACTGTACAAGTGTAACTTATCGCCATGGGCAACGTTATATACCGTTTGGTAGGTATTGTACTCGTATTATCATTAATTTCCCAGTTTCATGTGCTGCTTCTTGGAAACCAATTCTTATCCACAAACTATATATTAGACTCTGGAATGCCTGGCTCCAACGGGCCAATGAGGGTCAATTTTTGTCATTGTACAGGGTGTTCCAATAAATTTGACGCCATTTTAAATGCCCGTATCTCGGAAACTACTCAGTGAATCTTAATGAAACTACGCACACTTTATGTTGAACATCATAAGTTTTATTAGTTAACATTACAAAGAAAAAACACAGATTTGCAGATCATATGACAGATTTCACGATTTTCACAAATGTTCAATGTGAGCGCCGCCTGTGACTGTACACGTCAAGTCGGTAATCAAACTCGTGCCAAACACGCTGCAGCATGTCTTTGGTAACTTTCTCCAGTGTGGCAGTGATTCTCTGCTTGATTTCTTGAACATCCCCGTCCACATTTCCAGTACACATCCCCGTCCACATTTCCTTCAAAGAAAAATGGTCCATGAATTTGATTCTTGGAGATGGCGCAGAATACGTTCACTTTTGGTGAGTCCCTCACGTGCTCAATTGTGTCATGGGGATTTTCTTTGCCCCAAATGCGAACATTATGCTTATTGACTTTGACAGTCGTATTAAACGTTGCTTCATCACTAAAAATTAGACGCTGATCGAACTCGTCTTCTTCAAGTTTCTATAGCATATCATCACAGAATTCTTTACGTTTTCGCTTGTCATCTTCCTTTAAAGCCTGAACGAGCTGCAGCCTGTAGGGTTTCATTTGCAATCGTTTGCTCAGAACGCGCCAAACTGTTGTTCGAGGAATCTGGGTTTCCAGACTTGCTCTTCTTACAGGCTTCTTGGGACTTCGCAGGAATTATTCACGAACACGCTCGACCTTCTCTTCCGCTGTTGATGGCCGGCCAGATCCTTTAGCCCTGCATAAGCAGCTTTCTTCTTTAAATTTATGGTGCCATGTCCAAATTTGTTCACTAGTTGGTGCATTTTTGGCAAATTTTGCAAAGAAGACACGCTGCACGCTCTTGGGTGACTGTGTTCGAGCATATTCCAACACGCAAAATGACTTTTCTATTTAAGTGAACGGCATTTCTCAACCTGAAAAGAGATAAATGTCAAACATCAAACATAAAATCTTGAAGTGTTTCTATACAAGCTGTGAAACTTTGAGGTCATTTCAACGATAATTGTCAAAATTGTTGGCCTGCGAAATGACGTCAAATTTATTGGGACACCCTGTACAATGGGCCCAATTTTCTCGAGCCCTTGATGCATCTCTCTTCGTTTAGCTTTCAAATTTGTTCTATATATAACTTAACCTGTGACGATCAGGCTACCTCTATTCAGAGGCGTAGCTAGGCGATCTGCCTCCCGGGGTGGTGCATTTTTTGCCGCCTCCCACCATGTGTGATTGCTGGTATCTGAGCCGCAAGAAACTGTGTGCTTCAACACGACTGTAATAGGGAATTAACAAGTTAATATGTCGATATAGCTAAAAAGACTTACCTCTTATAATAATGCATGCTTCCAGTCACCTAATCTGACAAGATCATTATTTTCAATTGATCCTGCCTTCATTCAGCTCTTAATTACTTGTGATTAAAACAGCAAATATGAAACAGTATATTCACAGAAGATATAACGATAGTTCAACGTCTTCAGCAGCTAAAACCTGCCTCCTTTTATATTGGTGCAACTGAGGGTATTTTCAATGTTGTTTTCAATTGTGCGCCACCAGATATCCCCGGAACGAGAATACGTCCTCACCGATAGTGCCGGACATGAGTTGATATCAAAGAAGGTTAGCACCACACACACACACACACACACATACACACACACATACACACACACACATACACACAGTGGCGTAGAAACTGTGTCGAGGCTCGGGGGGATGACAGCCATCATGCGTTAGTGTTCAAAGTTAACTCAGTTAGTCAATTGCACGGTACCCTCAACCATTTCATGCCTATTCAATTACAACACACATACCTTAATGAGTAATATGCCCAATGAACAGAAATCAGCAGAATTCTCGAGGTGGGAGGGGGAGGGTGGGTTATAATTGTATATTCATACCCCCCAGCGAATTCGTCCGGGGTATATATACCCCTCATACCCACCAGAATCTCCGTCCATGTAAACACACACGTCTAGTCTTTTTCTTTAGACCCCCCCCCGGCGCCGCCCGCTCAGCTCCCCACCGCAAAATACTGGCGCCGCCACTGCGCACATATGTGTGTATTGATCTCCGCTCTGTAAATCTCCAGTGACAAATATTGACGCTAGCGAAGAGCGGAGGGGATTTCGGTTGAAAATCCATGAGACCACTTGGGTGATCTCGCATTTATCTCATCCTTATGATGCTGTTTGATTTTCAATATTGGTGTTTTGGTTGTTTCTGTGGCTCGAGGGACTCAGATATATATGACATGTGGCTTCATAAGTCCCCACGCGATGTGTGTTTATTGAATGCTGTATGTTTATATTTGAAAAAAATGTATGAGTTGTGGCTAAATATATGATTTTAATTATGATCAACTAAGAACAAGTAATATTCTTGATTTGTACCTATCATAGCTGAGTCTAGTTTACTTTTTCTAGTTAGGTTTTTCCTTGGTTAGGACGTTCCGTCTGTGCAACTTCAGCTCGTGTTTTCTTTCTGATTTTCCATAAACTTTTCTCATTCTATCACAGGATTTTAAGGAAATGGATAGCGAAGAACCCGTGAGTATATCTCTGCATTATATCGCCTTACCAGCATACAGTGTAGCCCGGATATAAGAGAGTTATCGGGAGTGGAGAAAAGGTCTCTTATATCCAGGGAAAGCTACACGTAACGTATAGAAGACGGGCCCGAAGAAATACTTTCTTATACCCGGGGTACACTGTAGCCATAGTCGATGCGAGCTCTTATGCCCCTCGAAGGCAATTATATTGAGGCCTCTATCGGAGGCAATAATACTTGGGGCCTCCATTGTAAATTCAGCACCATTATAATAGATCTCATACTTTGGGAGAATGCAGTTACGAACAATCCCTCGGTCTCCATTAAGCTGGGAAATTTTATGCGCTATTTTATTCATAAATTTTAGTATCATACGTGAGGCAATGGCGCCCCTCAATACTCGGGGGCCTCCCTGTCGGGAGTTTGAGAGGAGGGGGGGGGGGGGTGCTACGGCTCCGTTGATAGGAATTGCATTAAATCTAGATCGTTTGAAAGAGAACCCTCCTGATGTGTGTGTGTGTGTGTGTGTGTGTGTGTGTGTGTGTGTGTGTGTGTGTGTGTGTGTGTGTGTGCTAATGTTGGTCGTTTTCTCGCGTACAGGCAGCTTTTGAGCGTACTATTTGGGTGAGTTTAATTAGCGGGCAAATTGTACTATGCAAACTATATGTGGTAATATGAATAGTAACATATCTTGTAGAATAACTATGTCGATCGCTGATTTGTGCTAGTATTCTATGAAGGTCTTTAGCTTGCGTGTGTGTATCTGTGTGTCAGTATGCATGTGTGTGGGTGTGTGTGCGTGTGTGTGTGTGTGTCCTTCTTCAGTGGTTCCTAATCTTATTGGAGGTCCTGAACCCCGCAAGTTGCTTACATGCATTCATCGAGCCCTTCTTGTGTGTTTGAAGTATTATAAGATAAGTCACAAATCACGTACGATCAAGACAGTCACACAAGTAGGCTACTACTGAGTGGACCGAGTTGCTTGCTGCACAGATATCAAGGCCAAGTGATGTGGCGTGATTAGCTGCAGCCAATGATGACCAAGCAGATTTTTATGTCACGAATCATACGCGAGTGGGTGTAACAAACCGTCGAACCCCTGAAACTGCCTCACCGAACCCCCGGGGGTTTGATCGAACCCAGGATAAGAAGCACTATCCTCCTTTTTATAGCACTGCTTGATTCTACATTTACCCAAGGGCATAGTTTTGTGTCGAGGCTCGGGGGGGGGGATGACAGCCATCATGCATTAGTGTTCAAAGTTGACTCAGTTAGTCAATTACATGGAACACACATACCTCAATGAAAAGTTTATTGCGTAAAGTATAATTTTTCACATATTTATAATTTTTTACATTTTCGAGTATTGTTATTATTTTGCTAAGCTGATTTCGATGATAATATACCCAATGAATTGAAACTCAGCGAAATTATCGGGGGTATAATTGCATATTCAAACCTGCAGCCAATTTATCAAGCGGTATATATACCCCCATACCACCATACCTCCCAGGATATACGCCTATGTCCAGAGCTATTTCAAGGACATAAAATTCAGTCTGCTAAAGTTTTATTCATCCAAAATGACAAGCTTCGTTATAGTATGAATTATATCAATGTAAATACAGTATAAATGCGTGCAATAGCTTGATGAAAAACGTAAATTAACACTTAAATAATCATGGATGACTTTTTTCTACATATTGTATATTTGGAACAAACGGAGCATTTGAAAAATACTCCCGGAAAAAAGTTCAAAGATTGGGTTGGCTTATTGGACCGTACTACTAAAAACTTGATATTTCAGGCCTGAAAAGTATCATGGGCTTAATGTTTCTTGTGTATTTACAGGACTTCGCTTTGGTGGCTAGCTTAATTATTATTCTAGTCGTATACGTGCGTCGAATCATCAAGTACGTATTTCTCAATCAATCTCAATCATGGCGGCTCGCGTCAACTTAACCTTCCTATCTTCTTGGTTACATTTGAGGCTGAATATCACCTGAGGTTGATCTGCAGTGCTGGCGCCAGGATTTTTCCCGTAGGCAGGAGATGAGGGGAGCTAAAGAAACAGATAAGGGGCTTGGTGAAGCATGAGGAACTACACTCGAAATGTTTGTGGTAAGGATTTTGGGGGACTGAGGAGGGGGCTTGGCATATTTTTTTGGGAATCGGGGCTTCAGTCCCTCTAAGCCCCCCCCCCCCCCCTTCGCGTTGCCACTGCTTATTTGTGGTTGGAGTGTGTTTTTCCAGACGTGCAGTAAGGTTGAATCGAAGTTAGCAGTGACAACTCTCCAAAAATGATTCAGCAGTTGTGGTTTTGCCAATTATTCTTAATCAAACGTACGTAGACACTGTTTTTCTTCTCAAAACAATTGCAAATTTCCTGATTACAAATTTACAGCGGATAAACTAACTGAAATTTCACGTATTTTTGTAATATGAAGTACTGAAGCGAGCGTCAGCATGGCAGTGTATTACGCTTCTGATATCCCTCGCACAAATTCCTCATCCCTACGTGGGAAGATAGGCGCAAATGTGTAATTGTCTTCCATTATGTTGTCCTATTAGCGCAGTTGTTCTTAACCCTTTTTAGCGTTTGCATCCTTTTAAAATCAGCATTCAGTTCTCACGCTCACTGAATTCTTTAGAGCTATATAAAAAGAAAAAAATACACACGACGTAATAACAAAACTTCTCTTCAATATTCTCTCATACAGCTCAAAGTTTCTTGAACTTTTCTCCAAGTATTTTCTCCGGTAATAAGTATAATATAGGTAATATAATAAATATATAAAACATATATATATAATACATGGGTAAAATATGTATTTTCTTAAATTTTTCACAGAATTCCTGGCACCTTTTATGAACCAGTATCCCACCCTTTGGTAACCACTGGATTGATTGTTCCTCACTGGTCAACATTATCGTTGGTTTCCAGTGGAGGTTTGCCTACAGGTTAAAAATCTATAGTTTCTGGAGTAAAGACAATTCTAGGCGTTCCGATATTATGACTAAATTATGACCAATAGCGAATCCACAGGTTTCCAGGGGGGTGACACAAGTTCACAGGGGGGTGACACAAGTTTGGAGAATCTGAACTCCATCCGCCTCCCAAAAAAGTACCAAGCCCCCACTAACTCCCCCTTAAATTACCCTGTCGGAAAAATTCCTGGTGCCGTCTCTTGGGTCCGCCTCTGATAGTGATTTATTTTTCATCAATATTCATTATAGCATGAACGGTTTATTACAGACTGTGGTGACAAAAAGTCGGACAAAACGACCAACGAATCGAAATTGACCGAACATCATCTCTGCTGAAACAATATGTTTAACCTTTTTCTATTATATAAAAGTATTAATGCGTTATATTGTCTCCAAACGCTTGTACAGTGTATAATTGAGAATGCTCGCAAAAGATGGATAGATACCGGTTGTTTTCGTTCTGACAATATATTTTCGAAATTGTTCTGTTGTCAATACAAACATGCGCCTACGAAAATTCACAGGGTACCATTGGAAAGTCGTTGCCATTTACAAGTGTGAAAATCTTCAATTTCACGTTACGTTGATTGAAAATATAGTCTATCTTTTCTATCATTTCAGCATGGAAATAACTAATTAATAAAGATAAATGATTTCTGCACCAGCTTGTATGTGTGCTAATATTAATACATCAAATATCTCTACTGAGGTCACCATAAGAAATGGATGACCAGTTTTGAAGTTTCATTGAATGCACAACAACTTTGTCAACATGCGGTTGATACTGTAACGTTATAAAATCCACTTTACATAGATCAGTGGTTCCCAACTTGTGGTACGCATGCCAATAGTCGTACGCGAGGCCCTTCCAGGTGGTACGCGAACACTTTCGGGGTCATGAACAATGGCACCAGGGCATGATATCTGATGTGCTGTGAGCAAAGTATTGTCCCTCATTGACCAGCCGGTGGAGAAGAAGCAGATACAGCCCTCACATTGAGTTGTATTTTCAGTTGATTCTTGTGTTCTACTTGTACAATTAAGTAAATATAGTGATATCTGATCGAGCTGAGCTTCTCTGGAAGCAGGTGGTACGCGGCGACTATATGGGACCTACAAGTGGTACTCGATCACAAAAAGGTTGGATACCACTGACATAGGTGAATGTTCCGGTGTGAACACTTAGAGCTGTAAGAAAAGCACGAGCCTAAACTCTTTGGGAAGGTCCGACAATTGATCACGATCTACAATCGGATCCGAAGATCGAACAACGATTATTGATCCATAGTGACTCTTCAGACCAGCGGGGTCACTGTGTTGCGTCATTTTCATCTGGTGTTCTTCATCTGAACTTTCCTGCTCGGATGTGTTGGCAGAGACCAGAAGACTTGACACGCTGACGTTTTTCTTCATCAACCAACCTGTTTAGTGAGCATACGCACAAACACACACACACACACGCACACACATGCACACAAGCTGTGTGATAGGTTTTCACACTCAATTTGCGCCTACCAAACGGTGGTATGCCATATTGCCGTTTAGCATTCAAATGATACAGGAATGCTAAAAGTAACAACGTAAACGTCAACATCGTGCATTTGGTATGGTGCATTTCAATGACGAGGGCGCGATATGATACATGTTAAATGGGGTAAAATTAATAGCAAGTAGAAAAGTGAACACAGAGCTAGGCAGGAAGTGCACACACGAGCAAACATGAAGAATGCATGACACAACACATGTCTGACATCTGGTGCCATTTACTGCTGGGTGGACAGGAGCTGCTGGATTATAGAATTCGCCCAATGACATCATCCTCCGCCGGTATTCGAACTACGGTCCTCCCGCTTGTGAGACGTGTGTGCTACCACTACACCACCGAGTCCAACAAAGGCAACCAGGCAGGTAATCTTGTGGCAGGTACGGGAATGAACGGCTTATCAACCGAGTGGATGAATGTTTGCAAACGTTGGCGTACTTGGAGGGCACTGAAGTACAAAACTCAACACTGCCAACGTTTGGGTACTTTTGTTTGTTACGGTAGTTCTCGACGGGAACCACGATGTTACGCCCCACATACGTCTTGTACCGCTTCAGCTCCGGCTCATTTTCTTTAGATAAGGTTAGACTAGGTAGATTACAAAAGGAGAAAGATAGTCGGGACTGAGGCGGGAGCAAACGTACCTGAGGCGTAATGTCCCTAGCTACGTTCTCTCACCGATCAGTGTAGCGATGTCAGACGTGTTAGTAGAAGAGTACTACACTTTGTGACATTTTAACTTAACTTTTTTGTGTATACCTAACCTAACCTAACCTAACCTAACCTAACCTAACCTAACTTTTTTATTATATACCTAACCTAACTTTCTTGTGTATACCTAACCTAACCTAACCTAACCTAACCTAACCTAACCTAACTTTTTTATTATATACCTAACTTTATTATACTTTATATACTAACCTAACTAACTTTATTATATACGTTTTTAATTGCGGAATTGTCAACATGAGTCAGGTGAATACAAACGTTGAAACGGCCAAGCGGATACTACCATTAGAACATCATGCGGTCAAGTTTGTTGCCGACACACCATTAATCTGTGGACACCCGCTGGAGCAGAGGATTTGGATTATTTTCGGACGACTGGAAAAACACAGTCAGACGGATTTCGAACACTTACAAAAACAGCTTACTAATATTATGCAACTGGAGCGATATTTTGACCCTTTTTGGAAACTTCGTCGCGGCGCGGTCAGAATATTCACCAACGAGGAGCGTGCACTACAGATTGTGATCGATACACTTATGAGTCGGCCAATGAGAGATGCTGTTCTTGGAGCCGTTGCAGCTGCTTTATCATTCAAAGTGTTGTAAGATAATTACGGTGGGAGGGGAAAAAATTAATAGGTTAGTGTCCAGTAAACGCATTGTCCTTCCCGATTATCGTACCTTCCCGTATGGCTTCATCGACTGACCGACCGACCGACCGACATCATCATCATCGTTATTTATTGCTATTTATTTGTTGTGTCACCAATTTCTTGCGAAATTTTCCAAAACTTTCAACATTCCTGTCCGTAAAGGTTTCTTCCCTCACCTCCTCAACACTACGGACAATCAAAATTATGTAGGTCCTTTTCCTTCAGCCGATATGTTCGACCTGGGTCGCATGTCCACCGAACAGCGCGCCGAGTTTCTCACTTGGCATGCCTCGCAGGTGGGCCGGCAGTATGACCTGCGCCAGGAAATGGGAGCGTACTGCCGCGATGATGTCAATGTACTTCGTCTCGGTGGTATGCGTTTCCGCCAACAATTCATCGATGTGACTGAGGTGGACCCATTTCAGAGCATCACGCTTCCATCTGCGTGTCATGAAGTGTGGCGTCAAAAGTTTTTGCGCAAAGACAGCGTCGCGTTGATACCGAGCCATGAGCACTACCGACCATGTGGCAACTACTCGAAGAAATCGATCCAGTGGCTGGAACTGGAGGCGTCGTCTCGCGACATCAATATCCAGCACGCATTGAACTCTGGTGAGGTGCGTATTGGGTCGTACAAAGTGGACGGCTATGCCAAAGTGGGAGACCAACACCTTCGAGTTTCGAGTTTCTCGGTTGCTATTTTCATGGTCATCGGCATTCTGGGATGTGCTCAAACGGCGCCAGCAAAAACTGTCGCTATGTGATGAACAGTGGGGCTCCATCAACGCGCCATCTATACGATGCTACCATGGCTCGTCTGGCGATACTGCGAGCCCGACCCGACACAACTCTCATCACCATCTGGGAGTGTGAATTTGATGCACTACTTCGAGACGATGACGACCAATGTTGTCGCGCCGAAGCAGTGCAAGTCTTGCCGCCGATGTTCGGGACGCGTTCTACGGAGGGCGAACAGAGGTGTTTCGTCACTACGCCGAATGTGCTGGTGACGAGCGGATCGAGTACGTTGATGTGTGCTCCTTGTATCCTTACATCCTTAAAAACGGCAAATTTCCCCTTGGTCATCCTTCTCACATTTTCCGTCCTCCCATCACAGATTTTCACATGTATTTCGGCATCATTTATTGCACCATTCTCCCGCCACAGAATCTTCACGTTCCCGCCCTTCCCGCACGCATCAACGACCGCCTCATGTTCACTATGTGTAGAACATGTGCCGAGCAGGGTATCGGTGGCAATTTCACCACGAGGTCGCCGCCGTGTCACCATTCGGACGAGGAGCGCAGTCTCACTTCCAGCTGGGTGTCGCTGGAAGTAGCAAAAGCTTTGGGGTTGGGATATCGGCTCACTTCCATCCACGAGTTTTGGCACTTTGCCAACACCACACAGCTCAACGACGGCGAGGCAGGCGGATTGTTTGCACAATATGTAAACAAGTTTTACGCCCTCAAGGTCGGCGCCGAGGGTTATCCCGCTCACGTGCAGACTGACGACGACCGACACGACTACCGACAGACTCTCGAAGCGCGTGACGGTATAACCCTGCCGACCATTGAGAGGAATCCGGGCCTGAGAGCTGTGGCCAAATTGTGCCTCAACAGCCAGTGGGGCAAGTTGGCTCAGCGCGCAAACCTGGGGCAGACTGAATACGTCACTTCCATGCGTCGTGTTTACGATCTGCTGGAGGATCCCGTCATGGAGGTCTCCGCGTGTGACCTCATATCGGTGGCTGACGATAGTGAGGGGGACAGTACCATGCACGATGTATGGAGGCTGACTTACTCCCATCGAAAAGACAAGACTGTGGCCGGTCCGCTTAAAACTAACATCATCCTTGCTGCTTTTGTCACATGCCAAGCCCGACTTTATCTTTACTCTTTCCTGCAACTCCTTAATCCTTTTCAGCTAATATACTGTGACACAGATTTAGTCATTTACAAAGCATCACCAGAAATGCCGCGCATCACATCACATTTTCTCGGCGACATGACTGACGAACTGACTTGTTTCGGGGCAGGCAGCTATATTTCTCATATAGTCTGTCTGTCTCCCAAAAATTACGCTTTTACTGTACACACACCAGACGGGGGCACCAAGACTATAATAAAAATGCGCGGTATCACACAAACACACGACACGCAGCAGCTTATTTCCTTGGACGCTTTCCGATCCTTGTTAGAGGCGCCTGGTTCCACAATCAAAGTCCCCTTTCGACAATTTAAAAAGACTGCAGATCTTAAGATAATTACGGTGGGAGAGAAAAAATTAATAGGTTAGTGTCCAGTAAACGCAGGGTCCTTCCCGATTATCGTACCTTCCCGTATGGCTTCATCGACTGACCGACCGACCGACCGACATCATCATCATCGTTATTTATTGCTATTTATTTGTTGTGTTACCAGTGTTAGTTGTGCTAGGTGTGTTAGTTGTGCTAGATGTATTGGTTTATAATATAAAAGTGTCGACTGTGTTAGTGTGTTAATTGTGCTAGTGTGTTAGCTGTGTTAGTGTGTACACATGTTTCGGTGTGTGTGTGTGTGTGTATGCGTATGTTGAACCGGTTTTCGAGAGCCCCGGCACGCGCCGACGTGTGTGTGTGTGTGTGTGTGTATGTGTGTGTGTGTGTGTGTGCAGGCTTTAATATACAAGTGTTGACGTGTAAACGTGTCATTCAATTGATAATCACCGAGATGGTGACGCATATAATATTGCTGCTTCTTTCACTATTGCTCATTGTCAGTCATGTTGAATGTTTAATTGCAGAGCTGGTAATTGTGGGATTGTTATATGATCCGATTAAGCGCCGAGGGTGTTTGGCTAGTGATGCTCAGCGCAAAACCGGTCTCACATCAGCAAATCCTTTATATAATACCCTTATAGTTAAACGAAGATCAGTTTCATCGATACGGCGAGTATGGAAACGTTTGACCCACGTCTTGTTACAGCGTTCACAATGATCTTGTCCGGTCCTTCAGGGTCCGGCAAGAGTCAATTAATAGTCGACATGCTGACACGGGCGGACCAAGTGCTCACCCGAAGCCCCGATTATGTACTGTATTGCCACGGAACTGCAGCGCCCGATCATATAAATAAGGATCTAGTTAACGAGATGCGGTACGGAGTGCCATCGCATGAGGAAATTCAACGATTGGCAAGCAAACATAAACACGGTAATGGTTGTATGGTCATTATCGACGACTTACTGGATGCTGTGGAAGGGCCTGTTGTACGTGACATGTTTACGAAAACTTCGCGTCACGACAACATGAGTGTCCTATTTGTCACCCAAAACACGTTTCTCAAGTCGCCCAACTACCGCACAATCAGTCTAAATACAAATTATTATGTATTTTTCCGTATTTTCGAGATCAAACACCACTGCGCGCATTTGCTCAGCAGTACATGCCAGATAATATCAGATTCATTATGGATGTTTATAGAGACGTAATGAAGAAAATGTACGGTCATTTGCTTGTGGATTTGCGTCAACAAACTGACAACAGACTACGTGTGCGTAGCAATGTGTTGGAACAACCCATAACAGTATATCTTCCCGCTTTGAGGTATAAATCTATAATAATAAAGCTCAACGTACATGTGTGAGTGAGTGAGTGAGTGTGTGTGCAGAACGGCACATTGGTGTATATTGGTGTATGTGTCTGTGTGTCGATATGCCATGACTCACGTGCATTGCAGCGAGCGTTTGCAAATGCCCAGTGGCGTGCAGAGTGCGTAGTAAAACAGAGTGTTTAAATAAGTACATTGTCGTGCATGTGCGTGTTCCACAGGCGTTTTTCGAGTGGATATGTGTAGCTTACCAATATTGTAATTGTAATTAACATTTATTTTTCTACTGGTGTTTGTTTTTCATCATTATTCTACACACTGCGCCATTCAGTTGAGCGATTGCTAGAAACGCTCATGCGAGATTGCCACCTCAGGCACACACACACTCACATACACACTGACATACATGCACACACACACACACATACACACTGACATAGATGCACACACACACACACATACACATACAGGTACACGTACACACACACACACATACATACACAGTGTACAGAACGGCACACTGATGTATATATTGGTGTGTGTGTCTGTGTGTCGATATACCATGACTCACGTGCATTGCAGCGAGCGTTTGCAAATGCACAGTGGCGTGCAGAGTGCGTAGTAAAACGGAGTGTTTAATTAAGTACATCGTCGTGTATGTGCGTGTTCCAGAAGCGTTTTTCAGGTGTATATGTGTAGCTTACCAATATTGTAATTGTAATTATCATATATTTTTCTATTGGTGTTTGTTTTTTACCTTTATTCTACACACTTTTGTCATTCAGTTGAGCGATTGCTAGAAACTTCCCTGCCAGATTGCCACCACATCTTTTCTGCGAACTGTTCTTGCATAATTTTGCAATTCTTCCCAGGAATGGCACACACGATACCGTTTTGCATTTTGTATTGGTATGTGTGTCCGTGTGCCGAAATTCTATGAACGAACACGTGTGCAGCCAGTGTTTGTATGCGTGTGCGTCTGTATGTGCGATGCGAACTTATATAATGTCGTGCACACGGATTGTGCAACATTTTGATGATCAGACGGCGATTCTGTCGCAGGCTGGTTAAACGTACCAGAACCATAATACCAATATTCGCGTGCCTTTGGCACTAATGGTTGAAGCGTATCCGACTCAATGTGAGTATGAACACTTGAATTTTATATGCCTACACTACTTATTGAATTATATGTGGTTACACTTGTTATTTGCTCTGTTCTGGATGTTACTGCGGAAACCCGTTGCGGAGGCTGGACCTGCAGTGTTCCAGTCGGGGCCGTTAGGTTTTGTACAACCATGGACACATGCTGATCATGCTTACCGCCCTGGCAGTAGTGTAAATGCTTAATTATGCGTTTGCGCCTGCGCATGTGGGAGCTTACGTTGCTGCATTTCACTTGGATTAGGCCTCCAGGGGAACCACGTAAAAAAAACGCGTCGAATGTTGATACCTCCTGGGTGACGTGGAAAGTCAACATCTTACAACACTTGATGCTACTCGCAGACAACGCCTATTGCTTCAGCATCTATCGCTATTCACCGCTTGCTGTGGTGTTGCAACATCCTTGCGACACCATTTGTTTGCATTGGCCTTGACGTTTGCTTCAAGTGCATTATCATCATATTTGCATTGCTATCCCAGACAAAACTCAAGGCGACCGCATCACTTACAATACAACAAACGAAGCTACGAGACGCACGTAGTGCGGATCTACTAGCGACCATAACCGCACGAAGTAGCACATATAGTTGAACAAGTGAATCATTTGTCAACATGTCGTCGACGTTGCAACGCTGTTGGCCGACAATCGAATCACTTCCGCGTCTCACACACCGTCAACAAAAAGCCGTTCTCAACACGTACGATACGGGCTATTGTGAAATTTGTCATAACCTGTTGCAAGACCGTGTCCCTTTGGAAAAGAAACAAAAGCGTCGCCTATCCAAATACAAGAAAATACTGCGTAAATTGGGTGACAAACGTCCGTCACTGAAGACAAAACAACGAGTGTTGGTGCAAAGCGGAAAATTTCTCTCCGCCCTTATACCCGTGGTTGCATCGGTTATAAGCTGTATACTGTCTGCAAAGTAATGAGCGCCTTCCAACGAATGGTTCTCATATCGCAAGCCACATATGATGAAATGCATGGTCGAACCATAGCCGCAGCCACACCCTCTCTAGAACAAATTCTCAACAAGTCTACAGGGAATGCCGAAGCGAAACGGATCGAGTACATGAACGCCTGGCGCCCTGAACAGGCCACCGCTCCTGCTCCGTCTGTAGAGACTGATAAATGGCTCCAGCTTGTACCATCCAGCTATAAAAAACACGCACAATTCGTGCTTTCCCAATTGAGCAATGTGCTGAGATGGGACAACAACACCGGTATCATTTATCTCAATCACGCACAAATTCCTCGGAGCAATATTGTCGACGTGGTAAACTATATCGTTCGACGTCGTAAAAGTGTTCCTGAGCCAACAGGGTGGGCACAGCTGCGACAATTGATTGAGTCGTTGAATTTACCGCGAGAAGTTGCTCCGAATATTCACGGGCAGCGAGTTTCGACAGTTGATCAACGATCGGCAAATATCCCACGCAAATGGATAGTAGGCTGATTTGGTCGCAAAGAACCAAACAACTCCATCGTCCAGTACGTAAGCGCTTCGTACACAATGCATACACCTCCACTGGACTAAATGATACATGGCAAGTTGGTTTGTGCGATGTTTCACGTCTGCGTGGGCATAACACACAAGTACGTTATTTGTTGGGTGTAATTGACGTGTTTAGCAGACAAGCATATGTGCGTGCACTACATAGTAAACGGGGACCGGCCGTGGCCAAAGCAATGAACCATATTCTCACCAACAATTCCACACCGATGCAAATAATGAGCGACCATGGTGGTGAATTCACAGGGCGAGAATTTCAACGTGTAATGAAAGAGCACAACATCTATCATTATACGACATCTACAATCATACGGAAGGCATGGATAATTGAACGATTTTTCCGTACTCTGCTCTCGCTGATACACAAGTTTATGACCGAAAACAACACAAAACACTTTGTCAAAAATCTACCTCAATTGGTGAATTTGTATAACAGCACTGTACATAGATCAATCGGTATGGCACCTCGCGCTGTAACTTTATCAAATCAACACTTGGCCAACACATTGACGCGCAAAAAGCAAACACCAAAGCTTCGTGTAGGCGATCATGTGCGAATGTTTATTCCGAAAACTCTATTTGAAAAAGGATATCGACAGACATTTAGCAACGAAACGTTCAAAATTGATTCCATATACAAACGTCGATCAATTCCGATGTATAAGTTGTGTGATGATGATGGAAATTTGATTACCGGGACATTTTACTATCAAGAACTTCAACGTGTTTGAATACAACATGAATATTGGAACATTGTCTTTGCGACCGATTTATTCAAACCGTTTCTTATATATATTTCAAGTATGATTGAAAATTATTATATTCTCGTCTCTGCCAAACATCGACTTGGCGATCCCGATATAATGAGTATCGTGACATAAAATAGAAATAAAGGAAAAAAGTTGGGTTGGGCATAGAATAAAGAATAAATATAATAAGAAAGGAAGAATAAGAAATAAAAAAATATAAGTTGGGTTGGGTCAGGCTGGGTATAGAATAAAGAATAAATATAATAAGAAAGGAGGAATAAGAAATAAAACTAAAAGTTAGGTTGGGTCGGGTTAGGTATAGAATAAAGAAGTTAGGTTAGGTATACACAAAGAAGTTAGGTTAGGTTAAAAAAAAAAGTTAGGTTAGGTTAAAAAAAAAGTTAGGTTAGGTATATAAAAAAAGTTAGGATAGGTATACACAAAAAAGTTAGGTTAGGTTAAAAAAACTAAAAAAAAGTTAGGTTAGGTTAAAAAAACTAAAAAAAGTTAGGTTAGGTTAGGTTAGGTTAGGTATACACAAAAAAGTTAGGTTAAAATGTCACAAAGTGTAGTACTCTTCTACTGTGTTGGCCTCAGTTGTAGCTCTAAACATCAGCAGAGTGTCAGCGTCGTTCAAACTGACACCATGACGACCGACACGCCGTCCAGCTACTGTCTGCAGCACGGGCTCGTTGCCAAACACTGTGCCTGCCACATAAGGCTCAGCATGAGGTTTGCCACCGTGGCTGTTGACTGCGTCGGCGCCCGGCGCGGTTCTCACCAGTCGCACGGACACGCTCGGTGTGCTCTGATGCCGCATAAAAACAGTCAGCATGTTCAAACTAAGCAAGAAATAGTTTATGCGAGCGGCGAGGCTCTTGGAGAGCAGAGCCGTAGCAGTCGCCTTCTGAACCCCTCGCCCGGAAGCCCCAAGTGTTGACAGACCCTTTGACTCAAGCATGATATTAAGATTTATCATGAAGGATCGCATAAATGTCCCGTAAGTACCCCAGGAGACAGGGGATGTTCGTAGCTGCATTTTTCCATAGATTTAATAGTGCTTTATACGGACCCCCGTATTGCTCTCCAAGAGGTCCATAAAACTTCTCATCGGCTCTGCTGGAGAGGCTCAGTCTGCGGGCAATAATGCCGCCGCTTCTTATGTAATTCTTTATCGGCTTTCGCCTTTTAGAATTAGTTATTGATTCTTATTCATTGGTATTCATATCCATCTCATTCATCATTATTTCGCTTATTTATTTCATTGCTCAAATCCGTTCAATAAACATTGTGTCGAGATTCGCGGTGAGGGGATGAAAGCTATCGTGCATTAGTGCTCAAAGTTGACTCAGTTGGCGAATTCCACGGTATATATATATATATATATATATATATATATATATATATATATATATATATATATATATACCCTTATATCTCCAGGAATATACGCTCATACTATCATCGTACCTGTTTTGTGTCTGCCGGTATCCGGTGAAATTTCAACTGAACTCCAGCGTCGTGAGCTTGCAGTGATGCGTTTACCAGGCTGACTCCGTTGTTGGTAACGGCCGCCATCACCCCGGCCAACACGTCCTGTCCAAGACTGTCGGACAAGGTCGCGTGTTGCTTGCCTACAAGGAACAGCAGCATGCTATCATTAGTTCTCATACTATCATCGGTGGCGTAGCGTAGAAGGGTTCGGGGGCAGAAAAGGGTGGTCTTTCTCGGGGGAACAAGACTCGCCGAAGACGTTGAATCGGAAGACAGCATATCTGAGTGGTTTTCTTGAATATACCGTCTTATATTTTCCGTTTTAATCTTAAATTCTAGCCGGGACTAAAACGAGACCGAACGTACATTGGGTGCAATCTCCTTAGCTCTATCTCCCATCCCCTGATATATGATATCCCCAAATTATTCATCCCTACGGAGAGAAGATACGCTGAAATCGGGAGCTAGGGATTATACACTTAAAGGTTAGAGGTTGCTAAAGGTTAAAGGTTAAAGGGCCTCAGGTGAGAGCAGCTACACGGGAAGACGGTGAGACGCCGAAGCTTATGAACACACAGGTGTGCCTCGTGAAGCTTGCTGTCACCACAGAGCCCACTCTCTCCACGCTATGGCGCGACAAGGACGGAAGTCGTATTAGAGAGGGCAACTTCCCTAGAATTAATGGCACAACACATGACTGATACCTGGTATCATTTATTGCTGGGTGGACAGGGGCTGTTGAATTATATAATTATCCCAAAGAAATTCCTCTCCCCGGTTTTCGAACCACGGACCTCCCGCTTGTGAGGCGGTTGTGCTACCACTACACCACGGAGTCCAACAAACATACCCGACACATAACATGCCGGCTCCCGCAAATTGTAGTCCAACTGCCGTCAAATGTACGAGCACGGTGAACGTGCGGGGCAGTCGGCCCCCGAGCAGTGCCACCAATGTCTTGCCGAGAATCTGGCACAAATGGATCCACGGTCGCAGCTCAGGTGACAACATGGTTGTCATAAAGGTGGCGTTCACCAAACCGGACAAACGACCCTAATACACTCACACAGAGAGGTGAATATATGATAGCACCGTGGTTCTTAACATGGGTTCGATTGAACCCCAGGGGTACGGTAAGTCAGTTTCAGGGGTTCGGCGGTTTGGTTCACCCACTTATATAATTCGTGGCGTCAAACTATATTTGGTCATTAATGGTTGCAGTACATCGCACCGTATCGCTTGGCCTTGATATCTGTGCTGCAAGCAACACGGTCCTCTCAGTAGTAGCCTACTTGTGTGACTGTCTTTATAGTTCGTGATTTGTGATTTTTCATATAACACTTTAAACACGAATGGTTCTATGAATACTGGTATGTAACTTGTGTGGTTCAATGCCTCCAATACCATTGCTGATTTATGAAGAGTAGATGCTAGAATATTGACCAAAATTTTCGCAATTTTCAGGGTTCATTTTGTCTCATCACCGCTATAACGTTTTTGGGTATTATTTTTAAAATTTAAATTTAGCCTATCGTGTAGATAAGAAAGTTTCCAACGTAATGGTGTAAATTGTTGGCGAGTACACAAAGTGATTATTGAGAAGCAGCTTGCAGAATATGGACCAAGGAGAGTGGGACACACAGACACACACACACACACACACACACAGAGAGGTTCTATATATATATATATATATATATATATATATATATATATATATATATATATATATATATATATATAATATATATAATATAAATATATATAATATTATATAATATATATAATTAAATATATTTATATATATATATATATTATATATTTATATATATATATATATATTATATATATATATATATATATCTATATATATAAAAGAGATCCTCTGTGTGTCTGTCTGTCTGTGTGTGTGTGTGTGTGTGTGTGTGTTCGACCCTCCTTGGTCCATTTTCTATCAGCTATTATTCGGCCACCACTCAGCCTACCCGCTAACAATTTATACCATCACGTTGGAAATTTTCTTGTCTACACTTTAGATTAAATTTTAAATTTCAAAAATGAAATCAAAAAAAGTTATAGCGGTGAAAAGACAAAATGAACCCTGAAAAATGCGAAAATTGTCGTCAATGCTCTGCCATCTACTCCTCATAAACCAGAAATGGTACAGCCAAACAGATTATACCACTGTGTAGAGAATTTTCTGTTCTACAAGATAGGTTATAATTCATATCCAAAAATAGAACATAAAAGATGTAAACATGACAAAATTTCAATCTATATTCAAAATTATATTTATACTCCACGCGTCCGATTTTCTATACTTTTTTCTCTATGTATCAAAAACTAATTATCACACAACTAAATAAATAATACCATCATGCTGGGAATTTTGTTTGCTACAACACGGTATAATTTTTAATTTTCCAAAGTGTATTAAAAAAAAGTTACGGCGGTGTGAAGTCAAAATGACAAAGTCAAAAATGCAAAATTAGCACTGGAAACCGTGAATGTTTTGGTAAATATTCCCCTATCTATTCCTCATAAACCAGCAATGGTACAGCTATAAAAATTATACTATTGTGTAGATAATTTTGTGTTCTACAAGAAAAGTTGTAATTTATACCCACAAATGATACAAAAAATGTGTAAAATTGGCAAAATTGTCAAATACATCCAAAATTACACTTGATCACCGGGCGCCTAAATTAATTCATTTTTCTACCTATTTCTCAGGAACTATTTGTCACACATTAAAATAAATTATATCATCGTGCTGGAAATTGTATTTTTTAAAATGCGGTATAATTCTTAATTTTCCAAAGTGTATCTGAAGGAAGTGACGGCGGTGTAAAGTCAAAAGGACATATTGCCAATTTGACAGCTATTATGCGCACTTGCGATTACACAGGAATATACTACTGTGTAGAGAATTTTGTGTGCTACAAGAAAAGGTGTAATTTATACCCACAAATGATACAAAAAACGTGTAAAATTGGCAAAATTCTCAAATACATCCAAAATTACACTTGAACACCGGGTGACTACAATTTATTCATTTTTATACCCATTTCTCAGGAACTATTTGTCATACATTAAAATTAATTATACCATCGTGCTAGAAATTTTGTTTCCTACAGTACGGTATAATTATTAATTTTCCAAAGTGTATCTGAAGGAAGTTACGCCGGTGTAAAGTCAAAAGGACATATTGCCAATTTGACAGCTATTATGCGCACTTGCGATTACACAGGAATATACACTGATTAAATTTCACTGAAGTCCAATCACAATTTACGCACTTGCGATTACACAGGAATATACTACTGTGTAGAGAATTTTGTGTTCTACAAGATAAGCTATAATTTATACCCACAAATGATACAAAAAACGTGTAAAATTGGCAAAATTCTCAAATACATCCAAAATTTCACTTGAACACCGGCCGAATAAAATTAATTCATTTTTCTACTATTTCTCAGTAACTATTTGTTACACATAAAAATAAATTAAACCATCGTTCTAGAAATCTTTTCTTCTACAATACAGTATAATTTGTAATTTTCCAAAGGGTATCTGAAGGAAGTTACGGCGGTGTAAAGTGAAAAGGACATATTGCCAATTTGACAGCTATTATGCGCACTTGCGATTACACAGGAATATACACCGATTAAATTTCACTGAAGCCCAATCACAATTAAGAATGCATCATATTATCTCCAAGCATGGATGGTGTGGTTTTATTGCGTACAGTTTAATTAATGCTACACTATACTGAATATAAAGGCTTTATTGTCCTCAATAACGTTCCGCACGACGGGCGGGTAAAATGCTATTGGGAACAAAGTAAACTACTGAATTTAACTGTGTAATTTAATTGGTTTAATTTCAAGTTGCATAAGCATAAGTTGCATAAGGATATGGGTTGCAATATCATGTAATGCCAACTTATGCTGTTTTAGCGGAAGCATTAACCTGGAATTATAGAGATGACAGAAGGTTGCATTGTTTTGATAGTGTTGTGGAAAAACATGTTTTCTAAATTGAAACATAAATTTCACATTTAGACTTTTAGATTAGCTATAACTTTCCTGTGGGTTTGTTTTTCTTTTTCAATTTGCACTAATTTTTTTATGAATTGAATATTAATTATATTTTATGAACTGTTCCGCACGACGGGCGAATTAAATGTATCTATAAAGAGTGGGATTAAATGATATATGGCGAGGCATATGATACTTTGCTAGCAGTAAATATTCTAGCGATAAAAGTAGAATAGCTCTTAAGCAAATGATTTTGGAGAATGATGTGAACCTTTAAATATATTTTGCGATCTGATTATATATGTATTAGGAAAAATACGTAGCAGAATATAGATTGCATAATATAATATCGGCTGTAATATCAAGGGCTGTAATATCGGTGTAATCCAAAAAATGACAAGTGTATGAATATGATGCATTAGTGGAAGCATTAACCGGGAATTATGAGATAATATGATAATGGTGTATAATTATATCGCATTATGCAACAAATGTGAATTTAGCTGCCTTACAGTTTGGTCCCGATACTATATTGGCGGGTTGAGAGAAAAGTATTGGTGGGCCGCGTGTTTGGGACACCTGGGGTAGATAATCTCAGTCTTCTGATTACAAATTATGATCGCATCAGTATATTTTGTGATCACAAACTAATAAGTTAAATCACCTCAGACTAGGCTGAGAGCGGTCAAGATTGGATGGTTGGGATGGGTTGGGTAGGTTTGACTCAGGTTATATTGGGTTTTAATGATAGCGGAAAATATATAAATTTTAACAATAAATATTATAGCGGTAAAAGTGAAATAGTACTTAAGCAAATGATATTGGGGAATGATGTTAAGTAATAAATATAGTTTGGAAACATTCTGATGAAAAGATTTCATCATCTTTCATTGTTTGTTTAGTGTTTGTGTTCTGAATTATACCACACGACGGGCAGATTTATATATCAGGCGGGTTGAGGGATAATATTTGTCAAAATAAGAACAAAAATATTCACATTTAGACTTTTCTATTGGTTAAGAAATTTATAGGTTACATTTTTTGCTTTTCAATTTGTATTCATTATATTTTATGGATTTGATATGAATTTTATTGTATGAATTGTTCCGCGCGACGGGTGGGTTTAAAAAAGTGCTTTTTTAGATCATTTTTTCAAATGGTTCATTTAAAAAAAGATAATTTTTTTAAATAAAAATGTTCCGCGGGCAGCAACTATAGACAATAGAACGTTCAATTTCCCCTGTAGAATTAATCCATACACAAAACCAATGGATTTGACTTCAAATATGAATTTTATTGTATGAATTGTTCCGCACGACGGGCGGGTTTACAAAAAGTGTTTCCATTTTTTAGTTCATTTTTTCAAATCATTCATTTAAAAAAGGTATTTATTTAAAAATAAAAATGTTCCGCGGGCAGCTACTATAGACAATAGAACGTTCAATTTACCCTGTAGAATTAATCCATACACAAAACCAATGGATTTGACTTCAAGATGCAGAACGGATCGTGTTCGAGTTCTGAATTATTCAGCACGACGGGCGGGCTTAAAAATGACTCAGGCGGACTGAGGGGAAATATTTTGTCGAAATAAAAATAATTAAACTTATAATTTTCAATTGATTAATATTTTTATGAGTGTACCCTATTTCATTTTTATTTTTCCATATTTTTTATGAATTGAATATGAATTTCATGTTATGAATTGCTCCGCACAACGGGCGGGTTTTAATGCTATATATATACATAAAGAAGAAATTATCTGTCTGTCTGTGTATGTATGCTTGAATATGAGGTGACATAATTGCGCTGGTTCATGGTTCGCTGGTTCAATGATAAGGGGCTTCAAACGCAAACGAAGCAATGGCTCATTTTTATGAAATAAAAATGTCCCGCGGGCCGCAATAAAACGTTCAATTTCACCGTGTAGAATGAATTCATATACAAAACTAATGGATTTGACTTCAAGAACCAGAACGGATGGTGTTCGAGTTCTGAATTATTCCTCACGTCGGGCGGGTTTAAATACGAGGCGGGTTGAGTGGAAATATTTTGTCAAAATAAAATTAAAAATAATGAAATTTAGACCTTTTAATTGATTAAGGTTTTCATGACTTTGCCGTATTTATTTTTAATTTGCAATATTTTTATGAATTGCTCCGCACAACGGGCGGGTTTTAATGCTAGTATATATATAAAAGAGATCCTCTGTGTGTCTGTGTGTGTGTGTGTGTGTGTCTGTGTGCTCACCATCCTTGGTCCATTTTCTATCAGCTAATACTCGGCCACCACTTGGCCTACCCGCTCAAAATTTATACCATCACGTTGGAAAGTTTCTTGTCTACACTTCAGATTAAATTTTAAATTTCAAAAATGAAATCAAAAAAAGTTATAGCGGTGAAAAGACAAAATGAACCCTGAAAAATGCGAAAATTTTGGTCAATTTTCTGAAGATTACTCCTCCTAAACCAGCAATGATGCAACTATAAAAATTATACCACTGTGTAGAAAATTTTCTGTTCTACTCAACGAATTACAATTCTTACCCAAAAATTGAATATAAAACATGTAAAATGGAAAAAAATTCAATCTACATTCAAAATTTTATTTAAACTCTACGCGTCAAATTTTCTATACTTTTTTCTCTATTTCTCAAAAAATAATTATTACACATCTAAATAAATAATACCATCATGCTGGGAATTTTCTTTTCTACAACACAGTATAATTTTTAATTTTACAAAGTGTATTAAAAAAAAGTTACGGCGGTGTGAAGTGTAAATGACAAAGTCAAAAAGGCAAAATTAGCACACAAAAACGTGAATATTTTGGTCAATATTCCGCTATCTATTCCTCATAAACCAGCAATGGTACAGCTATAAAAAGTATACTATTGTGTAGATAATTTTGTGTTCTACAATAAAAATTATAATATATACCCACAAAAGATACAAAAAACGTGTAAAATTGGCAAAATTCTCAAATACATCCAAAATTACACTTGAACACCGGGCGACTAAAATTAATTCATTTTACTACTATTTCTCTGAAAATATTTGTTACACATAAAAATACATTACACCATCGTGCTAGAAATCTTGTTTTCTACAATAAGGTATAACTTGTAATTTTCCAAAGTGTATCTGAAGGAAGTTACGGGGGTGTAAAGTCAAAAGGACATATTGCCAATTTAACAGCTATTATGCGCACTTGCGATTACACAGGAATATACTACTGTGTAGAGAATTTTGTGTTCTACAATATAAGCTATAATTTATACCCACAAATGGTACAAAAAACGTGTAAAATTGGCAAAATTCTCAAATACATCCAAAATTACACTTGAACACCGGGCGACTAAAATTAATTATTTTTTCTACTATTTCTCAGTAACTATCTGTCACACATAAAAATAAATTATACCATCGTGCTATAAATCTTGTTTTCTACAATACGGTATAATTTTTAATTTTCCAAAGTGTATCTGAAGGAAGTTTCGGCGATGTAAAGTCAAAAGGACATATTGCCAATTTGACAGCTATTATGCGCACTTGCGATTACACAGGAATATACTACTGTGTAGATAATTTTGTGTTCTACAAGATAAACTATAATTTATACCCACAAATGATACAAAAAACGTGTAAAATTGGCAAAATTCTCAAATACATCCAAAATTGCACTTGAACACCGGGCGACTGAAATTAATTCCTTTTTCTACTATTTCTCAGTAAATATTTGTAGCACACAAAAATATATTATACCATCGTGCTAGAAATCTTGTTTTCTACAATACGGTATAATTTGTAATTTTCCAAAGTGTATCTGAAGGAAGTTACGGCGGTGTAAAGTCAAAAGCACATATTACCAATTTGACAGCTATTATGCGCACTTGCGATTACACAGGAATATACACCGATTAAATTTCACTGAAGCCCAATCACAATTAAGAATGCATCATATTAGCTCCAACCATGGATGGTGTGGTTTTATTGAGTACAGTTTAATTAATGCTACACTATACTGAATAGAATGGTTTTATTGTCCTCAATATTTACACATGAATTGTTCCGCCCGACGGGCGGGTAAAATACTACTGGGAACAAAGTTAACTACTGAATTTTACTGTATAATTAAATGGGTTTAATTTCAAGTTGCATAAGCTTAAGTTGCATAAGGATATGGGTTGTAATATCATGCAAAGCCAACTATATGAATATGCTGTTTTAGCGGACGCATAAATCTGGAATTATAGAGATGGCAGAAAGTTTCATTGTTTTTATAGTGTGACACTTCTGAATTACTACACACGAAGGACGGGTGTGAATTTGAGCACTGTTGAAGGAAAACATCGTCAATAATTAAAACAAGAATTTACAAATTTCACTTTTTCTGTTGGTCGTTTTTCATCAATTTTCTTTCTGTTTGTTTCGTGTTTGAGTTCTGAATTATTCCGCACGACGGGCAGCTTTAAATATGAGGCGGGTTGTGGAAAAACATGTTTTCTGAATTGAAACATAAATTTCACATTTAGACTTTTTTATTGGCTAAACATTCCTATGAGTTTGTTTTTATTTTTCAATTTTCACTAATTTTTTTATGAATTGAATATTAATTATATTTAATGAACTGTTCCGCACGACTGGCGGGCTTAAATGTATCTATAAAGAGTGGGTTTAAATGATAGCGAGGTATATGATATTTTGCTAGCAGTAAATATTCTAGCGATAAAAGTAGAATAGCTCTTAAGCAAATGATTTTGGAGAATGATGTGAACCTTTAGATATATTTTGCGATCTGATGATATATGTATTAGGAATAATACGTAGCAGAATATAGATTGCATAATATAATATCGGCTGTAATATCAAGGGCTGTAATATCGGTGTAATCCAAAAAATAACAACTGCATGAATATGATGCATTAGTGGAAGCACTAACCGGGAATTATGAGATAATATGATAATGGTGTATAATTATATCGCATTATGCAACAAATGTGAATTTAGCTGCATTACAGTTTGGTCCCGATACTATATTGGCGGGTTGAGAGAAAAGTATTTGTGGGCCGCGTGTTTGGGACCCCTGGGGTAGATAATCTCAGTCTGCTGATTACAAATTATGATCGCATCAGTATATTTTGTGATCACAAACTAATAAGTTAAATCACCTCAGACTAGGCTGAGAGCGGTCAATATTGAATGGTTGGGTTGGGTTGGGTAGGTTTGACTCAGGTTATATAGGGTTTTAATGATAGCGGAAAATATATAAATTTTAACAATAAATATTATAGCGGTAAAAGTGAAATAGTACTTGAGCAAATGATATTGGGGAATGATGTTAAGTAATAAATATAGTTTGGAAACATTCTGATGAAAAGATTTCATCATCTTTCATTGTTTGTTTCGTGTTTGTGTTCTGAATTATACCACACGACGGGCAGATTTATATATCAGGCGGGTTGAGGAATAATATTTGTCAAAATAAGAACAAAAATATTCACATTTAGACTTTTTTATTGGTTAAGATATTTATAGGTTACATTTTTTGGTTTTCAATTTGTATTCATTATATTTTCTGGATTTGATATGAATTTTATTGTATGAATTGTTCCGCACGACGGGTGGGTTTAAAAAAGTGTTTTTAGATCATTTTTTCAAATGGTTCATTTAAAAAAAGGTGATTTTTTTAAAAATAAAAATGTTCCGCGGGCAGCAACTATAGACAATAGAACGTTCAATTTACCCTTTAGAATTAATCCATGCACAAAACCAATGGATTTGACTTCAAGATGCAGAACGGATCGTGTTCGAGTTCTGAATTATTCAGCACGACGGGCGGGTTTAAAAATGACTCAGGCGGACTGAGGGGAAATATTTTGTCGAAATAAAAATAATTAAACTTATAATTTTCAATTGATTAATATTTTCATGAGTGTACCCTATTTCATTATTATTTTTCCATATTTTTTATGAATTGAATATGAATTTCATGTTATGAATTGCTCCGCACAACGGGCGGGTTTTAATGTTATATATATACATAAAGAAGAAATTATCTGTCTGTCTGTGTATGTATGCTTGAATATGAGGTGACATAATTGCGCTGGTTCATGCTTCGCTGGTTCAATGATCAGGGGCTTCAAACGCAAACGAAGCGATGGCTCATTTTTATGAAATAAAAATGTCCCGCGGGCAGCAATAAAACGTTCAATTTCACCGTGTAGAATGAATTCATATACAAAACTAATGGATTTGACTTCAACAACAACAACAACAATAACAGACAGTTTTGTCGTGATTAAGAAGGAGGTATCTGGAGGCAGCCCATGACGAAATATGGGAAAGAAGTTTAGATATCAAAGTATAATTATGTAAAGATAGGGGAAAGTAAATTTGTACATCGTCAGCATAGACGTGAAAGGAAATAGGGTATTCTCTGAGGACAGAACAAAGGGACGAGACATTGAGGTTGAGAAGGAGTGGTCCCAGGAGAGAACCCTGTGGGACGCCAGAAGTCAACGGAACATTGGCAGACATCGGGGAATTACAGCGGACAGAAAAGGAACGTTTATGAAGGTAGGAAGAGACAAGAGAAAGAGCTGAGGAAGAAAGGCCAATATGGGCGAGATCTTCACAAAGAATGGAATGATTGACGAGATCAAAGGCAGATGAAAAATATAATGATATTAGCAGAACAGATTTGCCGAAGGAAAAGTTAGAAGAAATGTCATTAGTGAGGCGAATAAGGAGAGTTTCAGTTGAATGATTTGATATAGAGCCTGATTGACAAGGATCAAGGACCGGAGTAATAATCGGACGAAGTTGTTCAAGGATAGCGTGTTCAAGAGCGTGTCTATAGCGTCTAAGACGTCTAAAACGTCGTAGCGTGTCTAAAACGTCTTTATACCCTACCGCATTGGACATGACGTTTTTTCACCCGATACAGCAGGAAGTAGGCAATTTTGCGTTGCACCGCGCAGCTGTTTAACTTATAACTTGTGTTACAGCTGCAATTGGAAGATAAATTCAACAACAACAACAACAACAACATGTATTTAATATAGCGCACTTTCGAGGACAAAGGCGCGAGCAGGAGCAGAGTAATAAAGTGTAGACACAGAGCGGTATGGGGACAATATGGAGCACAAATCGACAGAAAGTACATGGGTGCTTGCAAAATTGAACACATACATACCCACATACACACAAACACATACACACAAACACATGCACAAGAACACATACACACGCACATATATACACATACACATGCATACACATATACATATATGAATAATGTAATGTAATAGAGCATATAATGGAAAGAGAGAAAATATATAATGGGAATATAGAATAAAAAAGCATAGGATATAAAATAATTAAAATAAATGCTAGATGGCCGTTGGCTAGCGAGTAGCTCTTCCGCCCTTGGACATGTTTTATTTTTAGTCCTGCTGGGTGTCTAGCCACCCTCCTCACTGGTGGGAACCAGAGGGGGAGCCGGTTTAGTCGCCGACCACTCGACTATGAGACTGGTTGTACTGGGCTACACAGTACCAGTAGCAAGACCAGTACCAGTACCAGTACCAGTTCAAGAACCAGAACGGATGGTGTTCGAGTTCTGAATTATTCCGCACGTCGGTCGGGTTTTAATATGAGGCGGGCTGAGTGAAAATATTTTGTCAAAATAAAATTAAAAGTAATGAAATTTAGACTTTTTAATTGATAAAGGTTTTTATGAGTTTGCCTTATTTGTTTTTAATTTGCAATATTTTTATGAATTGCTCCGCACAACGGGCGGGTTTTAATGCTAGTATATATATATATATATATATATATATATATATATATATATATATATATATATATATATATATAGCATTAAAACCCGCCCGTTGTGCGGAGCAATTAATAACATGAAATTCATATTCAATTCATAAAAAATATGGAAAATTAAAAATGAAATAGGGTACACTCATAAAAATATTAATCAATTGAAAATTTCAAGTTGAATTATTTTTATTTCGACAAAATATTTTCCCTCAGTCCGCCTTAGTAATTTTTACATCGGCCTGTCGTGCTGAATAATTCAGAACTCGAACACGATCCGTTCTGGATCTTGAAGTCAAATCCATTGGTTTTGTGTATGAATTAATTCTACAGAGGATATCGAACGTTCTATTGTCTATAGTAGCTGCCTGCGGAGCATTTTTTATTATAAAATACTTTTTTTAAAGGAACCATTTGAAAAAATGAACTAAAAAATGGAAACACTTTTCCTATAAAGAAGAGATACAAATTAATAAGAAAAAAAGTAAACCCTTTAAAAGTCTTATCTAATAGAAAAGTATGAAGGTGAATATTTTTTATATATTTGGACAAAATATTTCCCTCAAATAGCGTCATATTTAAGTCTGCCCGTCGTACGGAAATATTCAGAACTTGAACACGAAATAATGAAGAATGATGAAAAATGAAATATTTTCATCATGATGTTTCCAAAATATATGCATAACTTAACATCATTCCCCAACATCATTTGCACAAGTACTCTTATACTTTTGCCAGTATAATATTTACTGCCAAAAAATTCATATACATACATTCATATACATTTATATACATACATTATATTCCGCATTCATATTAAACCCAATATAACCTGACCCAATCCTACCAAACCCAACCCAACCATCCCATCTCATCGTATATCATCTCATCCCCTTTTAGTATCAAACACGCGACCCACCAATAACGTTCTCGAATCCCGCCAATATAATATAGTAACCAAACTGTAAGACAGATTAATTCACATCTATTGTATAATGCGATTTGATTAGATATTATTTAATTCAAGTTCTCATCTAGCAGTTAAACCCGTCCTTCGTGCGAAACAATTAGTAAAACAAAGGATATTAAATGAAAAGTGTAAATGTAATGATTTTCAGTTTAATTTTGACACAATTTTCCCTCATCCCGCCTCTTATTTAAACCCACCCGTCGTGCGGGATAATTCAGAACTCGAACACGATTTGTTCTGGATCTTGAAGTCAACTCCGTTAGTTTTGTATATGAATTCATTATACACGGTGAAATTGAACGTTCTATTGTCTATAGTTGCAATCCGCGGGACATTTTTATTTCATAAAAATGATCCATCGTTTCGTTTACGTTTAAAACCCCTGATCTATGTCATTGAACCCGCTCAGTTATGTCACCTCGTATCCAAGCATACACACACACAGATGATTTATTATATATATATAAATTTAAAGTCGCCCGTCGTGCGGAACAATTCATAAAATCTATTCATATTCAATCCATAAAATAAAATGAATACAAATTAAAAAACAAACAAATTAACGCTGTAAATATGCTAACTAATAGCAAAGTCCAAATATGGATGTTTTTATTTTAATTTTGACAGAATATTATCCCTCAACCCGCTTCATATTTGAACGTGCCCGTCGTGCGGAATAATTAAAAATTCAAACACGAAAAAATGAAAATTGTCTAAATTTTGTATCATAATGTTTCCAAAGTATATTTATAAATTAACATCATCTAGCATTGAAACCATCCCGTATAGCGGAACAATTAGAACAAAAAGTAAAATAAATATTGAATTAATAAAATTAAACTAATACAAATTAAAAAAGCAAACCCATAAAAAGTCTTGACCAATAGAAAAGTCTAAATATGAATGTGTTTATGTTAGATGTGGCAAAATATTTTTCCACGAACAACCTCGTATTTAAACCCGCCCGTCGTGCGTAACTATCAATAAAATATAATGAATCAATAAGGAAAAAGCTTATCCAATATAAAAATATAAATGTGTAAATTCTTGTTTTAATTATGGACGAATTTTTTCCCTCAACACTGCTCAAATTCACACCCGTCCTTCGTGTGTAGTAATTCAGAAGTGTAACACTGTCAACTGTCAACAATGCATTTTTCTGTCATCTCTTTAATTCCAGTTTAATGCTTCCGCTAAAACAGCATATACATATAGTTGGCATTACATGATATTGCAACCCATATCCTTATGCAACTTATGCTTATGCAACTTGAAATTAAACCAATTAAATTACACAGTTAAATTCAGTAGTTTACTTTGTTCCCAGTAGCATTTTACCCGCCCGTCGTGCGGAACGTTATTGAGGACAATAAAGCCTTTATATTCAGTATAGTGTAGCATTAATTAAACTGTACGCGATAAAACCACACCATCCATGCTTGGAGCTAATATGATGCATTCTTAATTGTGATTGGGCTTCAGTGAAATTTAATCGGTGTATATTCCTGTGTAATCGCAAGTGCGCATAATAGCTGTCAAATTGGCAATATGTCCTTTTGACTTTACACCGCCATAACTTCCTTCAGATACACTTTGGAAAATTACAAATTATACCGTATTGTAGAAAACAAGATTTCTAGCATGATGGTAGAATTAATTTTTATGTGTAACAAAAAGTTACTGAGAAATAGTAGAGAAATGAATTAATTTTAGTCGCCCGGTGTTCAAGTGTAACTTTGGATGTATTTGAGACTTTTTCCAATTTTACACGTTTGTTGTATCATTTGTGGGTATAAATTATAACTTTTCTTGTGAAACACAAAATTTTCTACACAATGGTATACGTTTGATAGCTATACCATTGCTGGTTTTTGAGGAATAGATAGCGGAATATTGACCAAAATATTCACATTTTTGTGTGCTAATTTTGCCTTTTTGACTTTGTCATTTACACTTCACACCGCCGTAACTTTTTTTTAATACACTTTGGAAAATTAAAATTATACCGTGTTGTAGCAAACGAAATTCCCAGCATGATGGTATTATTTATTCAGATGTGTGATAATTAGCATTAAAACCCGCCCGTTGTGCGGAACAATTAATAAAAATATTGCAAATTAAAAAATAAATAAGGCTAACTCATAAAAACTTTAATCAATCGAAAAGTCTAAATTTCATTATTTTTCATTTTATTTTGACAAAATATTTTCACTCAGCCCGCCTCATATTTAAACCCGGCCGACGTGCGGAAAAATTCAGAACTCGAACACCATCCGTTCTGGTTCTGGAAGTCAAACCCATTAGTTTTAGAAATAGAAATAGAAAATAGAAATAGAGAAAAAAGTATAGAAAATCGGACGCGTGGAGTTTAAATAAAATTTTGAATGTAGATTGAATTTTTTCCATTTTACATGTTATATATTCAATTTTGGGTATCAATTATAGTTTTATGAGTAGAACAGAAAATTTTCTACACAGAGGTATAATTTTTATAGTTGTACCATTGCTGGTTTAGGAACAGTAGTCTTCAGAAAATTGACCAAAATTTTCGAATTTTTCGCAAGGAGGGTGGGACACACAAACACACAGACACACAGACACAGAGGTTCTCTTTTATATATATATATATATATATATATATATATATACTAGCATTAAAACCCGCCCGTTGTGCGGAGCTATTCATAAAATTATTGCAAATTAAAAATAAATAAGGCAATGTCATGAAAACCTTAATCAATTAAAAGGTCTAAATTTCATTATTTTTAATTTTATTTTGACAAATATTTTCACTCAACCCGCCTCATATTTAAACCCGCCCGACGTGAGGAATAATTCAGAACTCGAACACCATCCGTTCTGGTTCTTGAAGTCAAATCCATTAGTTTTGTACATCCATCCATTAGTTACACCGCCGTAACTTCCTTTAGATACACTTCGGAAAATTACATATTATACCGTATTGTAGAAAACAAAATTTCTAGCACGATGGTATAATTTATTGTAATGTGTGACAAATAGTTCCTGAGAAATGGGTAGAAAAATGAATTAATTTTAATCACCCGGTGTTCAAGTGTAATTTTGGATGTATTTGAGAATTTCGCCAATTGTACACGTTTTTTGTATCATTTGTGGGTATAAATTATAACTTTTCTTGTAGGACACAAAATTATCTACACAATAGTATAATTTTTATAGCTGTACCATTGCTGGTTTATGAGGAATAGATAGCGGAATATTGACCAAGATATTCACGTTTTTTGTGCTAATTTTGCCTTTTTGCTTTTTTGTCATTTACACTTAACACCGCCGTAACTTTTTTTAATACACTTTGGAAAATTAAAATTTATACCGTGCTGTAGAAAACAAAATTCCCAGCATGATGGTATTATTTATTTAGATGTGTGATTATTAATTTTTGAGAAATAGAGAAAAAAGTATAGAAAATCGGACGCGTGGAGTTTAAATAAAATTTTGAATGTAGATAGATTTTTCTTCCATTTTACATGTTTTATATTTAATTTTTGGGTGTAACAGTTTTGTTTTTCAGCGATGATAGTTCTAATGGAGCAGGCCTCTTAACGTTGTGCGCCGCGATAACTCTTCTTGTGCCGATTCCAAACAGTAGTTTTGTTGAAACAATGTATTTCGTCGTGATATTGAAAGTTGCAGTTCTTAGCTCTATCGTCCTAACCTTATATTCAATGTTCTATCCTATCTGTTCTCTTGTGCCCCTATTCCTATATCCATACTGCCGCTGCTCTTCTATTCCTATCTCCTCCCGCTGCCGCTGCTCTTCTATTCCTATATCCATGCTCTCTATCCCATATCTCGACTGCCGCTGCTCTTCTATTCCTATCTCCATCCTCTCTATCCCTATCTCCATACTGCCTATCCCCTCCTCGAATGGTGAAAACACTGTGCTTATATAGTGCTAGCTAGCGCCGCCTACTTCATTCTGCAGCTCCAAGTTGTGCACGACCTCATTAGTTACGAACCACAAGGTCACCACAATGCAACACGCCCGGCACACGCACATAGCTTTACACACTGGTGTGGGTGATATATGCGTGTTCCCGTGCTTCTCTGGTTTTCTCTTAATGTCTTACAGTGTATGTGTGTGTGTCTACGTGTGTGCAACCAATGCTGTGTTCTGTATTGTAACCTACTGTGTTGACAGTGATGCATGTGTTTACGCTTCACTTCCTGTCCTAACTTCTATCCTATGTCACTTTCAATGCACAACATACAATACACAATGCACAAAACAATCAACGATTACTAAATAAAGATATAAGAATACAAGCTATATACAACACCGCATGAAATATAAACATTGTTACACCACAACTGCGAGGTCATTCGAGCGAATGCGAGCCACTAGAGCTTATACACGGCCATTCTATTGTGTGGTCAGAAGTGGGCCTTCATTGAAGACGTGTGATGATCTTCAACTGACGAGTATTTGTACAATTGAGCCCCGCGATTGTTGTTTATTTGCACACGTTCCGGTGAGTACTTGGCTTCTTGGTACCTCGTACATGGTGGATGATTTCGGCTGATGTTGTTCACAGATGTCATCGCACAGATATACGTAATCAGGATACTGTTGTCAGCTTTTGTCACTTCGGAGTTTGGCTTGATCGGTGTCACGCTTGAATGCTCACGGTAGTTATTTGTTCACATTGTAGAGCACCATGTACATCTTCTAATGTCATTCCCCCAACGGTAATGAGCAACTTTACTGCGTCGATCGTTGATGTTTATATAGTTCTGGACAATCGGTCGATTCTCACTTGCTTTTCAGTGTCGTGTATTAGCATGGAATCAAGGAAAGGAGTAGGATTCCATGGGATTAATAAGATTACTTCGGAATAGGAACAGTATTCGCAGAGCCATGTATTATTTTTCACATAAATCTTGTTTCGTAATTATTCTCTCTGTTTTCTTTTCTGTATTTTACCTAAATTTTATTCTCTCGTCGTTTTGATTCTATTATTCTCATTCAATTATCTAGTGGTGTCTTGTCTACAGTCTAGTAATGTCTTATACACGGACGTTTCAAGGCCTTCCTAGTAGCGGTTCATACTTTCAGTCATCTAGTCATATAGTCATCAGTCACTTAGTGGCGTATCGTGCCATCACGTTCCAATGCATCAATCTATGCATGTCGATACATACTCTCCTTGTATGCTTCGTTATATCTGTCCTTGTTACCAGATATATCATTCAATATCTCTTGTCCGTTAAGTCGCATATCAAATGCCCCAACTTAACTTCGGTGTTTTCGCTGCCATATGCGAAAACCATATAATTCGTTCTGCCTTCATTTCTGTTCTCACCAGTGTGTGAGAATTACGGCATATACCTTCACCTCCTCTTCCGATCAATTCGTCAGTCTATTCTTCAGTCCGTTTGTTATGCTGGTAGTCTTCCCCGCTAAGGCTTGTTTTACGTTTCCGGTCAAAACTTCACTATATTTTCTGTTTTGTTTGCTTTGGCTCGTCATTAATGCAATTGTGATTACTTCGATTCGTTTACTCGACGTACATTTCGCTGCTTATTAGCTTCAACTATATTTACTCCTACATGCTATGTTTGAGGTCGTGTTAGTCGTTCTGATGATGACGTACTATCCAAATCTTCCTTGTCTTATTGATTATCGTCGTCTTTTTGGGGTACAATTTGTCTAATGATTGACTGCTTGTTGATATATGCGATCATTATCGTCATGGCGTGGACGTGCAGATCGTCTGACATTAGTGTATTGTTCATTTTAATCGTAGACATTTTAGTTTTGCTCTAAATATGGCTCTGGTTTCTGATTTAAGGAAAAAGGAAATGCAAAACTTAATAGGAAAGCAGTGATTAACCACGTACCTTAAAAATAATATTGAAGCACCAATGATGATGAATGCGTTGCTGATGTCTTTCTTGAGCACCAGATGTAACAGGTCCATAAGTCACAGAAGCAGATGTGATACATTTCGGGCGCTGTTGAAGATGTCTTCACGCTGTTGAAGATGTCTGTTTTCTTTTCAAAATTATCTACCTGCTTGGATCCGGGTCACGGCACCAAATGTAACAGTTTTGTTTTTCAGCGATGATAGTTCTAATGGAGCAGGCCTCTTAACGTTGTGCGCCGCGATAACTCTTGTTGTGCCGATTCCAAACAGTAGTTTTGTTGAAACAATGTATTTCGTCGTGATATTGAAAGTTGCAGTTCTTAGCTCTATCGTCCTAACCTTATATTCAATGTTCTATCCTATCTGTTCTCTTGTGCCCCTATTCCTATATCCATACTGCCGCTGCTCTTCTATTCCTATCTCCTCCCGCTGCCGCTGCTCTTCTATTCCTATATCCATGCTCTCTATCCCATATCTCGACTGCCGCTGCTCTTCTATTCCTATCTCCATCCTCTCTATCCCATATCTCGACTGCCGCTGCTCTTCTATTCCTATATCCATCCTCTCTATCCCTATCTCCATACTGCCTATCCCCTCCTCGAATGGTGAAAACACTGTGCTTATATAGTGCTAGCTAGCGCCGCCTACTTCATTCTGCAGCTCCAAGTTGTGCACGACCTCATTAGCTACGAACCACAAGGTCACCACAATGCAACACGCCCGGCACACGCACATAGCTTTACACACTGGTGTGGGTGATATATGCGTGTTCCCGTGCTTCTCTGGTTTTCTCTTAATGTCTTACAGTGTATGTGTGTGTGTGTCTACGTGTGTGCAACCAATGCTGTGTTCTGTATTGTAACCTACTGTGTTGACAGTGATGCATGTGTTTACGCTTCACTTCCTGTCCTAACTTCTATCCTATGTCACTTTCAATGCACAACATACAATACACAATGCACAAAACAATCAACGATTACTAAATAAAGATATAAGAATACAAGTTATATACAACACCGCATGAAATATAAACATTGTTACATTGGGTGAGAATTTTACTTCGTTGAGTAGAACAGAAAATTTTCTACACAGTGGTATAATTTTTATAGTTGTATCATTGCTGGTTTAGGAGGAGTAGTCTTCAGAAAATTGACCAAAATTTTCGCATTTTTCAGGGTTCATTTTGTCTTTTCACCGCTATAACTTTTTTTGATTTCATTTTTGAAATTTAAAATTTAATCTGAAGTGTAGACAAGAAAATTTCCAACGTGGTGGTATAAATTTTGAGCGGGTAGGCCAAGTGGTGGCCAAATAATAGCTGATAGAAAATGGACCAAGGAGGGTTGAAGAGACACACAGACACACACACAGACACAGACACACACACACACACACAGAGGATCTCTTTTATATATATAGATATAGATATATATATATATATATATATATATATATACTAGCATTAAAACCCGCCCGTTGTGCGGAACAATTCATAAAAATATTGCAAATTAAAAATAAATAAGGCAAACTCATAAAAACCTTAATAAATTAAAAAGTCTAAATTTCATTATTTATAATTTTATTTTGACAAAATATTTTCACTCAGCTACCCTCATATTTAAACCCGGCCGACGTGCGGAATAATTCAGAACTCGAACACCATCCGTTCTGGTTCATGAAGTCAAATCCATTAGTATTGTATATGAATTTATTCTACACGGTGAAATTGAACGTTTTATTGCTGCCCGCGGGACATTTTTATTTCATAAAAATGAGCCAACGCTTCGTTTGCGTTTGAAGCCCCTGATCATTGAACCAGCGAACCATGAACCAGCGCAATTATGTCACCTCATATTTGAGCATACATACACAGACAGACAGATAATTTCTTCTTTATGTATATATATAGCATTAAAACCCGCCCGTTGTGCGGAGCAATTCATAACATGAAATTCATATTCAATTCATAAAAAAATGGAAAATTAAAAATGAATTAGGGTAAACTCATAGAAATAATAATCAATTGAAAATTCTAAGTTTAATTATTTTTATTTCGACAAAATATTTCCCCTCAGTCCGCCTGAGTCATTTTTAAACCCGCCCGTCGTGCTGAATAAATCAGAGCTCGAACACGATCCGTTCTGGATCTTGAAGTCAAATCGATTGGTTTTGTGTATGTATTAATTCTACAGGGGAAATTGAACGTTCTATTGTCTATAGTTGCTGCCCGCGGAGCCTTTTTATTTAAAAAAAATACTTTGTTTTAAATGAAACATTTGAAAAAATGAACTAAAAAATGGAAACACTTTTTTTAAGCCCGCCCGTCGTGCGGAACAATTCATACAATGAAAATCATATTTGAAGTCAAATCCATTGGTTTTGTGTATGGATTAATTCTACAGGGGAAATTGAACGTTCTATTGTCTATAGTTGCTGCCCGCGGAACATTTTTATTTAAGAAAAAATTACATTTTTTTAAATGAACCATTTGAAAAAATGAACTAAAACACTTTTTTAAACCCGCCCGTCGTGCGGAACAATTCATACAATAAAATTCATATCAAATCCATAAAATATAATGAATACAAATTGAAAACCAAAAAATGTAACCTATAAATATCTTAACCAATATAAAAGTCTAAATGTGAATATTTTTGTTCTTATTTTGACAAATATTATCCCTCAACCCGCCTGATATATATATCTGCCCGTCGTGTGGTATAATTCAGAACACAAACACGAAACAAACAATGAAAGATGATGAAATCTTTTCATCAGAATGTTTCTAAACTATATTTATTACTTAACATCATTCCCCAATATCATTTGCCCAAGTACTATTTTACCTTTACCGCTATAATATTTATTGCTAAAATTTATATATTTTCCGCTATCATTAAAACCCAATATAACCTGAGTCAAACTTACCCAACCCAGCCCAACCATTCAATCTTGACCGCACTCAGCCTAGTCTGAGGTGATTTAACTTATTTGTTTGTGATCACAAAATATACTGATTCGATCATAATTTGTAATCAGAAGACTGAGATTATCTACCCCAGGGGTCCCAAACACGCGGCCCACCAATATTTATCTCTCAACCCGCCAATATAGTATCGGGACCAAACTGTAAGGCAGCTAAATTAACATTTGTTACATAATGCGATATAATTATACACCATTATCATATTATCTCATAATTCCCGGTTAATGCTTCCACTAACGCATCATATTCATACAGTTGTTATTTTTTGGATTACACCGATATTACAGCCCTTGATATCACAGCCGATATTATATTATGCAATCTATATTCTGCTACGTATTATTCCTAATAAATATATCGGATAATATATGACTGGACTTCAGTGAAATTATATCAGTGTATATTCATGTGTAATCGCAAGTAATAATAGCTGTCAAATTGGCAACGTGACATTTTGACTTTACACCGCCGTAACTTCCTTTAGATACACTTTGGAAAATTACAAATTATACCGTATTGTAGAAAAACAAAATTTCTAGCACGATGGTATAATTTATTTTCACGTATAACGAATAGTTACTGAGAAATAGTAGAAAAATTAATTATTTTTAGTCGCCCGGTGTTCAAGTGTAATTTTATGTGTAAGTGTAAGATGTATTTGAGAATTTTGCCAATTTTACACGTTTTTTGTATCATTTGTGGGTATAAATTATAACTCATCTTGTAGAACACAAATTATCTACACAGTAGTATAATTCTGTGTAATCGCAAGTGCGCATAATAGCTGTCAATTTGGCAATATGTCCTTTTGACTTTACACCGCCGTAACTTACTTCAGATATACTTAGGAAAATTACAAATTATACCGTATTGTAGAAAACAAGATTTCTAGCACGATGGTATAATTTATTTTTATGTGTAACAAATATATACTGAGAAATAGTAGAAAAATGAATATATTTTAGTCGCCCGGTGTTCAAGTGTAATTTTGGATGTAATTGAGAATTTTGCCAATTTTACACGTTTTTTGTATCATTTGTGGGTATAAATTATAACTTTTCTTGTAGGACACTAAATTATCTACACAATAGTATAATTTTTATAGATGTACCATTGCTGGTTTATGAGGAATAGATAGCGGAATATTGACCAAAATATTCACGATTTTTGTGCTAATTTTGCCTTTTTGCTTTTTTGTCATTTACACTTCACACCGCCGTAACTTTTTTTTAATACACTTTGGAAAATTAAAATTTATACCGTGCTGTAGCAAACAAAATTCCCAGCATGATGGTATTATTTATTTAGATGTGTGATTATTAGTTTTTGAGGAATAGAGAAAAAAGTATAGAAAATCGGACGCGTGGAGTTTAAATAAAATTTTGAATGTAGATTGATTTTTTTTCCATTTTACATGTTTTATATTTAATTTTTGGGTATAAATTAAAATTTGTTGAGTAGAACAGAAAATTCTCTACACAGTGGTATAATTTGTATGGTTGTACCATTGCTGGTTTAGGAGGAGTAGTCTTCAGAAAATTGACCAAATTTTCGCATTTTTCAGGGTTCATCTTGTCTTTTCACCGCTATAACTTTTTTTGATTTCATTTTTAAAATTAAAAATTTAACCTACAGTGTAGCCAAAAAAATTTCCAACGTGACGGTATAAATTTTTAGCGGGTAGGTCAAGTGGTGGCCAAATAATAGCTGATAGAAAATGGACCAAGGAGGGTTGGACATACTCACAGACACACACACACACACACACACACACACACACACACACACACACACACACACACACACACACACACACACAGAGGATCTCTTTTATATATATATATATATATAATAAAAAATTTAATAATAATAATATAGAATAATATAAAATAATATATAAAATTATAATATAAAAAATTAATATAAAATAATAATAAAATAATAATAAAATATAATAAATATAATATATATAATAAATAGACTGTAATTTTTCTCGAAAAAAGACAAGGTTATTTGCGAAAAAAGACAAACTTAAATTCGGATTTCCTACTTGTTCAAGCATTTCCATTTTTCCCCACTTCTGCTGTTGTCGTTTTGATTACCAACTCAACTTGGATTGCATTCATGCATTTATTGTGCACTGGAAAGTTATTTTCCTAGAAAAAAGACCAACTCAAAAAGACAAATTGTCTTTTTGCCGTTCAAGCTTGTCCGTTGACATTTTTTTGCACAGGACACTCTCTTTGTTCTCTAGGAGTGTTCAAGTCTCGAATTACCAGGAGACAAGAGTATGCCTTCAGAGACCAAATAATTCACAAGCAACATTACCTACCGATGATTTCATAAAGGAGATCACTTAAAAATCATCACATTTTGTAGTATTTCTTGTCTATATTGACTCACGTTTAATCATTAATCATTATATTTGTTTGGGAACATTTTTTATTTGATATCAACGCAATATTTTCAACAACAAAAATTGATTGAAATTAATTGATATACAAGCTTGAAAATGTGGGTGGTTTTTGTGCCCGATATAATTATGGTAGTTAATGGGTTAATTCGTGCATATAGCCCATTGTTTTCCCAGCCTGGGGTAAATTACCTCCTAAGAGGGAAAATTAAGTTATCCCTGGGGGTAATTTAATATAAAAAGATTGCTCAATTTCCTCTAATAAGTAAATTTAATCACCCGTTTTGTGATAATTTGGCAATTTAATTTGAATTACCCCTTTTGGGATAGAGAAGTAATTTTTTATTTTGCATTTAGCCTTTTTTCGGGAGTAGTGGAGCGGAATTGTCTATAGTGTTTTAGTTTTGCCATATATTTATATGCTGACAACATTTTTTTTAAAGCGGTAACATGCTATGCTGTGGCATGCTAAATTGGGTGTATGTTTGTACACACACACACACACACACACACACACACATACAGATGGTGGGCTCTGTGGGGTTGGTCAGAGTTGTGGGAGAAGCGAGCGCCTGTAATTCGATGCTATCATGATCTCAGAGAGGCCGTCACGTCTGACGACAAGAAGTGATGTGCTGTGCATTCAGCCGTGCATTATATTGGTAAGACGTGAATCTGTCGCCAAAGCCACCATGGGCGTAGATTCTTTCGGGGCGGAATTGGGGTATGTTACCCCCACCGACCGATTGGCTGCGAGGGTATGAATATGCAATTATACCCCGTCCGAGAATTCTGCTGAGTTCAGTTCATTGGCAGTATATTATCATCAAAATCAGCATAGCGAAAAAGTAACAATACACATACAAATGTGTGTGTATATAATTATATGCAATATACTTTTCATTGATGTATGTGTGTTGTAATTGACTAGGCATAAAATCGTCGATGGTGTCATACAATTGACCAACTGAGTCAACACATTGAACACTAATGCATGATGACTGTCATCCCCCGAGCCTCGACAAAAATCCACGCTCATAGAAGTCACATGCGTTCTTACGCACTGAAACTGAAACCTCAACTCGCCAAGCCATTTTACTGGTCAAACGTTGAAGGTTGAAGGCCTCAAGTGACAGCTGCTACACGGGAAGAAGCCGGAGGTTTACGATTCGTAGCAAGTAAAACTTTTGCCACTAAGGTATATTAGAATTTGATACTGTTATATCTAAATGCATTACGCCCAGTCTTAGGATTATACGCAGACAATGACTAAATTGAATTGAATGACTCAATTGCAAAAAAATGAATTGTGATCATGGGTACCAGATAATGCAGCACTAAATGGTACCAGATATCAGTCATGAGTTGTGTCATGCATTCTGGGGAGGTGGCTCTCTGTAATACGTCTTCCATCCTTGTGGCGTCATAGCGTGGAGAGGGTCGGTTCTGCGGTGGCAGCGAGCTGCACGGGACACACCTGTGTGTGTTCATAAGCTTCGACTTCTTCCCGTTTAGTAGCTTGATTTGAAGCATAATCGTTACATATACAGATATTTCGTGTATACTGTAATCACCCAAGTAAAATCAGCTCCCATTTTCGTGCCAAATTTCAACATCAAAACTTGGGTGGAGTATTATACTTGAGTATGTGAGAAACCCCAGTTTGCAAAGCCAAATTCTGTGTGAGGGAGATCAAATTATCTAATAAATCACATTGGTGCGTTTGTAGTATTTTATCAATGGATATAAAAAAAAAATATATAATTATAAGACAAAATATATATATAATCAATTAATGTTATATATAAAAATGTAAACTTAGGGGAGCGTTACACTTGGGTATCTCAAAAAACGGTCAGTTTTTTATTCAAACGTGGAGGCAACATTATACTTGGGTGATTACTATATATATATACACATATATATATGCACTTCGGCATGCTTTTGACAAATTAAAATGTGTAATCTAGCGATTTCGGATGGAAATTAGTGCAAATGTTTTTTTCATGTTTTTGCAATTGGTTCTCATATCAAGTGTGTGTGTGTGTGTGTGTATGTGTGTGTGAAAAAGTTGTATTGTATAGGTGTGTTTAAAAGTTGTTTTCTGAGATTGATCTTCCATAAAATACACTGTTGCCTATGTGTGTTTGTTCATTTATCATGTTCATTATGTGTGTTTTCGTTCATTTTTCATATGCATTTGTTTTGCCTTGATGGTTTTGATTCAGTACAACGTGTCTGTCATCTCTTTTTGGCGAGTATTCCCAACCAATGCGAAGCACAGCATTTTAGATGACCTGCTGGAGTGGATTATTGAGGGAATGCGAATTTGCATAAATGAGCCAGTTACCATACACACACACATATATATATATATATATATATATATATACTGTCAGAAAGGTTAATTCAATGCAAGTTTTAGATATTCGGACATTGGGTATATGCCGTTCTATTTTTCAAACTGTCTCCCGTAGTGAGGTTCAATTAGAGGGTGTCGTTTTATTTTTCCGCTAGCTGATCAGAATTTTGAGAAGATACTGCAAATTGTGTCGATTAATATTGAATCAGGTAGCGTATGCATATGTATTTAACAAAAACACAAATTCATGGTTATTACTGGTAAGCAATCACAAATCCACTATCAAAAACCAATCAGTCATAGCTATTGCCAAAAGAGAATATTTCATCAAAGTGCCGTTCAAATAGAGGGTCCCGTTTTATTTTTTCAATTACTCCTTCAAGGCATAGCCGTAGCAACCGACCCCCGTACCACCCGGCCGGGGGGCCCCGAGTGTTGAGGGGCCCCGTTGCTTCACGTATGATATTAAAGTTTATCATATTATGTACAGCCTTTACCTTTTTGCTCAGATGCTCTCACCTGAGCTTGTATTATGTGATTATGTATACTAAATAGATTCATTATTTGATGGCTTATATATAATGGGGGCCCCAAGTGTTGCCTTCGGGGGGCCCCCATTGTTGCCTTCGGGGGGCCGCCAGTGTTGCCTTCGGGGGCCACAAGTGTTGCCTTCGGGAGGGGGGGCTCATAAGTCCTCGCAACGGCTCTGCTCCAAGCTGCCGTGCAAATAAAGGTTATTGTTGTTATAGCTCGTCGTCCGGTTCCGACCTCTGCGCTAAATATTCTCGGATGACGCTAAATGTGTAAGAATTCAAGAACATTAGATTGAGAAAAGTTGATTTAACGAATTTCTTCCAGTCCATCGCCTCCTGCAAAGGCAGCACATTACATTAGAACTCTAAACCTAACCTAACCTAAAATCTATGAAAAATATAGAAACGTTTTTGTGCCTTTTTAAGCGTTTTTTATAAATTAGCGTTTTTAATGTTCTTAAATCCTTACACATTTAGCCTAGACCAATCTTCTATACAGGCTCTATGATATAAGGTTTTATGGTATGTGTGAATACATGTATTCTTGTAGTCGCCGTTTGTTTGCGGGAGTGTATTATCTTGCTCTATGCGTTTACTTGTGTGTTGTGAACGAAAACTGTGGCCTGAAATTAGTTGCGGAAATGTCCGCAAGGTGGCGTTGTAGCACGGACTGTTTTGTGTGTACATGACAAGCTGTAGTTGCATTGTGATTTATAGCTGTGGAGTTGTTACTGTACAAGTGTAACTTATCGCCATGGGCAACGATATATACCGTTTGGTAGGTATTGTACTCGTATTATCATTAATTTCCCAGTTTCATATGCTGCTTTTTGGAAACCAATTCTTATCCACAAACTATATATTAGACTCTGGAATGCCTGGCTCCAACGGGCCAATGAGGGTCCATTTTTGTCATTGTACAGGGTGTTCCAATAAATTTGACGCCATTTTAGATGCCCGTATCTCGGAAACTACTCAGTGAATCTTAATGAAACTACGCACACTTTATGTTGAACATCATAAGTTTTACTAGTTAACATTACAAAGAAAAAACAAAGATTTGCAGATCATATGACAGATTTCACTATTTTCACAAATGTTCAATGTGAGCGCCGCCTGTGACTCAGAACACGTCAAGTCGGTAATCAAACTCGTGCCAAACACGCTGCAGCATGTCTTTGGTAACTTTCTCCAGTGTGGCAGTGATTCTCTGCTTGAGTTCTTGAACATCCCCGTCCACATTTCCAGTACACATCCCCGTCCACATTTCCTTCAAAGAAAAATGGTCCATGAATTTGATTCTTGGAGATGGCGCAGAATACGTTCACTTTTGGTGAGTCCCTCACGTGCTCAATTGTGTCATGGGGATTTTCTTCGCCCCAAATGCGAACATTATGCTTATTGACTTTGACAGTCGTATGAAACGTTGCTTCATCACTAAAAATTAGACGCTGATCGAACTCGTCTTCAAGTTTCTATAGCATATCATCACAGAATTCTTTACGTTTTCGCTTGTCATCTTCCTTTAAAGCCTGAACGAGCTGCAGCCTGTAGGGTTTCATTTGCAATCGTTTGCTCAGAACGCGCCAAACTGTTGTCCGAGGAATCTGGGTTTCCAGACTTGCTCTTCTTACAGGCTTATTGGGACTTCGCAGGAATTGTTCACGAACACGCTCGACCTTCTCTTCCGCTGTTGATGGCCGGCCAGATCCTTTAGCCCTGCATAAGCAGCTTTCTTCTTTAAATCTATGGTGCCATGTCCAAATTTGTTTACTAGTTGGTGCATTTTTGGCAAATTTTGCAAAGAAGGCACGCTGCACGCTCTTGGGTGACTGTGTTCGAGCATATTCCAACACGCAAAATGACTTTTCTATTGAAGTGAACGGCATTTCTCAACCTGAAAAGAGATAAATGTCAAACATCAAACATAAAATCTTGAACTGTTTCTATACAAGCTGTGAAACTTTGAGGTCATTTCAACGATAATTGTCAAAATTGTTGGCCTGCGAAATGACGTCAAATTTATTGGGACAGCCTGTACAATGGGCCCAATTTTCTCGAGCCATTGATGCATCTCTCTTTGTTTAGCTTTCAAACTTGTTCTATATATGACTTAACCTGTGACGATCAGGCTACCTCTATTCAGAGGCGTAGCTAGGCTATCTGCCTCCCGGGGCGGTGCACTTTTTGCCGCCTCCTACCATGTGTGATTGCTGGTATCTGAGCCGCAAGAAACTGTGTGCTTCAACACGACTGTAATAGGGAATTAACAGCTTAATATGTCGATATAGCTAAAAAGACGAACCTCTTATAATAATGCATGCTTCCAGTCACCTAATCTGACGAGATCATTATTTTCAATTGATCCTGCCTTCATTCAGCTCTTAATTACTTGTGATTATAACAGCAAATATGAAACAGTATATTCACAGAAGATATAACGATAGTTCAACGTTTTCAGCAGCTAAAACGTGCCTCCTATTATATTGGTGCAACTGAGGGTATTTTCAATGTTGTTTTCAATTGTGCGCCACCAGTTTTTTCCGGAACGAAAATTCATCATCACCGATAGTGCCGGACATCAGTTGATATTCGAGGTTAGCACCACACACACACACACACACACTGTTTGTTCGACTGTGTTAGAGTCCGGCTGTGTCCTGGTGAATTGTGAATCTGTGTGTGTGTTGTGGTTTGAAAGTAGCGCCAGTGGCCTTCAAATTTCGGCATTGTATCAACAACTGAACATAACGAGTTGTATTAACAGGTGAGTGGGGCAAAAGCAGTTCTGTCTCCAAGGGAAAATGACAGGAAGGAGAAAGAAACAGACCAGTGTGAGCACAGAGGAAAGCCAGTTGGAGGTGGGAAGATCTGTAGAAGAAAGAGGGGGGGCGGACGCCGAAAAGCGTGGGTTTGAGAAAGAGGTAGCAGACAACGCCAGGAGAATTGGGGAGTTGGAGAGGGACCTGAAAGAGATGAGAGAAAGAGTGAGACCAAGTGAGGAGGGAGAGAAAAATGACTTGGGTGTGGTTATGGGGTAGATGCAGAAGGAGATGCAAGAATTGAGAAATCAAGTGATGGAGTTGAATGAGACGAATGAAAAAGTGAAAAGTGAAAATGCAGGACTCAAAGATCGAATTCAAGAAGTCTTGCGGGTGAATTAAAGGCTGAAAGAAAGGCTCAAAATGAGAGAGGATGCCGCAAAACAACAGGATGATGACTTGGGGAAATTGAAGAAAAACCAGGAAGTATGGGCAAAAGAACAAGGAGAGGTCATACAGGATTTCAAGGAAGTCATGAGGCAGCAAAAAGAAGAAAGAGCCACTAAAATCGAAAAGGAAGTAGTGCATGTACTGAAGCAAAAAGAAAACGTCGTGAGGGACATTGTGGAAAAAAAGCAGAGTGTCATTTTGTTCGGAGTGAAGGAGGCTGAGTACCCAAACTGGTGGGAAAGAAAGAAGGGCGAGATGAAAGAGGTGGAAGACGTTGTTGGTGCTGTTGAAGAAGGAGCGGGAGGGGATATTCAGGAAGTATTCAGACTTGGAAAGTACGAGAAAGGTAGCATGAGACCACTGAAGGTTAAGTTCAGAAGTCAGGAGATGGCTAGCAAAGTACTAAGAAAGACATGGAAGTTGTCACACGAAGAAAAATGTCTGGGTAAGAGAGGACGTCAATGAGGAGGAAAGGCAAAAAAGAAGATAATTGTTTCAGGAGTCTAAGAAGAGGAACATGCAAAGAACTGAGAAGGAGAAGGAAGTTTTTACTGGCGGGTGCTGGAAGGAAGACTCAGAAAATGGTACAAACCGAGACACGACTGAATAAAGGCACAAAAAATGGTGGAATGGTCATTAGAGAAGATGGGTTGAGAATTGTATATACAAATGTAGATGGATTCATGTCAATAAAAAGTGAATTGGAAGATTATTTGTGAAGAATGAAACCTCATATTGTTTGCATGACAGAAGCGAAATTGTCCCAGGACTTTGATGTTATCCTCAGAGAGGAAGACTTTAATGTGATCAGAAGGGATAGGATGGAGAAATTTGGGGGAGGTGTTATGATGTGTGTGAGAAAGGATATAGTTATAGAAGATACGCATTTCGGAAAAGGTAAGGCAGAGTTTTTGAGCACGAAAATTAGACATGGTAAAAATGTTAAATGTATTGGAGTAATGTATGTTCCACCAAAAACTGCTGCGTGGAAGCAGGAAGAATATAGTGAGATGTTATTTGAATCAAAGGAGGAGTTAGCAAATATAATGGGGAGACAGAGAGAAATCATACTCACGGGAGACTTCAATTGTAAAGAAGTAGATTGGTAAAATTGGGTCACCAATGGTAATGAAAATTACTGGGGATATATGTTGCTAGAAATAATGACTCAGGGCTTTATGACGCAATGGGTAACGCAACCTACTAGGTATAGAGGTGATGATGAACCCTCGAGGTTGTATTTAGTTTTCACAGGTCATCCCGGTGAGATAGTGGATATTCACTATGAAAGCCCTCTGGGTAAGAGTGATCACATAATGATAGAGATTACAACAATAGGAACGAATGAAGGGCCGGGAAGCTTAGGAGTACCACCGCAGGCAAAATTGAACTACGCTAAAAGTAATTTTGACGGTATGAAGAGATATTTCGCAGAAGTAGACTGGAAAGATTTGCTGGAAGCAGAAAGTGTACAAGGAAAATACAATGCCTCTTTAGAGATCTACAAAAGGGGTGTGCAACAATTCGTACCAAAATTCAAAGAAAAAATGCTGTTGAAAAAAAATGGTTCAATAAAAATGTGAAAGGGCACGTGTGCAAAAAGAAGAGGCTTGGAAAAGAATGAGAAGACGGAATACGTTGAGAAATAGAGAGAAATTAAAAAAAGCACGCAACCATTACGTGAGTGTGAGAAGGCAGGAGGAAAGACAATATGAGAAAAGCATGGTAGACAAGAGTAAATATGAACCAAAGTTGTTTTACAAGTTTCTAAACGAAAAATTGAAAAGTAAGGTTGCTATAGACAAATTGATTGTGGATGGCGAAATTTACGAGGAAGCAGGAGATATTTGTGAAGTCATGAACAGGAAGTTTCAAGAGGTATTTACGACTGAGGACGGATTGGAAACTCCGGTGATAGTTGATACCAGACTGGGAATCGACTATATTGAAGTATATCGCGAAGAGATTGAGAGGCGCCTGAGTGGTCTTCAATGCAGAAAAGCAGTTGGTCCAGATGATATCGCCGCGGTGATCCTGAAAGAATGTAGATATGAACTCCTCACACCGGTTTTCGATATTGCCCAAGGTAGCCTGTCACAAGGAATTATTCCCCAGGAGTGGAAGCTGGCGAATATAATACCGATATACAAAGGAGGAGAGAGAGACAAACCGCTGAATTACAGGCCGATCTCACTAACAAGCGTCATGTGTAAATTGGTGGAGTCGATCATTAAGGACAGATGGGTATCATATTTGGAGGATAACAGTGTTTTAAATGAGACACAGTATGGATTCAGGAGTGGAAGGTCTTGTGTTGCGAACTTGATGAGTTTTTATTCTAGGGTGATAGACACAGTGCAGGAAAGAGATGGATGGGTCGATTGTGTATATCTGGACCTGAAAAAGGCGTTCGACAGGGTTCCACGAAACAAGTTATTGTGGCAAATTGAGCATGAAGGAGGGATACGTGGAAAGCTTTTGGATTGGATGAGAGATTATTTGAGCGGACGTAAAATGAGAACAGTTGTAAGAGGTGCCAAATCGACGTGGAGAGAAGTCACAAGTGGCGTCCCTCAAGGATCAGTGCTTGGACCGATAATGTTCCTGGTGTACATAAATCAAATGACGGAGAGAATAGGCAGTTACGTGAACATGTTTGCAGATGATGCGAAAATTTTGAGAAGAGTGAAAGATCGGACCAGCTGCCAAGAATTGCAAGAGGATCTAGACAGGCTATGTGAGTGGAGTAGGGAATGGGGCATGGAGTTTAATGCCAGCAAGTACCACGTTATGGAATTTGGTAAAGGAAAACTCAGACCATCGAGATGTTATATGTTGGGCGAGCACAAACTGCAGAAAGTGACTGCCGAAAGAGATTTGGGTGTAACTATTGAGGATGATCTGTCGCCGGAGAGGCATATAACCAGAGTAGTGAATGCGGCGTTTAGAACCATAAAGAATATAAGGGTCTCATTTAACTTCATGGATGAGGAAGTGTTAAAAAAATTGATAAAAAATGTGATAAGGCACCCACTAGAATACGCGGCAGTAATTTGGGCTCCCCACAATACAAAACATATCGCTAGGTTAGAGAAAATCCAAAAAGTAGCGACTAAGATGTTAACATCATTGAGTTCGTTAAATTATGAAAAAAGGTTAGAGAAAATTGGGTTGTCGTCACTGGAAAAGAGAAGGTTAAGGGGGGATTTAATAAACGTTTTCAAGCACAGCCTTGGTATGGAACGATTGGATAGGAAAGATTGGGTGGTTTGGAGTACGAGGGACCATAGGGGATACAATAAATGTCTACAGCAAACCCGGGTATTAAGGGATATAAAGAAGTACAGTTTCCCAAGTAGGTGTATAGATATATGGAACCGTTTGGGTAAAGAAATAGTTCAATCAAACAGTATAGCACAGTTTAAGCATAGGTTAGATAAATGTGGGTATGTAGACAGGACAGTCTGAGCCCTGCTCATTTCCTGTAAACTACAACTGTGAGTACAACTGTGAGTACACACACACACACATACACATACACACAGTGGCGTAGGAACTGTGTCGAGGCTCGGGGGGATGACAGCCATCATGCATTAGTGTTCAAAGTTGACTCAGTTGGTCAATTGCATGAGACCCTCAACCATTTTATGCCTATTCAATTACAACACACATACCTCAATGAAAACTACATTGCACAAAGTAAAGTATAATTTCTCACATAAAGTAAAGTATAATTTCTCACATATTTATAGTTTTTATCGTCTCACATATTTATAGTTTTTAGTTTTATATATCGTGTATTGTAATTTTTTGCGCTGACTTTGATGATAATATGCCCAATGAACTGAACCCAGCAGAATTATCGAGGTGGGAGGGGGTTTATAATTGTATATTCATACCCCCCAGCGAATTCGTCCGGGGTGTATATACCCCTCATACCCACCAGAACCTCCGCCCATGTAAACACACACGTCTAGTCTTTTTCTTTAGACCCCCCCCCCGGCGCCGCCCGTTCAGCTCCCCACCGCAAAATACTGGCGCCGCCACTGCGCACATATGTGTGTATTGATCTCCGCTCTGTAAATCTCCAGTGACAAATATTGACGCTAGCAAAGAGCGGAGGGGATTTCGGTTGAAAATCCATGAGACCACTTGGGTGATCTCGCATTTATCTCATCCTTATGATGCTGTTTGATTTTCAATATTGGTGTTTTGGTTGTTTCTGTGGCTCGAGGGACTCAGATATATATGACATGTGGCTTCATAAGTCCCCACGCGATGTGTGTTTATTGAATGCTCTATGTTTATATTTGAAAAAAATGTATGAGTTGTGGCTAAATATATGATTATAATTATGATCAACTAAGAACAAGTAATATTCTTGATTTTTACCTATCATAGCTGAGTCGAGTTTACTTTTTCTAGTGAAATTAGGTTTTTCTTTGGTTAGGACGTTTCACCTGTGCAACTTCAGTTCGTGTTTTCTTTCTGTTTTCTCATTAACTTTTCTCAACTTATCACAGAACTTGGAGAAGGAGATGTATCACGAAGAAGACGTGAGTATATCTCTGCATTATATCGCCTTACCAGCATACAGTGTAGCCCGGATATAAGAGAGTTATCGGGAGTGGAGAAAAGGTCTCTTATATCCGGTGAAAGCTATACGTAACGTATAGAAGACGGGCCCCAAAAAATACTTTCTTATACCCGGGGTACACTGTAGCCATAGTCGATGCGAGCTCTTATGCCCCTCGAAGGCAATTATATTGAGGCCTCTATCGGAGGCAATAATACTTGGGGCCTCCATTGTAAATTCAGCACCATTATAATAGATCTCCTACTTTGGGAGAATGCAGTTACGAACAGTCCCTCGGTCTCCATTAAGCCGGGGACTTTTATGCGCTATTTTATTCATAAATTTTAATATCATACGTGAGGCAATGGCGCCCCTCAATACTCGGGGGCCTCCCGGTCGGGAGTTTGAGAGGAGGGGGGGGGGATGCTACGGCTCCGTTGATAGGAATTGCATTAAATCTAGATCGTTTGAAAGAGAACCCTCCTGATGTGTGTGTGTGTGTGTGTGTGTGTGTGTGTGTTTGTGTGTGTGTGTGTGTGTGTGCCAATGTTTGTCGTTTTCTCGCGTACAGGCAGCTCTTAAGCGTACTATTTGGGTGAGTTTAATTAGCGGGCAAATTGTACTATGCAAACTATATGTGGTAATATGAATAGTAACATATTTCGTAAAATAACTATGTCGATCGCTGATTTGTGGTAGTATTCTATGAAGGTATTTAGCTTGCGTGTGTGTATCTGTGTGTCAGTATGCATGTGTGCGTGTGTGTGTGTGTGTCCTCCTTCAGTGGTTCCTAATCTTATTGGAGGTCCTGAACCCCGCTAGTTGCTTACATTCATTCATCGAGCCCTTCTTGTGTGTTTGAAGTATTATAAGATAAGTCACAAATCACGTACGATCAAGACAGCCACACAATTAGGCTACTACTGAGTGGACCGAGTTGCTTGCTGCACATATATCAAGGCCAAGTGATGTGGCGTGATTAGCTGCAGCCAATGATGACCAAGCATATTTTTATGTCACGAATCATACGTGAGTGGGTGTAACAAACCGTCGAACCCCTGAAACTGCCTCACCGAACCCCCGGGGGTTTGATCGAACCGAGGATAAGAAGCACTATCCTCCTTTTTATAGCACTGCTTGATTCTACATTTACCCAAGGGCATAGTTTTGTGTCGAGGCTCGGGGGGATGACAGCCATCATGCATTAGTGTTCAAAGTTGACTCAGTTAGCCAATTACATGGAACACACATACCTCAATGAAAAGTATATTGCGTAAAGTATTTCGTTTCATTTTTCGTGTATTGTTATTTTTTTGCTATGCTGATTTTGATGATAATATAACCAATGAATTGAAACTCAGCGAAATTATCGGGGGTATAATTGCATATTCATACCTGCAGCCAATTTATCGGGCGGTATATATACCCCCATACCACCATACCTCCCAGGATATACGCCTATGCATGTACCTGAGTTATACATGTACCCAGTTTTGTGTATGAAACCAAAAGAGCGCAAGGACATGTACATTTGAAAAGAGTAAGGAGAAATACTGCATAACATTTATCATGTAATGATTTATTTCGTATTACCCCACATTGACATACCGTAGATCGCGACCATTAAGGCCATATTCCAATGTAAAATACTACTCCATATTTTTCGTGGTGGGCTCAATGTCCAGAGCTATTTCAAGGACTTAAAATTCAGTCTGCTAAAGTTTCATTTATCCAAAATAACAAGCTTCGTTATAGTATGAATTATATCAATGTAAATACAGTATAAATGCGTGCAATAGCTTGATGAAAAACGTAAATTAACACGTAAATAATTATGGATGACTTTTTTCTACATATTGTATATTTGGAACAAACGGAGCATGTGAAAAATACTCCCGGAGAAAAGTTCAAAGATTGGGTTGGCTTATTGGACCGTACTACTAAACACTTGGTATTTCAGGCCTGAAAAGTATCATGGGCTTAATGTATCTTGTGTATTTACAGGACTTCGCTTTGGTGGCTAGCTTAATTGTTATTCTAATCGTATACGTGCATCGAATCATCAAGTACGTATTTCTCAATCAATCTCAATCATGGCGGCTCGCGTCAACTTAACCTTCCTATCTTCTTGGTTACATTTGAGGCTGATTTTCACCTGAGGTTGATCTGCAGTGGCGGCGCCAGGATTTTTCCCGTAGGCAGGAGATGAGGGGAGCTGAAGAAACAGATAAGGGGCTTGGTGAAGCAAGAGGAACTACACTCGAAATGTTTATGGTCAGGATTTTGGGGGACTCAGGAGGGGGGCTTGGCATATTTTTTGGGAATCGGGGCTTCAAACAAACAATATGTTTGATTTAGCGCACATATACACGCGCGCGCAACGTAACACCAAAACTAACGCCAAATAACGAAAAGCACAGACTTCAAATACATAGCAGATCACACGTGAAATAAGGCAACACAATTAGAGAAAAATATCTACAACAGAAAGCACATGACAGGAGCAGAGTAAACCATGAAATCAGACCGTAGCATAGGGAGTGAGAGTATGTGAGGAGGGATCAAACGACAAGTTGAACAAGTACTCGAAAAGAGAAGAACGGAACGAACTAAAGGAAGGAGCACGAACAATAGTAACAGGAAGAGAGTTGTACAAACGAGGAGCAAAAAAGAAAACGATTTAGCGGACCAAGTTGATTCGTTGAGAGCACGAGAGCAGACGAGAGGGCGAGAATTGCGAGAATATGCAGAAGATGCAGTAAGGAGACCAGAAAGATAGGAAGGTTGAAGGGGGTCACGATTAACCTTACATACAATACAACAGATACGAAAATGAATACGAGGAATGATAGGTAGCCAACGAAACTCAAACAGAAATTTGTTAAGTATGACGACAGGGATTAGGAGAAAGAACAAAACGACAAGAAGAATTAAGCACGCGCTGAAGAACACGCAAAGAGTAATGAGGAACATGAAAATATATAGCAGCAGTAATCAATGCGAGAGAAAATGTGATAGACAACAAGCTTAATCGCAGAAGGACGATCAAGAAACGGACGTATTGGATACAGAGAGCGTAGGATCAATCGACAGGTCCTGGCCACAGATATAATGTTATTGGAAAACGAAAGAGAAGAATCAAATATAACACCAAGGTCACGCACAGAGTCAGAAACAGGGAACGGAAGTCTGGGAGGAGGAATTCGAGGAGGGTGGAAAACAATGAACTCAAATTTAGATTGATTTAGGAGAAGGCACCTAGAAGAAGCCCAAGAAGAGATGTCGGAGAGAATATCAGAGATGAAGGAAGAGGAGGAAAGAGGAAGAGGAACAAAAAACTGAATATCGTCAGCGTAGATATGGTAAGTTACAGAATGGCGTTCAAGAATAGGACGAAGCGGGGACATATAAATGTTGAAGAGTAGAGGGCCAAGAACAGATCCTTGCGGTACGCCGGAAAGAAGCGAAACACAGCGAGATGAAGACGAGTTGAAGTTCACTGAGTAGGATCTGTCCGAAAGATAAGATTTAATAACAGAAAGAGCCGAGGAAGTGATGCCAAGAGAAGAAAGATCAGACAATAGAATGGTGTAATCAACAAGGTCAAACGCAGAGGACATGTCAAGAAGAACAAGGAGTACAGATCGACCAGTAGCGAAGTGGGAAAACGTGTGATCAAGAACAGAAATAGCAACAGATTCAGTGGAATGAGAGGGCCTAAAACCGGACTGAAAAGGAAAAAGTGTTGAATTAGCAAAGGAGGAGAGCTGAGAATAGATTGCCGACTCAAGAAGTTTAGAAGGAAAACTGAGGAGAGAGACAGGCCGATAATTTTTCAAAACAGATGGATCAAGGGAGGGTTTCTTGAGTATAGGAAGAACAGAAGCATGCTTTTCAGCAAGGAACGATCCATGAAGAAAAGATGAATTTTCAAGATAGAGAAAATAAGGAGCGGGTAGAAGAACGGAATCAGAGATATCACGAAAATTTGTTGGATCAGCTTGAGAAAAGGAGATATTTGTTGAAGAAATTAGACAGAGAACTTCAGAAATATCAACTTGAGAAAATGACGGAAATACGCCACTGGAACCAGTGTGTGTCAGTGGAGATGACGAGATAGGGAGGCTAGACCGAGCAATTTGAACTTTATTAGAAAAGAAAGAGGCAAAATCATCCGCAGAAATAGTACAGGCGGTAGAGACAGACTTAGAGCCACGAAGAGAGTTAAGAGTAGACCATAGCGTTTTTGGAGAACGAGAAATAGATGAGAGCCGATTTTTGAAGTAGGACTGCTTGGCGGTAGATAAAGCCGAAATATATGAAGAACGGGAGACGCAATAAGAAGCCCAAGAGACAGAAGAAGGAGAACGCCTCCAACGGCGCCGCTGTTTGCGTCTAAGGAAAAGTAGATGAGATGTAATCCAAGGAGAGGAAGACGTTACTTTTTTAGAAGAAATCATAAGAGGAAACAAAGAGTCATTGATCAAGGACAAAGTGCGAGAAAAAAGAGGTAGCAGTTCAGCAATAGGAGACGACAAAAACAGGTGCAGCGGAAGGTGACATGATAGGAGAGCATAAAACTGAATAGGATCAAAATTACGAAACGACCGGAAGGGTGGTTGCACAGAGCGGAGAGTTTCGCAAGAAGGAAGGGAGAGATCACACAGAAGAAGGCTGTGGTCAGAAATACTGGAGTCCGGAGGATGAACAACCACATCAGGAATCGGCAGATCAGATGAAAGTGCAGGTGACGGAAATAACATAAGATCAAGAGTGTGGCCAGACAAGTGGGTGGCTGAAGAAATAGGAGAGACAACGCCATAAGTATCAATTAATGATAGGGAGTTACGAGTATAGGTAGAAGTGGAGGGTACATCAACCCAGAAGTTGAAATCACCAAAAACGATGAAACGATTAGAGAAAATGGAAGTGATGGAATCAAGAATGTCGGAGAACTCATTAGAGAATGCGGAGACAGTACCGGGATGATTGTGGCGATATATGATAAGGATGCAGAATTTAGATTGAGACGGAACCGACAGGGAGAGAGCGAGAAATTCAAACGAAGAAAAGGAAGAAAGAGAACGAATGATGGACAGGGAAAGTGATGAATGATAAATAATGTCAATTCCGCCCCCATGAGATTTTACAGCGGAAGAGCGAGAGGAGTGAAGAAACATGTAAGGGGAAGGAATGAGAGAGGAAAAAAAGCAACATCCGAATCATGCAGCCAAGTCTCGACAAGACAGAGAAAAGACAAACGATAAGTAGAGCAGGGATACGATAAAAATTCATCTTTGAAGCGGCAAGATCGGATGTTTAGTAGTCCAATACTTAATGAAGAAAGAGGGAGGAGACATGGGACGGAGATAGTCAGTCAGAAGATTGAGAAGAACAGGCGTCAGAAGAGAGAGAAGAGGTAGAAGCTGAGTCTGAGGTCGCAGTACGAGAGCGGATGTATTTGCGAACTGCCAGGAACGAAGCACAGTCAGGTAAAAGTGCCGAGTGGCAGTGGTCCCGTCCAGCAGTGCTGCAATTGGTGCACTTCAGCGGAGCAGTCTGGTCGCAGGCAGTAGTCAAGTGTGGAGCAGCGCAGCGGCCACACGCCACCGGACGATAATGCTTGGCCGCTTTGTGACCCAGGCCGGAACAGTTGAGGCAGCGCGCCACCCAAAATCTGTCATAGACGGCGCGCGACCGAAGACCGACGAACAGACGATCTCCTTGGCTGCGTATTATAGACCGGACACGTGGAGAGACCGCCAGAACCGCGTGCATTCTATCGTCGCGGGGGGTGGTGAAGAATAGCACTCTCAATTCTTGCAACGAAGCATCAGCCAGCGGAGGATTTTTCAGCCGCAACCCCTCGATAAATGAGCCAGGAGACGAGTCCAGTGGGATGTTGGCGACATTCACTTTCGGCGGGATGGAGGCGTGTTGCGGCACATGGACCTCCACACCCGGCACTTGGTCGCGCACACAACTCGCCGCTTTTGCAGCGGCCTCAGCTGAGCTGCAATTGAGCACAACACCACTGCCCCGCGCTGGTCGAGAGCCACCTTCAGTTCACCTTCAATCTTCAGTTCCGCCGTGAGAGTATCAGCCGTGATGTTTGAATTCCTGGTCGTCGATTTAACGACAACGGCATGTGTTTTTTTGGAAGTAGCCACGGGCGGTGACGCGGTAGACGAACCAGGGTTATGAACCACGAACGAACCGGGTTTTGGCGGCAAGACAGCCGAATCCAAAGCCGAAGTGTTGGAATCGACTTTGGCCTCAATAGCAGAGAGTCGACCTCCGAAGCCACTCACGCTGCTGGCAATTTCGATCGCTAGCTTGGCACGTCCTATGCAGGGCGAGCAGATCCAGTTGATAGTTTTCAGAGAGTCCAATTTGACTCCCTGGAGACAAGCGCATTTTGTGTGAGCCCACGCCGGGCAAAGCGAGCAGGAAACACACCTGGCTACATCGCTGCCAGCTAATTTGCAGACAGTGTAGACCGCGTCCATGATAGCCCGCAGAAAGAGAGAAAAGTCGCGAAAAAACAGTAGACAGAGCGAGATATTCGAGAAAGGACAGCACACGCGCATACACCTAGAGTGCCAGTTGACGAGACGCGCTAGGGACAAGCACAGACACACACACAGACGGACGAATACACGTCACAGGAGGAAGGGGAGATGCTATCGCAAAGGTACGCTCACGCAATGCCGAGGGACGCCAAGGGACACCAGAAGTCAAAACAGAATCAGACCGGACACAAAACACGACCGACTACGACGAAGGCACGACGAAGACTTCAGTCCCTCTAAGCCCCCCCCCCCCCCCCCTTCGCGCTGCCACTGCTTATTTGTGGTTGGAGTGTTTTTTTCCAGACGTGCAGTAAGGTTAAATCGAAGTTAGCAGTGACAACTCTCCAAAAATTATTCAGCAGTTGTGGTTTTGCCAATTATTCTTAATCAAACGTACGTAGACACTGTTTTTCTTCTCAAAACAATTGAAAATTTCCTGATTAAAAATTTACAGCGTATAAACTGACTGAAATTTCACGGATTTTTGTAATATGACGTACTGAAGCGAGCGTCAGCATGGCAATGTATTACGCTTCTGATATCCCTCGCACAAATTCCTCATGCCTACGTGGGAAGATAGGCGCAAATGTGTAATTGTCTTCCATTATGTTGTCCTATTAGCGCAGTTGTTCTTAACCCTTTTTTGCGTTTGCATCCTTATAAAATCAGCATTCAGTTCTCACGCTCACTGAATTCTTCAGAGCTATATGAAAAGATAAAAATACAAACGACGTAATAACAAAACTTCTCTTCAATATTCTCTCATACAGCTCTAAGTTTCTTTAACCTTTCTCCAAGTATTTTTTCCGGTAATAAGTATAGTATAGGTAATATAATAGATATATAAAACATATATATAATACATAGGTGAAATATGTATTTTCTTAAATTTTTCACAGAATTCCTGGCACCTTTTATGAACCAGTCTCCCACCCTTTGGGAACCACTGGATTGATGGTTCCTCACTTGTCAACAATTTCGTTGGTTTCCAGTGGAGGTTTGCCTACAGGTTAAAAATCTATAGTTTCTGGAGTAAAGACAATTCTAGGCGTTCCGATATTATGACAAAATTATGACCAATAGCGAATCCACAGGTTTCCAGGGGGGTGACACAAGTTCACAGGGGTTGAAACAAGTTTGGAGAATCTGAACTCCATCCGCCTCCCAAAAAAGTACCAAGCCCCCACTAACTCCCCCTTACATTACCCTGTCGGAAAAAATCCTGGTGCCGTCTCTTGGGTCCGCCTCTGATTGTGATTTATTTTTCATCAATATTCATTATTCATTCAATATTCATAGCATGAACGGTTTATTACAGACTGTGGTGACAAAACGTCGGACAAAACGACCAACGAATCGAAATTGACCGAACATCATCTCTGCTGAAACAATATGTTTAACCTTTTTCTATTATATAAAAGTATTAATACGTTATATTGTCTCCAAACGCTTGTACAGTGTATAATTGTGAATGCTCGCAAAAGATGGATAGATACCGGTTGTTTTCGTTCTGACAATATATTTTCGAAATTGTTCTGTTGTCAATACAAACATGCGCCTACGAAAATTCACAGGGTACCATTGGAAAGTCGTTGCCATTTACAAGTGTGAAAATCTTCAATTTCACGTTACGTTGATTGAAAATATAGTCTATATCTTTTCTATCATTTCAGCATGGAAATAACTAATTGATAAAGATAAATGATTTCTGCACCAGCTTGTATGTGTGCAAATATTAATACATCAAATATCTCTACTGAGGTCACCATAAGAATTGGATGACCAGTTTTGAAGTTTCATTGAATGCACAACAACTTTGTCAACATGCGGTTGATACTGTAACGTTATAAAATCCACTTTACATAGATCAGTGGTTCCCAACTTGTGGTACGCATGCCAATAGTCGTACGCGAGGCCCTTCCAGGTGGTACGCGAACACTTTCGGGGTCATGAACAATGGCACCAGGGCATGATATCTGATGTGCTGTGAGCAAAGTAATGTCCCCCATTAACCAGCCGGTGGAGAAGAAGCAGATACAGCCCTCACATTGAGTTGTATTTTCAGTTGATTCTTGTGTTCTACTTGTACAATTAAGTAAATATAGTGATATCTGATCGAGCTGAGCTTCTCTGGAAGCAGGTGGTACGCGGCGACTATATGGGACCTACAAGTGGTACTCGATCACAAAAGGGTTGGATACCACTGACATAGGTGAATGTTCCGGTGTGAACACTTAGAGCTGTAAGAAAAGCACGAGCCTAAACTCTTTGGGAAGGTCCGACAATTGATCACGATCTACAATCGGATCCGAAGATCGAACAACGATTATTGATCCATAGTGACTCTTCAGACCAGCGGGGTCACTGTGTTGCGTCATTTTCATCTGGTGTTCTTCATCTGAACTTTCCTGCTCGGATGTGTTGGCAGAGACCAGAAGACTTGACACGCTGACGTTTTTCTTCATCAACCAACCTGTTTAGTGAGCATACGCACAAACACACACACACACACGCACACACATGCACACAAGCTGTGATAGGTTTTCACACTCAATTTGCGCCTACCAAACGGTGGTATGCCATATTGCCGTTTAGCATTCAAATGATACAGGAATGCTAAAAGTAACAACGTAAACGTCAACATCGTGCATTTGGTATGGTGCATTTCAATGACGAGGGCGCGATATGATACATGTTAAATGGGGTAAAATTAATAGCAAGTAGAAAAGTGAACACAGAGCTAGGCAGGAAGTGCACACACGAGCAAACATGAAGAATGCATGACACAACACATGTCTGACATCTGGTGCCATTTACTGCTGGGTGGACAGGAGCTGCTGGATTATAGAATTCGCCCAATGACATCATCCTCCGCCGGTATTCGAACTACGGTCCTCCCGCTTGTGAGACGTGTGTGCTACCACTACACCACCGAGTCCAACAAAGGCAACCAGGCAGGTAATCTTGTGGCAGGTACGGGAATGAACGGCTTATCAACCGAGTGGATGAATGTTTGCAAACGTTGGCGTACTTGGAGGGCACTGAAGTACAAAACTCAACACTGCCAACGTTTGGGTACTTTTGTTTGTTACGGTAGTTCTCGACGGGAACCACGATGTTACGCCCCACATACGTCTTGTACCGCTTCAGCTCCGGCTCATTTTCTTTAGATAAGGTTAGACTAGGTAGATTACAAAAGGAGAAAGATAGTCGGGACTGAGGCGGGAGCAAACGTACCTGAGGCGTAATGTCCCTAGCTACGTTCTCTCACCGATCAGTGTAGCGATGTCAGACGTGTTAGTAGAAGAGTACTACACTTTGTGACATTTTAACTTAACTTTTTTGTGTATACCTAACCTAACCTAACCTAACCTAACCTAACCTAACTTTTTTATTATATACCTAACCTAACTTTCTTGTGTATACCTAACCTAACCTAACCTAACCTAACCTAACCTAACTTTTTTATTATATACCTAACTTTATTATACTTTATATACTAACCTAACTAACTTTATTATATACGTTTTTAATTGCGGAATTGTCAACATGAGTCAGGTGAATACAAACGTTGAAACGGCCAAGCGGATACTACCATTAGAACATCATGCGGTCAAGTTTGTTGCCGACACACCATTAATCTGTGGACACCCGCTGGAGCAGAGGATTTGGATTATTTTCGGACGACTGGAAAAACACAGTCAGACGGATTTCGAACACTTACAAAAACAGCTTACTAATATTATGCAACTGGAGCGATATTTTGACCCTTTTTGGAAACTTCGTCGCGGCGCGGTCAGAATATTCACCAACGAGGAGCGTGCACTACAGATTGTGATCGATACACTTATGAGTCGGCCAATGAGAGATGCTGTTCTTGGAGCCGTTGCAGCTGCTTTATCATTCAAAGTGTTGTAAGATAATTACGGTGGGAGGGGAAAAAATTAATAGGTTAGTGTCCAGTAAACGCATTGTCCTTCCCGATTATCGTACCTTCCCGTATGGCTTCATCGACTGACCGACCGACCGACCGACATCATCATCATCGTTATTTATTGCTATTTATTTGTTGTGTCACCAATTTCTTGCGAAATTTTCCAAAACTTTCAACATTCCTGTCCGTAAAGGTTTCTTCCCTCACCTCCTCAACACTACGGACAATCAAAATTATGTAGGTCCTTTTCCTTCAGCCGATATGTTCGACCTGGGTCGCATGTCCACCGAACAGCGCGCCGAGTTTCTCACTTGGCATGCCTCGCAGGTGGGCCGGCAGTATGACCTGCGCCAGGAAATGGGAGCGTACTGCCGCGATGATGTCAATGTACTTCGTCTCGGTGGTATGCGTTTCCGCCAACAATTCATCGATGTGACTGAGGTGGACCCATTTCAGAGCATCACGCTTCCATCTGCGTGTCATGAAGTGTGGCGTCAAAAGTTTTTGCGCAAAGACAGCGTCGCGTTGATACCGAGCCATGAGCACTACCGACCATGTGGCAACTACTCGAAGAAATCGATCCAGTGGCTGGAACTGGAGGCGTCGTCTCGCGACATCAATATCCAGCACGCATTGAACTCTGGTGAGGTGCGTATTGGGTCGTACAAAGTGGACGGCTATGCCAAAGTGGGAGACCAACACCTTCGAGTTTCGAGTTTCTCGGTTGCTATTTTCATGGTCATCGGCATTCTGGGATGTGCTCAAACGGCGCCAGCAAAAACTGTCGCTATGTGATGAACAGTGGGGCTCCATCAACGCGCCATCTATACGATGCTACCATGGCTCGTCTGGCGATACTGCGAGCCCGACCCGACACAACTCTCATCACCATCTGGGAGTGTGAATTTGATGCACTACTTCGAGACGATGACGACCAATGTTGTCGCGCCGAAGCAGTGCAAGTCTTGCCGCCGATGTTCGGGACGCGTTCTACGGAGGGCGAACAGAGGTGTTTCGTCACTACGCCGAATGTGCTGGTGACGAGCGGATCGAGTACGTTGATGTGTGCTCCTTGTATCCTTACATCCTTAAAAACGGCAAATTTCCCCTTGGTCATCCTTCTCACATTTTCCGTCCTCCCATCACAGATTTTCACATGTATTTCGGCATCATTTATTGCACCATTCTCCCGCCACAGAATCTTCACGTTCCCGCCCTTCCCGCACGCATCAACGACCGCCTCATGTTCACTATGTGTAGAACATGTGCCGAGCAGGGTATCGGTGGCAATTTCACCACGAGGTCGCCGCCGTGTCACCATTCGGACGAGGAGCGCAGTCTCACTTCCAGCTGGGTGTCGCTGGAAGTAGCAAAAGCTTTGGGGTTGGGATATCGGCTCACTTCCATCCACGAGTTTTGGCACTTTGCCAACACCACACAGCTCAACGACGGCGAGGCAGGCGGATTGTTTGCACAATATGTAAACAAGTTTTACGCCCTCAAGGTCGGCGCCGAGGGTTATCCCGCTCACGTGCAGACTGACGACGACCGACACGACTACCGACAGACTCTCGAAGCGCGTGACGGTATAACCCTGCCGACCATTGAGAGGAATCCGGGCCTGAGAGCTGTGGCCAAATTGTGCCTCAACAGCCAGTGGGGCAAGTTGGCTCAGCGCGCAAACCTGGGGCAGACTGAATACGTCACTTCCATGCGTCGTGTTTACGATCTGCTGGAGGATCCCGTCATGGAGGTCTCCGCGTGTGACCTCATATCGGTGGCTGACGATAGTGAGGGGGACAGTACCATGCACGATGTATGGAGGCTGACTTACTCCCATCGACAAGACAAGACTGTGGCCGGTCCGCTTAAAACTAACATCATCCTTGCTGCTTTTGTCACATGCCAAGCCCGACTTTATCTTTACTCTTTCCTGCAACTCCTTAATCCTTTTCAGCTAATATACTGTGACACAGATTTAGTCATTTACAAAGCATCACCAGAAATGCCGCGCATCACATCACATTTTCTCGGCGACATGACTGACGAACTGACTTGTTTCGGGGCAGGCAGCTATATTTCTCATATAGTCTGTCTGTCTCCCAAAAATTACGCTTTTACTGTACACACACCAGACGGGGGCACCAAGACTATAATAAAAATGCGCGGTATCACACAAACACACGACACGCAGCAGCTTATTTCCTTGGACGCTTTCCGATCCTTGTTAGAGGCGCCTGGTTCCACAATCAAAGTCCCCTTTCGACAATTTAAAAAGACTGCAGATCTTAAGATAATTACGGTGGGAGAGAAAAAATTAATAGGTTAGTGTCCAGTAAACGCAGGGTCCTTCCCGATTATCGTACCTTCCCGTATGGCTTCATCGACTGACCGACCGACCGACCGACATCATCATCATCGTTATTTATTGCTATTTATTTGTTGTGTTACCAGTGTTAGTTGTGCTAGGTGTGTTAGTTGTGCTAGATGTATTGGTTTATAATATAAAAGTGTCGACTGTGTTAGTGTGTTAATTGTGCTAGTGTGTTAGCTGTGTTAGTGTGTACACATGTTTCGGTGTGTGTGTGTGTGTGTATGCGTATGTTGAACCGGTTTTCGAGAGCCCCGGCACGCGCCGACGTGTGTGTGTGTGTGTGTGTGTATGTGTGTGTGTGTGTGTGTGCAGGCTTTAATATACAAGTGTTGACGTGTAAACGTGTCATTCAATTGATAATCACCGAGATGGTGACGCATATAATATTGCTGCTTCTTTCACTATTGCTCATTGTCAGTCATGTTGAATGTTTAATTGCAGAGCTGGTAATTGTGGGATTGTTATATGATCCGATTAAGCGCCGAGGGTGTTTGGCTAGTGATGCTCAGCGCAAAACCGGTCTCACATCAGCAAATCCTTTATATAATACCCTTATAGTTAAACGAAGATCAGTTTCATCGATACGGCGAGTATGGAAACGTTTGACCCACGTCTTGTTACACCGTTCACAATGATCTTGTCCGGTCCTTCAGGGTCCGGCAAGAGTCAATTAATAGTCGACATGCTGACACGGGCGGACCAAGTGCTCACCCGAAGCCCCGATTATGTACTGTATTGCCACGGAACTGCAGCGCCCGATCATATAAATAAGGATCTAGTTAACGAGATGCGGTACGGAGTGCCATCGCATGAGGAAATTCAACGATTGGCAAGCAAACATAAACACGGTAATGGTTGCATGGTCATTATCGACGACTTACTGGATGCTGTGGAAGGGCCTGTTGTACGTGACATGTTTACGAAAACTTCGCGTCACGACAACATGAGTGTCCTATTTGTCACCCAAAACACGTTTCTCAAGTCGCCCAACTACCGCACAATCAGTCTAAATACAAATTATTATGTATTTTTCCGTATTTTCGAGATCAAACACCACTGCGCGCATTTGCTCAGCAGTACATGCCAGATAATATCAGATTCATTATGGATGTTTATAGAGACGTAATGAAGAAAATGTACGGTCATTTGCTTGTGGATTTGCGTCAACAAACTGACAACAGACTACGTGTGCGTAGCAATGTGTTGGAACAACCCATAACAGTATATCTTCCCGCTTTGAGGTATAAATCTATAATAATAAAGCTCAACGTACATGTGTGAGTGAGTGAGTGAGTGAGTGTGTGTGCAGAACGGCACATTGGTGTATATTGGTGTATGTGTCTGTGTGTCGATATGCCATGACTCACGTGCATTGCAGCGAGCGTTTGCAGCGAGCGTTTGCAAATGCCCAGTGGCGTGCAGAGTGCGTAGTAAAACAGAGTGTTTAAATAAGTACATTGTCGTGCATGTGCGTGTTCCACAGGCGTTTTTCGAGTGGATATGTGTAGCTTACCAATATTGTAATTGTAATTAACATTTATTTTTCTACTGGTGTTTGTTTTTCATCATTATTCTACACACTGCGCCATTCAGTTGAGCGATTGCTAGAAACGCTCATGCGAGATTGCCACCTCAGGCACACACACACTCACATACACACTGACATACATGCACACACACACACACATACACACTGACATAGATGCACACACACACACACATACACATACAGGTACACGTACACACACACACACATACATACACAGTGTACAGAACGGCACACTGATGTATATATTGGTGTGTGTGTCTGTGTGTCGATATACCATGACTCACGTGCATTGCAGCGAGCGTTTGCAAATGCACAGTGGCGTGCAGAGTGCGTAGTAAAACGGAGTGTTTAATTAAGTACATCGTCGTGCATGTGCGTGTTCCAGAAGCGTTTTTCAGGTGTATATGTGTAGCTTACCAATATTGTAATTGTAATTATCATATATTTTTCTATTGGTGTTTGTTTTTTACCTTTATTCTACACACTTTTGTCATTCAGTTGAGCGATTGCTAAAAAGCCGTTCTCAACACGTACGACCCTGCTCTGATACGGGCTATTTGTGAAATTTGTCATAACCTGTTGCAAGACCGTGTCCCTTTGGAAAAGAAACAAAAGCGTCGCCTATCCAAATACAAGAAAATACTGCGTAAATTGGGTGACAAACGTCCGTCACTGAAGACAAAACAACGAGTGTTGGTGCAAAGCGGAAAATTTCTCTCCGCCCTTATACCCGTGGTTGCATCGGTTATAAGCTGTATACTGTCTGCAAAGTAATGAGCGCCTTCCAACGAATGGTTCTCATATCGCAAGCCACATATGATGAAATGCATGGTCGAACCATAGCCGCAGCCACACCCTCTCTAGAACAAATTCTCAACAAGTCTACAGGGAATGCCGAAGCGAAACGGATCGAGTACATGAACGCCTGGCGCCCTGAACAGGCCACCGCTCCTGCTCCGTCTGTAGAGACTGATAAATGGCTCCAGCTTGTACCATCCAGCTATAAAAAACACGCACAATTCGTGCTTTCCCAATTGAGCAATGTGCTGAGATGGGACAACAACACCGGTATAATTTATCTCAATCACGCACAAATTCCTCGGAGCAATATTGTCGACGTGGTAAACTATATCGTTCGACGTCGTAAAAGTGTTCCTGAGCCAACAGGGTGGGCACAGCTGCGACAATTGATTGAGTCGTTGAATTTACCGCGAGAAGTTGCTCCGAATATTCACGGGCAGCGAGTTTCGACAGTTGATCAACGATCGGCAAATATCCCACGCAAATGGATAGTAGGCTGATTTGGTCGCAAAGAACCAAACAACTCCATCGTCCAGTACGTAAGCGCTTCGTACACAATGCATACACCTCCACTGGACTAAATGATACATGGCAAGTTGGTTTGTGCGATGTTTCACGTCTGCGTGGGCATAACACACAAGTACGTTATTTGTTGGGTGTAATTGACGTGTTTAGCAGACAAGCATATGTGCGTGCACTACATAGTAAACGGGGACCGGCCGTGGCCAAAGCAATGAACCATATTCTCACCAACAATTCCACACCGATGCAAATAATGAGCGACCATGGTGGTGAATTCACAGGGCGAGAATTTCAACGTGTAATGAAAGAGCACAACATCTATCATTATACGACATCTACAATCATACGGAAGGCATGGATAATTGAACGATTTTTCCGTACTCTGCTCTCGCTGATACACAAGTTTATGACCGAAAACAACACAAAACACTTTGTCAAAAATCTACCTCAATTGGTGAATTTGTATAACAGCACTGTACATAGATCAATCGGTATGGCACCTCGCGCTGTAACTTTATCAAATCAACACTTGGCCAACACATTGACGCGCAAAAAGCAAACACCAAAGCTTCGTGTAGGCGATCATGTGCGAATGTTTATTCCGAAAACTCTATTTGAAAAAGGATATCGACAGACATTTAGCAACGAAACGTTCAAAATTGATTCCATATACAAACGTCGATCAATTCCGATGTATAAGTTGTGTGATGATGATGGAAATTTGATTACCGGGACATTTTACTATCAAGAACTTCAACGTGTTTGAATACAACATGAATATTGGAACATTGTCTTTGCGACCGATTTATTCAAACCGTTTCTTATATATATTTCAAGTATGATTGAAAATTATTATATTCTCGTCTCTGCCAAACATCGACTTGGCGATCCCGATATAATGAGTATCGTGACATAAAATAGAAATAAAGGAAAAAAGTTGGGTTGGGCATAGAATAAAGAATAAATATAATAAGAAAGGAAGAATAAGAAATAAAAAAATATAAGTTGGGTTGGGTCAGGCTGGGTATAGAATAAAGAATAAATATAATAAGAAAGGAAGAATAAGAAATAAAACTAAAAGTTAGGTTGGGTCGGGTTAGGTATAGAATAAAGAAGTTAGGTTAGGTATACACAAAGAAGTTAGGTTAGGTTAAAAAAAAAAGTTAGGTTAGGTTAAAAAAAAAGTTAGGTTAGGTATATAAAAAAAAGTTAGGATAGGTATACACAAAAAAGTTAGGTTAGGTTAAAAAAACTAAAAAAAAGTTAGGTTAGGTTAAAAAAACTAAAAAAAGTTAGGTTAGGTTAGGTTAGGTTAGGTATACACAAAAAAGTTAGGTTAAAATGTCACAAAGTGTAGTACTCTTCTACTGTGTTGGCCTCAGTTGTAGCTCTAAACATCAGCAGAGTGTCAGCGTCGTTCAAACTGACACCATGACGACCGACACGCCGTCCAGCTACTGTCTGCAGCACGGGCTCGTTGCCAAACACTGTGCCTGCCACATAAGGCTCAGCATGAGGTTTGCCACCGTGGCTGTTGACTGCGTCGGCGCCCGGCGCGGTTCTCACCAGTCGCACGGACACGCTCGGTGTGCTCTGATGCCGCATAAAAACAGTCAGCATGTTCAAACTAAGCAAGAAATAGTTTATACGAGCGGCGAGGCTCTTGGAGAGCAGAGCCGTAGCAGCCGCCTTCTGAACCCCTCGCCCGGAAGCCCCAAGTGTTGACAGACCCTTTGACTCAAGCATGATATTAAGATTTATCATGAAGGATCGCATAACAAATAGACAGACAGACTATCTATATATATAAAAGAGATCCTCTGTCTGTCTGTCTGTGTGTCTGTCTGTTTGTCTGTCCCACCATCCTTGGTCCATATTCAGCAAGCTGCTTCTCGGTAACCACTTGGTGTACCCGCCAACAATTTATACCATTACGTCGGAAATTTTCTTGTCTACACGATCGGATAAATTTTAAATTTTAAAAATAAAACCAAAAAAAGTTAACGCGGTGAAAAGACAAAATAAACCCTGAAAAATGCGAAAATTTTGGTCAATATTCCTACATCTACTCCTCATAAACCAGAAATGGTACAGCCAAACAAATTATACCGCTGTATAGAGAAAATGCTGTTCTACTCGGTAGATTATAATTTATATCTAAAAATCAAATATAAAATATGTAAAAATGACAAAATTTCAGTCTACATTCAAAATTATATTTAAGCTCGACGCGTCCGATTTTCTGTACTTTTTTCTCTATTTCTCAGCAACTAACTATGACACATCTAAATAAATATTACCATCATGCTGGGAATTTTGTTTTCTACAGCACGGTATAATTTTTAATTTTCCAAAGTGTATTATAAAAATGTTACGGCGGTGTGAAATCAAAATGACAAAGTCAAAAATGCAAAATTAGCACTGAAAAACGCGAATATTTTGGTCAATATTCCGCTATCTATTTCTCATAAACCAGCAATGGTACAGCTATTAAAATTATACTATTGTGTAGATAATTTTGTGTTCTACAAGAAAAGTTATAATTTATACCCACAAGTGATACAAAAAACGTGTAAAATTGGCAAAATTCTCAAATACATCCAAAATTACACTTGAACACCGGGTGACTAAAATTAATTCATTTTTCTACTATTTCTCAGGAAATATTTGTCACACATTCAAATAAAATATACCATCGTGCTAGAAATTTTTTTTCTACAATACGGTATAATTCTTAATTTTCCAAAGTGTATCTGAAGGAAGTGACGGCGGTGTAAAGTCAAAAGGACATATTGCCGATTTGACAGCTATTATGCGCACTTGCGATTACACAGGAATATACACCGATTAAATTTCACTGAAGCCCAATCACAATTAAGAATGCATCATATTAGCTCCAAGCATGGATGGTGTGGTTTTATTGGGTACAGTTTAATTAATGCTACACTATACTGAATAGAAAGGCTTTATTGTCCTCAATATTTACACATGAATTGTTCCGCACGACGGGCGGGTAAAATGCTACTGGGAACAAAGTAAACTACTGCATTTTACTGTATAATTTAATTGGTTTAATTTCAAGCTGCATAAGCTTAAGTAGCACAAGGATATGGGTTGTTATATCATGCAATGCCAACTATATGAATATGCTGTTTTAGCGGACGCATAAATCTGGAATTATAGAGATGAGAGAAGGTTTCATTGTTTTGATAGTGTTACACTTCTGAATTACTACACACGAAGGATGGGTGTGAACTTGAGCACTGTTGAGGAAAAAACGTCGTCAATAATTAAAATAAGAATTTACAAATTTATATTTTTCTATTGGATAAGCTTTTTGCTTTTTGATTCATTATATTCTATTTATAGTTCCGCACGACGGGCGGGTGGTAGTTAATGGGTTAATTCGTGCATATAGCCCATTGTTTTCCCAACCTGGGGTAAATTACCCTTAAGAGGGAAAATTAAGTTATCCCTGGGGGTAATTTAATATAAAAAGATTGCTCAATTACCTTTAATAAGTAAATTGTTGTTGTTTATTGAATCATATTTATTGTTGTTGCTGTTTATTGAATCATATTTATTGTTGTTGTTGTTTATTGAATCATATTTATTGTTGCTGCTGTTGGGAGAACTACAATATCGCCCTATGAACATATTGGCCAAAAACGTCCGCATGCTCCCATACTCTGCAATAGGGCAATATGTTCACTTCGGCCAGCGTAGTGTCAAAGGCGTTTCAAGAGCGGTGAGTGCGACTGCGGCTTGTGGCCAATATGTTCACTATTCACCATAGCATAATTTCAGTGGTTTTCAACACAACGCACGAGTTTCTATACAACAAGTAGCTAGAACCTAACATACTGTGCGGCTAGGCTTCGTCTTGGCTAGTTTAGGTTAGGTCAGTTGAAGTCAATTTAGATTACTGAGCCTAGCCAATAACCCCACAGTATGTGAGGTGCTAGCTACTTGTGTATAAACTCTTGTCTTGTGTTGAAACCCACTGAAATTTCGCCATGGTGAAAAGTGAACATATTGGCCACAAGTCGCAGTCGCACTCACCGCTCTTGATACGCCTTTGACACTACGCTGGCCGAGGTGAACATATTGCCCTATTGCAGCGTATGGGAGCATGCGGACGTTTTTGGCCAATATGTTCATAGGGCAATATTGTACTAGATCCCTGCTGTTTATTGAATCATATTTATTGTTATTGTTGTTTATTGAATCATACTTATTGTTGTTGCTGTTTATTGAATCATATTTATTGTTGTTGTTGTTTATTGAATCATATTTATTGGTGTTGTTTATTGAATCATATTTATTTGTGTTGTTGTTACTTATTGAATCATATTTATATTTATTGTTGGATGTTTCTTGTTGAATCATATTTATTGTTCTTGATTGTTATTTATTACTTATTTATTAATATTTATTCTTATTTATCGATGGCTGTTATTTACTTAAACACATATTTATTGTTGATTGTTATTGTTTATTGAGGAACGTGAGCGGAGTGACATTATGGATTGTTATCGGATGATGGTTTATTATTTATTGTTATTTATTTATTATTTTCTTTCCAACTCTCTTTCTAGACTTTTTTCTTTTCGAACTCTCTTTCTCTCTGAATCTTTTGGGCGCTTCCGGTACATGGGGCCACCTCAGGGTGGTAATAGTGCTTGCACTCTTCCCATGCTACTGGATTTGCCTGTAATTAATAATAATAATAACAAATAATAATAATAAACAATAAAGTCAAACCGTCCAGAACATTCACAATCATACACCAGAAATAACACGCTTCCCTTCGACCCCGAAAAGCCAACCACCCGCCACACTCGTCTCCGATCCCAGCCCCAGTGCTGCCAGTTCACACTCCAACATCTCCCCCTCGCGTTTGGAACCAAACGTCACATCGTTTCGATGAGGCGACATGGCGGTTGTCGAGCACGGGTCGGGCGACGGGATGCTGGAGTCGGAGACAACACGGGTGCCTCGTCAACAGCAGTCGATGTGTTGGGTCCGGCTGCCTCGACTTCGTTGGCCGACGTGTGCGGCTGATGTGCCCATGCTGCGATATCGGTCGTGTCGGGGGCGGCGTGTGCGTAGCGACGCCGAATGAACCGTCGATTGCGGCATAGCACGCGACCGCTGGACATCCGGATCAAGTATTGCCGATTTGGATTGACGGCAACAATGACACCGTATCGAGACCATCGCCGGGTGGGAAAGTCTTGCACAGCCACGTGGTTGCCAACCGCGAGCATCTGGAGGTCCCGAGCCGCACTATTGTACCGCTCCACGGCGCGCGGCGGGACTCGGTCGGCGGCGTCAGCAGCTGCTCGCCACTTCTGAGCGAAGGCGCGTCGGTGAGCTGGCACAGCGTCTTGCACGGCGCGACCGAACACAACCTCAGCAGGCGACAGCCCGTTGGATGCCGGCGTGTTGCGATACTGCAGAATGCCGCGTGTCCACTTGTGCTGCTGGAGCGATCGCGTCCGGTGGCACCAGCAGTGAGCGACAAGCCGCTTCATGCTCTTGACTGCTGCTTCCGCCTGCCCGTTGGACTGTCCGTGACCCGGTGATGATGTGCGATGTTCCACCCCCCACACATGGAGGAAGTTGCGGAACGCCGCCGACGTCAGCTGCGGCCCGCCGTCGCTGTAGATCACATCTGGCGCACCTGCAAAACAAAACAAAGACTGCATGGTTTTGATTAGTTTGGGAGCGGTTGTGTCGGAACCAAGCTCTGCGATAGTGGGCCACCTTGACAGATGATCCACAACCACAAGAAAATGTCGTCCGGCGTACTCGAATAAATCGGTAGATACGACCTGAAAAGGACGCTGCGGCTTCGCATGAGCCCGATATGTTTCGCGCTGCTGCGACGGGACACGGTGTTGTAATAACGGTGTTGGCACGGCTCGCACGACCTGGTTGTTGCCTCGACATTGCGATCGATTCCTGGCCAGTATACCACTCGTCTGGCCCTGGCCTTGGTCCGCTCTTGCCCTTGGTGTCTATCATGTAGCATGGCCAATATGTTCTTTCGCATACTGCGAGGAACGACCAATCGGCACCCACATAGAACGATACCGTCGTCTTCTGTCAGTTCGGAGTGCTTAGGCCAGTACTGACGAATCGACTCGGGAAGCTCTCGTTTTGACGACGGAAATCCATTTTTAATGAATTGTCTGAGTGTCATCAGCTCCGAGTCGGACTCGGTTGCCGCTCGCACCTCCAACAAACGTATATTTATCGTTGCTTCATCAGCTATGGCGTTAAACAAGGCACATATGGATGGAGCAGAAGCGTCCTCGGCCATTTCGTCTTCCGGAATAGGTCTACTGACGGGCGACCGAGAGAGCGCGTCAGCGGCTTGATTGTCTGCTCCCTTGCACCAAGAGATATTGAAATTGAATTCCATCGTTTTGAGGCGGAGTCTTTGTAGACGGGGATTCTCAATCTCATCGAGACGTCTAGACCCGAAGATGGACACAAGTGGTCGGTGATCCACGACTACATCGAATTTCTCCAGATCCAGAAGAAACTGACGACACTTGTGCATCGCCCATGCCACGGCTAACGCTTCGAGTTCGATGATGGCATAGCGTGTCTCGGCGTCGCTCAAGAAACGGGATCCGGCTTGAACGACTTCACCGTTGCCGTCTTGCTGAACTTGAGTGAGGACGCACCCAAGGCCGTTCAGTCTGCTGGCGTCTGTAGTCAGCGTCGTTGGCCTCGAAGAGTCGTAAAATGTCAGTGTCTTCGGTGATGAGAGCATCGACCGAGCACGTTGAAAGGCGACATCATGAGTGTGGTCCCAGCGAAACTCATTACTCGTTTTGAGAAGCGGACGCAGTGGTTGCAACAATGGCGCAATCTCTTTGGAAAACGACGCTGTCTGGTTCGCCAGGCCACAAAACGAGCGGAGCTCTGGGATGCTGGTCGGCTTCGGGAACAACGCAATAGCGTCCGTGTGTACCGTGTCTATTCGATAACCGTTCTTGTCCAGCACGTAGCCAGCAAATCTTGCGTGTGTCTCTGCTACGCGGAATTTGCTACGGTTGAGTGATATTCTAGCGTCCGAACATTGGTGCAGGAACTGTTTCACGTGGTCGATGTGCTCCTCAAGCGTCTTATCGTACAGTACTACGTCATCGACCACGCGTGCGAAGCTCTGTAAGCCTGAGAAGCACTCATCCATGCGTCAATTGTAGTGTTCCGATATGCTACTGATTCCGTATGGGGCGCGCAAGAATCGGTAGCGGCCAAAAGGTGTCAAAAACGTCGTCAGATTTTTTGACTCTCTTGATCGAGCGGACACTGATGGTAGCCCTTCAGTGCGTCAAACGTCGAAAACCATCCCGCTTCAGCTCGCTGGATTGATGTTACAGCCTCTGCTGGTGTCTCAGACTGGTATCGCTCACGAATGACGTACTTATTCAGATGTGACAGATCAACGCAGAGACGTATGCTGTTGCTGTTCTTTTTGGGCGCCACCACGATTGGCGTGCACCATTCTGTTGCCTCAGTAGTTGGTGCGATAATGACATTTTGCACCACAGTGTCTAGCTCATTTTTCAATTTTTCGCGGAGAGCGAATGGCACCCGTCGTGGCGTTGTGACACAGAACGGCTTTGCGTTGTCGTACAAGACAATACGGAATTTTTCGCCGGGCATCGACCTTATCTGTTCGTCGAAAACACGAGGGAACTGGTCGATTAGCCGCTACGTCCACTTTTCGCCTGTTGCGGTGTCGCTCTGTGTCATGTTGCGTCGGGCTGGCGGCGATGGCGTTGTTTGCGGAGATTGGCGCGGCAGCGGCTGCGGTCTCTCTTGTGCGTCTCGCACCTGGAAGACTTGCCGAGGATAATCCTTTGGGAGGAATCCGAGGTCTCTCGAGGCTAGCCATGACAGGACAAGTCCTTGCGCGCCAGGCGACACATGAAACTGTACGCTGGTAGTGAGGTCGCCGCACGCCACGGATGCGTCAAAAACACCGATCGGTACCGCTGTAGACTGATCCGCCAGCTTGGGGTGTCCTTGCGGTGGTTTCAGCTCGTCGGAGATGATGTGAAGCGTGTCCACGGTGTCAACACCAGCCACGCAAATGTCAGCGCCGGAGTCCGGGAGTGCCATCATCTCCGCGCGAGCTCGAGACGTGCTCACCGTTACGTTGACCTTCGGCGCCTGAGCCGCGCCCATAGTAGAAATTATGGCTGTCACTTGGGTTTTACCGCTCCGTTGCCGGCATACCTTGGCGAATTGTCCCCGTTTTTTGCACTTGTTGCACGCTGTGTTTCGTGCGGGACAGTCTTTGACATCTGTGTGCCATGCGCCGCCACACCAAGAGCACTTTTGACGGTGTTTGTTCGAGCCTGAGGCACTGGCTTTTGTTATTCGGTTCACCTGGTGGCCAACGATAGCCGATGCGTCTCTGTTGCCGGCTACCTCCGCGCGGCATATGTCGATCGCTGTCTTGAGAGGGAGTTTCGGAATGGCACATAACTTCTGGATGGTTGAGGAGTCGCGCAAACCAATCACGATCCTATCGCGAATCAAGGACTCCTTGCAATTGTCACAAAAATTGCACCGTGATGCGAGGTCTTTCAACGACGTGAAAAAAATCATCAAAGCCCTCGTCGCGCTGTTGACAGCGTGAATTGATCGTTTTGCGCTCAAGAACCTCGTTGGCTTGCCCAATAATATACTGAGACAGCGCTGCGATCACTGCCGACACGTCGTCACGTGCGTCAACGGGTAAGTCCAGATTCTCAACAACCTTAAGGGTGTCATCGCTAAGGCAGGCGCGCATAGCGGCCATCTGCACCGCTCTAGGGGCTGATGACAAACCACTTGGGAGATAAAAATCGTCACATCGCCACTTCCACGCTCTGAGAGACGCCTCTCTGTCCACTGAGACGTCTAGCTTATGTGGTTGGGACGCTTTACCCAACCAGGCAAAAGGCTCGGTCACCCGCGGGGTGGGAACAGGTCGACTAGGTGAGGGAGACTCACTTGTCGGCTGCGCCATGTTCGAAAGACCGTCAATGAACGTAATATATTTTCTATGCTGCCCAGAAAATTATATAAACAAACAATAAAGTCAAACCGTCCAGAACAGTCACAATCATACACCAGAAATAACACTACAAATAACACTAGAAATAACAGAAATTCCCTTCAACCCCGAAAAGCCAACTACCCGGCACACTCGTCTCCGATCCCAGCCCAGTGCTGCCAGTTCACACTCCAACAATTCCCAACCAATGCGAAACACAGCATTTTAGATGACCTGCTGGAGTGGATTATTGAGGGAATGCGAAGTAGCATAAATGAGCCAGTCACCATCTCCAAACACACACATACACACATATGTACACACACTGTCAGAAAGGTTAATTAATTGCAAGTCTTAGATATTCGGACATTTGGTTTATGCCGTTCTATTTTTCAAACTTTCTCCCGTAGTGATGTTCAATTAGAGGGTGTCGTTATATTTTTCCGCTAGCTGATCAGAATTTTGAGAAGATACTGCAAATTTTGTCGATTAATATTGAATCAGGTAGCGTATGCATATGTATTTAACAAAAACACAAATTCATGGTTATTACTGGTAAGCAATCACAAATCCACTATCAAAAACCAGTCAGTCATAGCTATTGCCAAAAGAGAATATTTCATCAAAGTGCCGTTCAAATAGAGGGTCCCGTTTTATTTTTCCAATTACTCCTCCAAGGTGCCGTGCAAATAATGGTTATTGTTGTTATAGCTCGTCGTCCGGTTCCGACCTCTGCGCTAAATATTCTCGGTTGACGCTAAATGTGCAAGAATTCAAGAACATTATATTGAGATCATTTCATTTAACGAACTTCTTCCAGTCCCTCGTCTCCTGCAAAGGCAGCACATTACATTAGAACTCTAAACCTATACTAACCTAAAATCTATGAACAATATAGAAACTTTTTTGTGCGCTTTTTAGCGTTTTATATAAATTAGCGTTTTTAATGTTCTTGAATCCTTACACATGTAACCTAGACCAATATTCTATACAGGCTCTATGATTTAAGGTTTTATGGTTTGTGTGAATACATTTATTCTTGTAGTCGCCGTTTGTTTGCGGGAATGTATTATCTTGCCCTATGCGTTTACTTGTGTGTTGTGAACGAAAACTTTGCCTGAAATTAGTTGTGGAAATGTCCGCAAGGTGGCGTTGTAGCACGGATTGTTTTGTGTGTACATGACAAGCTGTAGTTGCATTGTGACTTATAGCTGTGGCGTTGTTACTGTACAAGTGTAACTTATCGCCATGGGCAACATTATATACCCTATGGTAGGTATTGTACTCGTATTATCATTAATTTCCTAGTTTCATGTGCTGCTTTTTGGAAACCAATTCTTATCCACAAACTATATATTAGACTCTGGAACGCCTGGCTCCAACGGTCCAATGAGGGTCCATTTTTGTCATTGTACAATGGGCCCAATTTTCTCGAGCCCCTGATTCATCTCTCTTTGTTTAGCTTTCAAATTTGTTATATATATATATATATATATATATATATATATATATATATATATATATATATATATATATAACTTAACCTGTGACGATCAAGCTGCCTCTATTCAGAGGCGTAGCTAGGCGATCTGCCTCCCGGGGCGGTGCACTTTTTGCCGCATCCCACCATGTATGATTGCTGGTATCTGAGCCGCAAGAAACTGTGTGCTTCAACACGACTGTAATAGGGAATTATCAAGTTAATATGTCGATATAGCTAAAAAGACTAACCTCTTATAATAATGCATGCTTCCAGTCGCCTAATCTGACAAGATCATTATTTTCAATTGATCCTGCCTTCATTCAGCTCTTAATTACTTGTGATTAAAACAGCAAATATGAAACAGTATATTCACAGAAGATATAACGATAGTTCAACGTCTTCAGCAGCTAAAACCTGCCTCCTATTATATTGGTGCAACTGAGGGTATTTTCAATATTGTTTTCAATTTTGCGCCACCAGTTATTCCCGGAACGAGAATACGTCCTCACCGATAGTGCCGGACATGAGTTGATATCAAAGAAGGTTAGCACCACACACACACACACACACACACACATACACACACACATACACACACACACACACATACACACAGTGGCGTAGAAACTGTGTCGAGGCTCGGGGGGATGACAGCCATCATGCATTAGTGTTCAAAGTTAACTCAGTTGGTCAATTGTATGGTACCCTCAACCATTTTATGCCTATTCAATTACAACAGACATACCTTAATGAAAACTACATTGCATAAATTATAATTTCTCACATATTTATAGTTTTTACACTTTTCGTGTATTGTAATTTTTTGCGCTGACTTTGATGATAATATGCCCAATGAACTGAACTCAGCAGAATTCTCGAGGTGGGAGGGGGGGGGGGGGTTATAATTGTATATTCATACCCCAGCGAATTCGTCTGGGGTATATATACCCCTCATACCCACCAGAATCTCCGCCCATGTAAACACACACGTCTAGTCTTTTTCTCTAGCCCCCCTCCTCCCGCGCCGCCGCAAAATACTGGCGCCGCCACTGCGCACATATGTGTGTATTCATCTCCGCTCTGTAAATCTCCAGTGACAAATATTCACGCTAGCAAAGAGCGGAGGGGATTTCGGTTGAAAATCCATGATACCACTTGGGTGATCTTGTTGACTCTTATGACGATAAACACGATTGGTCAAGTCAAGTCAAACATGTCAAGTCATTTATTGATTCCAAACAGCGGCTTATATATATATACAGTGGAACCTCGACATACGAGCTGCTCTACTTACGAGAAACTCGAGATACGAGCGTTCTTTCGAGCAAAAATCGTGCTCTACATACGAGTGAAAATTCGAGTTACGAGCATTTCAGATGCTCCCGCTAGGTGGCCGAGCGATCGAGGCCACCTAGCGCCAGGACTGCCATGTTTGTAGTAAAAAAAATTTCAATGACAGTCCTTCCTGGCTTGTTTGTCCTTTTTGTCTTTTCTTAGTTGCAAGTTTGTCATTTTTTTCGGTCGTGACACCTGGCAACCCTGCCCAGCGCTCGTCCCAGCAGTAAGCACGTGTGTTTCCCCGCCATACAGGTCTGATCCCGCGCTCTTGTGTTGTGTGGGTTTTATCACATTTATCTCCTTTTTGTGGCTTTTTATGTGACATTAATCATGAGTTCTAAAGAAGGAGATGGAAAGGCGTCTTCTGAGAAGAAAAAGAGGATGATGTCAATCGAAATGAAGCAAGAGGTAATAGACAAACATGAGCGTGGTGTTCGTGTGAGTGATCTCGTAAAGCAGTACAATCGGTCATCATCCACGATCTGTACAATATTGAAACAGAAAGATGCCATAACAGCTATGAAACCGAGCAAGGGAGTGACTATTCTTTCCAAAATGAGGACCGACATCCATGACGAGATGGGGAGACTTCTGTTGTTGTGGATACGTGACAAGGAGCTGGCAGGAGATACCGTCACGGAGAACATCGTCTCCGAGAAAGCGCTGTCCATCTACAAGGACCTACAACGTGAGGCAGCGTCAACAGAGGGTGAGACATCGTCGGGTACACGTGGAGTGTATTTCAAGGCAAGCCATGGCTGGTTTGAGAAATTCAAGAAAAGGACAGGCATCCACTCTGTGGTACGGCATGGCGAAGCAGCGAGTGCAGATACCAAAGCCGCGGAGAAGTTTACACACGCTTCGCTTTACTAATTTCGGAAGAAGGTTATATCCCGCAACAAGTGTTTAACTGCGACGAGACGGGCCTTTTTTGGAAGAAAATGCCACGCAGGACATTCATCACCGCTGAGGATAAAAAACTGCCGGGCCACAAGCCAATGAAAGATCGTCTAACCTTAGCAGTGTGTGCTAATGCCAGCGGTGACTGCAAAGTAAAGCCACTGCTGGTGTACCATGCAGAGAACCCGCGCGCATTTAAGACTCATAAAGTCTTGAAAGAGAGGCTACAGGTGATGTGGAGGGCAAATGCAAAAGCGTGGGTGACCCGGCAGTTCTACACTGAATGGGTAAATCTAGTCTTTGGCCCTTCAGTGAAGCAGTATCTCCAGGAGAATGACCTTCCCTTGAAATGTTTGCTTGTTCTAGACAACGCTCCCGCACACCTCCATGGCCTGGAAGACGACATAATGGAAGATTTCAAGTTCATTCGGGTGATTTTCCTCCCCCCCCAACACCACTTCAATCCTCCAGCCCATGGATCAGCAGGTGATCTCAAACTTCAAAAAACTGTATACCAAACATTTGTTCCGACGATGCTTTGAAATCACGGACAATAGTCAGATGACCCTTCGTGAGTTTTGGAAGGAACATTTCAACATTGCCATAGCTCTGAAAATGATTGATGCTGCATGGCAGGGCATTACGACACGTACATTGAATTCTGCCTGGAACAAATTGTGGCCCGATTGTATCCCTGAAAGCGACTTCGAAGGGCTTGACGTCGAACCTGGGCCCGAGGTGGTGCTGGACGAGATTGTTTCCCTCGGAAAATCCATGGGGCTGGAGGTAGATGAGGCGGATATCATCGAGCTTGTGCAGGAGCACGCTGAGGAGATGACAACAGAGGAGTTGAAGGAAGTACAGGCAATGCAACAGACGGAGGTGTTGCAAGAGATCAGCAGCGAAGAGGAGGAGATGCTGGAGAAGGGGACGTCCACAAAGGAGATTAGAGAGGTATTGGCTAAATGGGAGGAAATTGCTGCTTTCGTTGAAAAGAAACACCTAGAAAAAGTGACTACTAGTCGTGCTGCAGCTCTCTTTAATGACACTTGCCTTACACATTTCCGTACCATTTTGAAAGGGAGGCAGAGATAAACCTCCTTGGATAAGTTTTTCTTCAAAATACCTATAGAAAGTGAAAGTGCTGCGAGTCCAGCTAAAAGGGCAAAAGAAAGTGAAAATAATTAAAAACGCATACACCTCCGTTCGTGCTGATAATTAACTCGCATTTTATTTCTTTAATATCATATTATCTAGCAATCAGTTGTGTTTGTGTTTTAGTAATAAATTTGTGTGTTTAGTGTTTGTGTTTGTAGTGATCAGGAAGATGTGTTCATAGTTATTTAGGGTTAACTTGAAAAATTTTGGGAGGCCAGGAACGGATTAATTGGTTTTCAGTTATTTCTTATCGGATAACTTCGCTCGAGATACGAGAAATTCGAGATACGAGCACGATCCGGGAACGAATTAATCTCGTATGTCGAGGTTCCACTGTATATGCAGAGTAAAATCAGAGGTGAATAATCCGTGTACATAAATAGCTATATTTCTAGGCTCCAATGTGTGACATTATTTTGCATATCACGTATGTGTTTGTGTGTCTGTGCGTATGCGTGAATCACACTGTGTGCTAAATTTGCAGATACAAAAAAAGGTATGTACGTGTGTGGTGTGCGTGAATTTTTGGACATAGTTATGAGCAATGAAGTGCTATATGAGCTATGCTACATACATACCCCCCTGTGAAATTTTACGGTACCCTTATGCCGTAAAATTATGTTTGCACTCGTCTGCGGGCAGAACGTTTGAGGTCTGTATGGTTCTGTGCTGGCGTATCCGTTGATGTGGATGATGGTGGTGCTGTTGATGATGGGAGAGTTGGTATTGGTAACGCAGTGAAGTGCGCTTGGTGATGACCAGATGTCAGCACGGCAAGACTATCATTCTCTACGAATGTCGGTTTCAATCGATATATACTGACTGTCTCTTGCCGACCGTTGCGGAGTATTTTGAAGGTTTTTTCGTTCCTGGCAATCAACTTGAATGGGCCGTCGTAAAGGAATGATAACGGTGCTTTGTAGCCGTCTTTTCGTAACATGACGAAATTTGTTGTTTGCAGGTCGGAATAAACGAACACTTTTTTGTTATTTTGACGAACTGACGCCGGCGATAATTGCCGAATATATCTCCTGATTTTGTTGATGCGATCGACGGTTGGTCGTTGTTTTGACGGTGCGATGAAATCACCGTGCAGTCGTATTGTCTCGCCGCATACCAATTCTGCAGTAGAAGTACCGAGGTCTTCTTTGAGGGCAGACCGAATGCCGAGAAGTGTGTGTGGTAACTTTTGATACCATGTAGAGGATGAATCGATGTCACGCAGTGCTGATTTCAATGACCGGTGAAATCGCTCCATCATACCATTTGCTTGCGGGTGATAACTTGTAGTCATCGTGTGTTTCACTCCCAGAGTTTCCCATAAGGCAGTCCATAATTTTGATGAGAATTGAGCGCCTCTATCAGTAATGAGTTTCGATGGCACTCCAAAGCGCGCGATCCAATGAAGGAGAACCGCATCCATGATGCATTCAGTCGTTGCACGTGCATCGTGTATATCTGTCTATCATTGTGAGCAGGTAGTGACATCCATTGTTAGGCGGCAATGGGCCTACTAAGTCCCTGTGGACGACATCAAACCTCTTGTCTGGTGTGTTGATGGCGCCGACTGGAGAATGCACATGTCGAGTAATTTTTGCTCGCTGACATTTCAAGCAATATTTGCTCCATTTGCGTATGTCAGCTCGCATGCCTGGCCATACATAGCGAGAGGTGATTATTTTTGTCTTTGAGTGACATCCTGCATGTGATAAGTTATGCAGCTGGTTGAATATTGGACGCCGCACTTCTTCTGGTACGAATGGACGTTGCTTGCTTGTGGAACAGTCACATATGAGGGTAATACCTTCTGGTGTCGGTACTCGTCGTAGATCGAGTGATGATTGCTGGGAGATGATTACGTCGTCTTGGTGTTGGGCGATTGTTTCTGCGGTGATAACAGGTGTCATATCGGGCACACAACAAATTCTTGACATGGCGTCAGCTGGCGAATTCTGTTTTCCCGGAATGTGTCGAATGTTGCTTGTGAATTCTAGTATATACGTCATATACCGTTGGTCGCGCGTTAGGTGATTGTCGTTGAAACATTGCAATGCGCTAATAAGTGGCTTGTGGTCGGTTAGAACTTCAAATTGGGTACCTTCGAGCCATGGCCGAAAATGTCGGATTGAGAGATAAATTGCCAGGAGTTCTCTTGAGAATGTGCTATACTTTTTTGCGAGGCGGTGAGTTTTTTTCGAAAAGAATCCGAGTGGCTGCTGTCTGCCGTCAATTGTTTGTTGCAAAACAATGCCCACTGCATCGTTGCTTGCATCGCACGCTAGGCTTATGCTGGCCTCTGGGCATGGATATGACAAGTTTGATTAATTCGCCAGAGCCAGCTTGCTATCCTCGAAAGCTTGTTGCTGTGCTGCCGTCCAGCAGAGAGGCTGTTTCGACATATTTTTGCCATGCTGCACCATGCTGTGTAGTGGTGCTAATAACGTGGCTGCATGCTGAACGAATCTATGATAAAAATTTATCATGCCGAGGTATCGCTGTAGGTCTCTCTGTTTTCGGGGCAATGGGAACTCTTTGATGGCTTGAATTCGGTCATCAGTCGGGCGCATACCTTTGTCTGATATGTGATGGCGTAGAAAATCCATTTCAAATTTGCCGAATTCACTTTTTTCCGCGTTTATCACCACACCATATTTGTCAAGACGTTCAAATACAGCCGATACAATACAAATACGTTCCACGAAGCACCTCATCTATGAATCGCTGAAACGTTTAAGCGCTGTTCCTCAGACCGTATGGCATGCACACCATCTCAAAAAGTCCGAACGGAGTAGTTAAAGCCGTCTTTTTTACGTCATCAGCGTACATAGGAATTTGATTAAACGCTTTTACTAGGTCAATTCTTGTGAAAATGCATGCTTTTGCGAGTACCGTGCTGAAATCGTTCAGGTGCGGTAATGGGTACCGATCTGGTAGTGTAATTTTGTTCAAAGCTCGGTAGTCGCCACAGAGTCTCCAATCGTTTGATGCTTTCTTTGGTACCATGTGCCCCGGTGAGGCGTACTCGCTATTGCTCGGTCGTGCTACCCCTGTGTCTAGCATACGCTGAAATTCACGTTTCATAATAATTTGTTTGGCAGGGTCTACACGGCGCGGTTTAAAAAAATAATGGATGTCCGTTAGTGACGATGCGATGCGTCGTACTGTGCTTGATTTTGTATCGGTTATTCGGCCGCAGTATACCGGGATACTCATCTAGGAGAGCTTGATAGCACTCGTCGATTTTCGGTCGTGAGATATTCAGGCTCAACGGATAAATACTGGAAGTTATGCCTTTTGTAAGCAGTTTAGTGGTAGAATCAATAAGTTTCTTGTTTTTCATGTCTACCAACAAACCGTGCGTCGTGAGAAAATCGCTACCGAGTAAAGCGAATGATACGTCTGCTATTAGAAATTCCCATGAAAAGTTGCGTCTGAGACCAAGACTCACCGTTAATGTGCGCTGGTCGTAAGTTTTGATGTGTGTGGCGTTTGCAGCGAGCAATTTGTAGCCAGCAGGACCATTCTTGCGGTCGTTCGTTGTGACCGGTAGTACGCTGAATTGCGAGCCAGTGTCAATCAAAAACTTATATTTAGATGATGGGTCGGAAATCTAAAATAAGTTGCTGCTGCGGTTTTGCAGGGGGCGCTTCTGCAGCGCTTGACAACACCCCTTACTAGTTTTCCGGCCGAGAAACATCTGGGTTTCTCCAGTTGCAGGGCGATGTACATTTGGTGGATTTGCTGCCAAACTTAAGATGATACCAACAGATGTCGTCAGCGTCTGCAGGCGCAGCATGGGCGTATCTACGCTGAGAAGACGTGCGGTATCTTGGGTTGTGCGGAGATTTTGATCTGCGCTGCGATCTCTCACTGTCTCTGTGTGTTCTGATTAAATCTCGAACTTGTTGAGACAGCTCGTCGATTTTGCGCTCAAGTTCGCGTTACTTACGGTCATCGGTTGACACCGCGTTGATTGCTGCTGACGGAGATGTATGCGCAGTGAGACTCATAATTCGATCACAGGCTTCCGCGAGTTGTTCGAGTGGCGTTATCGGCGGAAACGACTGAAGAATAGGCAGGACTGATGATGGCATTGCGTTCATGAATATGTGACGGACAATTTCTGCGTTGCTGTCCTTTACTCCACCGTAGTTGCAGGCGATATCTTGAAGGTGTCGCAGAAATTGTGATGGTCGTCGGTCTCCCATTTGTTGTTGCGCCAAGATACTGTTTAGCTGTTGGGCGGCGGATTGGCCGGAACGGGCTTAGCCCCCCCCCCCCCCCCCCCCTCCCCGCGCCGCCCGTTCAGCTCCCCACCGCAAAATACTGGCGCCGCCACTGCGCACATATGTGTGTATTCATCTCCGCTCTGTAAATCTCCAGTGACAAATATTCACGCTAGCAAAGAGCGGAGGGGATTTCGGTTGAAAATCCATTAGACCACTTGGGTGATCTCGCATTTATCTCATCCTTATGATGCTGTTTGATTTTCAATATTGGTGTTTTGGTTGTTTCTGTGGCTCGAGGGACTCAGATATATATGACATGTGGCTTCATAAGTCCCCACGCGATGTGTGTTTATTGAATGCTGTATGTTTATATTTGAAAAATATGTATGAGCTGTGGCTAAATATATGATTTTGATTATGATTAACTAAGAACAAGTAATATTCTTGATTTGTACCTATCATAGCTGAGTCGAGTTTACTTTTTCTAGTGAAATTAGGTTTTTGCTTTGGTTAGGACGTTTCACCTGTGCAACTTCAGTTCGTGTTTTCTTTCTGTTTACTAATAAACGTTTCTCAACCGATCACAGTACTATGCGGAAATGTATCACGAAGAAGACGTGAGTATATCTCTGCATTATATCGCCTTACCAGCATACAGTGTAGCCCGGATATAAGAGAGCTGTCGGGAGTGGAGAAAAGGTCTCTTATATCCAGGGAAAGCTACACGTAACGTATAGAAGACGGGCCCGAAGAAATACTTTCTTATACCCGGGGTACACTGTAGCCATAGTCGATGCGAGCTCTTATGCCCCTCGAAGGCAATTATATTGAGGCCTCTATCGAAGGCAATAATACTTGGGGCCTCCATTGTAAATTCAGCACCATTATAATAGATCTCCTACTTTGGGAGAATGCAGTTACGAACAATCCCTCGGTCTCCATTAAGCTGGGGACTTTTATGCGCTATTTTATTCATAAATCTTAATATCATACGTGAGGCAATGGCGCCCCTCAATACTCGGGGGCCTCCCGGTCGGGACTTTTGAGAGGAGGGGGTTGTGCTACGGCTCCGTTGATAGGAATTGCATTAAATCTAGATCGTTTGAAAGAGAACCTTCCTGATGTGTGTGTGTGTGTGTGTGTGTGTGTGTGTGTGTGTGTGTGTGTGTGTGTGTGTGTGTTTGTGTGTGTGTGTGTGTGTGTGTGTTTGTGTGTGTGTGTGTGTGTTTGTGTGTGTGTGTGTGTGTGTGTGTGTGTGTGTGTTTGTGTGTGCTAATGTTGGTCGTTTTCTCGCGTACAGGCAGCTTTTGAGCGTACTATATGGGTGAGTTTAATTAACGGGCAAATTGTACTATGCAAACTATATGTGGTAATATGAATAGTAACATATTTTGTAGAATAACTATGTCGATCGCTGATTTGTGCTAGTATTCTATGAAGGTATTTAGCTTGCGTGTGTGTATCTGTGTGTCAGTATGCCTGTGTGTGGGTGTGTGTGTGTGTGTGTCCTCCTTCAGTGGTTCCTAATCTTATTGGAGGTCCTGAACCCCGCAAGTTGCTTACATGCATTCATCGAGCCCTTCTTGTGTGTTTGAAGTATTATAAGATAAGTCACAAATCACGTACGATCAAGACAGTCACACAATTAGGCTACTACTGAGTGGACCGAGTTGCTTGCTGCACAGATATCAAGGCCAAGTGATGTGGCGTGATTAGCTGCAGCCAATGATGACCAAGCATATTTTTATGTCACGAATCATACGCGAGTGGGTGTAACAAACCGTCGAACCCCTGAAACTGCCTCACCGAACCCCCGGGGGTTTGATCGAACCCAGGATAAGAAGCACTATCCTCCTTTTTATAGCACTGCTTGATTCTACATTTACCCAAGGGCATAGTTTTGTGTCGAGGCTCGGGGGGATGACAGCCATCATGCATTAGTGTTCAAAGTTGACTCAGTTAGTCAATTACATGGAGCACACATACCTCAATGAAAAGTTTATTGCGTAAAGTATAATTTTTCACATATTTATGATTTTTTACATTTTCCTGTATTGTTATTATTTTGCTAAGCTGATTTTGATGATAATATACCCAATGAATTGAAACTCAGCGAAATTATCGGGGGTATAATTGCATATTCAAACCTGCAGCCAATTTATCAAGCGGTATATATACCCCCATACCACCATACCTCCCAGGATATACGCCTATGTCCAGAGCTATTTCAAGGACATAAAATTCAGTCTGCTAAAGTTTTATTCATCCAAAATGACAAGCTTCGTTATAGTATGAATTATATCAATGTAAATACAGTATAAATGCGTGCAATAGCTTGATGAAAAACGTAAATTAACACTTAAATAATCATGGATGACTTTTTTCTACATATTGTATATTTGGAACAAACGGAGCATTTGAAAAATACTCCCGGAGAAAAGTTCAAATATTGGTTTGGCTTATTGTACCGTACTACTAAAAACTTGATATTTCAGGCCTGAAAAGTATCATGGGCTTTATGTTTCTTGTGTATTTACAGGACTTCGCTTTGGTGGCTAGCTTAATTGTTATTCTAATCGTATACGTGCGTCGAATCATCAAGTACGTATTTCTCAATCAATCTCAATCATGGCGGCTCGCGTCAACTTAACCTTCCTATCTTCTTGGTTACATTTGAGGCTGAATATCACCTGAGGTTGATCTGCAGTGGTGGCGACAGGATTTTTCCCGTAGGCAGGAGATGAGGGGAGCTAAAGAAACAGATAAGGGGCTTGGTGAAGCATGAGGAACTACAAATTCCTCATCTCTACGTGGGAAGATAGGCGCAAATGTGTATTTGTCTTCCATTATGTTGTCCTATTAGCGCAGTGGTTCTTAACCCTTTTTAGCGTTTGCATCCTTTTAAAATCAGCATTCAGTTCTCACGCTCACTGAATTCTTTAGAGCTATATAAAAAGATAAAAATACACACGACGTAATAACAAAACTTCTCTTCAATATTCTCTCATACAGCTCAAAGTTTCTTTAACTTTTCTCCAAGTATTTTCTCCGGTAATAAGTATAATATAGGTAATATAATAAATATATAAAACATATATATATAATACATGGGTAAAATATGTATTTTCTTAAATTTTTCACAGAATTCCTGGCACCTTTTATGAACCAGTATCCCACCCTTTGGTAACCACTGGATTTATGGTTCCTCACTGGTCAACATTATCGTTGGTTTCCAGTGGAGGTTTGCCTACAGGTTAAAAATCTATAGTTTCTGGAGTAAAGACAATTCTAGGCGTTCCGATATTATGACAAAATTATGACCAATAGCGAATCCACAGGTTTCCAGGGGGTGACACAAGTTCACAGGGGGGTGACACAAGTTTGGAGAATCTGAACTCCATCCGCCTCCCAAAAAAGTACCAAGCCCCCACTAACTCCCCCTTATATTACCCTGTCGGAAAAATTCCTGGTGCCGTCTCTTGGGTCCGCCTATGATAGTGATTTATTTTTCATCAATATTAATTATAGCATGAACGGTTTATTACAGACTGTGGTGACAAAAAGTCGGACAAAACGACCAATCGACGAATCGAAATTGACCGAACATCATCTCTGCTGAAACAATATGTCTAACCTTTTTCTATTATATAAAAGTATTAATACGTTATATTGTCTCCAAACGCTTGTACAGTGTATAATTGAGAATGCTCGCAAAAGATGGATAGATACCGGTTGTTTTCGTTCTGACAATATATTTTCGAAACTGTTCTGTTGTCAATACAAACATGCGCCTACGAAAATTCACAGGGTACCATTGGAAAGTCGTTGCCATTTACAAGTGTGAAAATCTTCAATTTCACGTTACGTTGATTGAAAATATAGTCTATATCTTTTCTATCATTTCAGCATGGAAATAACTAATTAATAAAGATAAATGATTTCTGCACCAGCTTGTATGTTTGCTAATATTAATACATCAAATATCTCTACTGAGGTCACCATAAGAAATGGATGACCAGTTTTGAAGTTTCATTGAATGCACAACAACTTTGTCAACATGCGGTTGATACTGTAACGTTATAAAATCCACTTTACATAGATCAGTGGTTCCCAACTTGTGGTACGCATGCCAATAGTCGTACGCGAGGCCCTTCCAGGTGGTACGCGAACACTTTCGGGGTCATGAACAATGGCACCAGGGCATGATATCTGATGTGCTGTGAGCAAAGTATTGTCCCTCATTGACCAGCCGGTGGAGAAGAAGCAGATACAGCCCTCACATTGAGTTGTATTTTCAGTTGATTCTTGTGTTCTACTTGTACAATTAAGTAAATATAGTGATATCTGATCGAGCTGAGCTTCTCTGGAAGCAGATGGTACGCGGCGACTATATGGGACCTACAAGTGGTACTCGATCACAAAAAGGTTGGATACCACTGACATAGGTGAATGTTCCGGTGTGAACACTTAGAACTGTAAGAAAAGCACGAGCCTAAACTCTTTGGGAAGATCCGACAATTGATCACGATCTACAATCGGATCCGAAGATCGAACAACGATTATTGATCCATAGTGACTCTTCAGACCAGCGGGGTCACTGTGTTGCGTCATTTTCATCTGGTGTTCTTCTTCTGAACTTTCCTGCTCGGATGTGTTGGCAGAGACCAGAAGACTTGACACGCTGACGTTTTTCTTCATCAACCAACCTGTTTAGTGAGCATACGCACACACACACACACGCACACACATGCACACAAGCTGTGTGATAGGTTTTCACACTCAATCTGCGCCTACCAAACGGTGGCATGCCATATTGCCGTTTAGCATTCAAATGATACAGGAATGCTAAAAGTAACAACGTAAACGTCAACATCGTGCATTTGGTATGGTGCATTTTAATGACGAGGGCGCGATATGATACATGTTAAATGGGGTAAAATTAATAGCAAGTAGAAAAGTGAACACAGAGCTAGGCAGGAAGTGCACACACGAGCAAACATGAAGAATGCATGACACAACACATGACTGACATCTGGTGCCATTTACTGCTGGGTGGACAGGAGCTGCTGGATTATAGAATTCGCCCAATGACATCATCCTCCGCCGGTATTCGAACTACGGTCCTCCCGCTTGTGAGACGGGTGTGCTACCACTACACCACCGAGTCCAACAAAGGCAACCAGGCAGGTAATCTTGTGGCAGGTACGGGAATGAACGGTTTATCAACCGAGTGGATGAATGTTTGCAAACGTTGGCGTACTTGGAGGACACTGAAGTACAAAACTCAACACTGCCAACGTTTGGGTACTTTTGTTTGTTACGGTAGTTCTCGACGGGAACCACGATGTTACGCCCCACATACGTCTGGTACCGCCTCAGCTCCGGCTCTCTTTCTATAGATAAGGTTAGGCTAGGTAGATTACAAAAGGAGAAAGATAGTCGGGACTGAGGCGGGAGCAAACGTACCTGAGGCGTAATGTCCCTAGCTACGTTCTCTCACCGATCAGTGTAGCGATGGCAGACGTGTTAGCCTCAGTTGTAGTTCCAAACATCAGCAGAGTGTCAGCGTCGTTCAAACTGACACCATGACGACCGACACGCCGTCCAGCTACTGTCTGCAGCACGGGCTCGTTGCCAAACACTGTGCCTGCCACATAAGGCTCAGCAAGAGGTTTGCCACCGTGGCTGTTGACTGCGTCGGCGCCCGGCGCGGTTCTCACCAGTCGCACGGACACGCTCGGTGTGCTCTGATGCCGCATAAAAACAGTCAGCATGTTCAAACTAAGCACGAAATAGTTTGTACGAGCGGCGAGGCTCTTGGAGAGCAGAGCCGTAGCAACCGCCTTCTGAACCCCTCGCCCGGAAGCCCCAAGTGTTGACAGACCCTTTGACTCAAGCATGATATTAAGATTTATCATGAAGGATCGCATAAATGTCCCGTAAGTACCCCAGGAGACAGGGGATGTTCGTAGCTGCATTTTTCCATAGATTTAATAGTGCTTTATACGGATCGCCGTATTGCTCTCCAAGAGGTCCATAAAACTTCTCATCGGCTCTGCTGGAGAGGCTCAGTCTGCGGGCAATAATGCCGCCGCCTCTTATGTAATTCTTTATCGGTTTTCGCCTTTTAGAATTAGTTATTGATTCTTATTCATTGGTATTCATATCCATCTCATTCATCATTATTTCGCTTATTTATTTCATTGCTCAAGTCCGTTCAATAAACATTGTGTCGAGATTCGGGGTGAGGGGATGACAGCTATCATGCATTAGTGTTCAAAGTTGACTCAGTTGGCGAATTCCACGGTATATCTCCAGGAATATACGCTCATACTATCATCGTACCTGTTTTGTGTCTGCCGGTATCCGGTGAAATTGCAACTGAACTCCAGCGTCGTGAGCTTGCAGTGATGCGTTTACCAGGTTGACTCCGTTGTTGGTAACGGCCGCCATCACCCCGGCCAACACGGCCTGTCCAAGACTGTCGGACAAGGTCGCGTGTTGCTTGCCTACAAGGAACAGCAGCATGCTATCATTAGTTCTCATACTATCATCGGTGGCGTAGCGTAGAAGGGTTCGGGGGCAGAAAAGGGTGGTCTTTCTCGGGGGAACAAGACTCACCGAAGACGTTGAATCGGAAGACAGCATATCTGAGTGGTTTTCTTGAATATACCGTCTAATATTTTCCGTTTTAATCTTAAATTCTAGCCGGGACTGAAGCGAGACCGAACGTACATTGGGTGCAATCTCCTTAGCTCTATCTCCCATCCCCTGATATAGGATATCCCCAAATTCTTCATCCCTACGGAGAGAAGATACGCTGAAATTGGGAGCTAGGGATTATACACTTAAAGGTTAGAGTTTGCTAAAGGTTAAAGGTTAAAGGGCCTCAGGTGAGAGCAGCTACACGGGAAGACGGTGAGACGCCGAAGCTTATGAACACACAGGTGTGCCTCGTGCAGCTTGCTGTCACCACAGTGCCCACTCTCTCCACGCTATGGCGCGACAAGGACGGAAGTCGTATTAGAGAGGGCAACTTCCCTAGAATTAATAGCACAACACATGACTGATACCTGGTATCATTTATTGCTGGGTGGACAGGGGCTGTTGAATTATATAATTATCCCAAAGAAATTCCTCTCCCCGGATTTCGAACCACGGATCTCCCGCTTGTGAGGCGGTTTTGCTACCACTACACCACGGAGTCCAACAAACATACCCGACACATAACATGCCGGTTCCCGCAAATTGTAGCCCACCTGCCGTCAAATGTACGAGCACGGTGAACGTGCGGGGCAGTCGGCCCCCGAGCAGTGCCACCAATGTCTTGCCGAGAATCTGGCACAAATGGATCCACGGTCGCAGCTCGGGTGACAACATGGTTGTCATAAAGGTGGCGTTCACCAAACCGGACAAACGACCCTAATACACACACACAGAGAGGTGAATATATGATAGCACCGTGGTTCTTAACCTGGGTTCGATTGAACCCCAGGGGTACGGTAAGTCAGTTTCAGGGATTCGGCGGTTTGGTTCACTCACTTATATAATTCGTGGCGTCAAACTCTATTTGGTCATTAATGGTTGCAGTATATCACACCGCATCGCTTGGCCTTGATATATGTGCTGCAAGCAACACGGTCCTCTCAGTAGTAGCCTACTTGTGTGACTGTCTTTATCATTCGTGATTTGTGATTTTTCATATAACACTATAAACAGGAATGGTTCTATGAATACTGGTATGTAACTTGTGGGGTTCAATGCCTTCAATAAGGTTAAGAACCACTGCAATAGCAGCATGCACATATTCGTGGAGCGAAACTCGAGATCTCTTACTATCTCGACGACTGCATTTCTGTCTGTTTGCTATCATCTCTGTCGTCTGTGCAATGAACAATTGCTGGAAAAATTGCTGAAAAATATCCCAATTTCAGTTGTTTTAGATGATTTGTCTCGGCATTTTTCGGGTTTTTTCTTTCCAGAAAAAGGCCCAAAGTTATTTTTCAAACACGTTTACTTACATCCGCTGCAGCCACGACCTGTTCTGCTAGTTCTCGCGCAACACGTATCTGAGCTTCTCGTGTGCTGGCACCCTGTACACACAGACACACACGCTGTTTTAGGTATAATATAGATGTGGAAAGTAATCGATAAAGATAATTGGAGAGCATGCAATGAAAGAAACAACAGGAACCACGTCAAAACTCTTGAGAAAACCAGAGCAGTTAGGAGTATCAAGAAGTATTGTTTCCCGAATAGGACTCTAGATACATTTATATATCTAAATATAATCTAAATATATATAAATATAATTTAGTAGGTGAATCGCTCAATGTAGAAGTGTGAAAGAGGTTAAACGTAAGTTAGACAAAGGTTGGCAAGAAGACAGGACAGCTCGAGCTTAGCTCATCTCCTGTACTATACAATGGGTTGAGTAAACACATAGGCACACACACACACATGCATACACATAAAAGCACGTATAACGTGTCTTCGACCCAGTTGCTTCAGTTTCAATGGATATTATTGCTTGTTTGAAAATTATATTTCTATAGTTCCGTAATGGTCTTCGGTGCAACGTATAAGAAATATCGTAGACATGTTTGCTGCGAATATTCCCGTTAAAAATAATTGCATATGTTTCAAAAATAGCTATCATATATTTTAACTGAGTGTTATTGACAGAAAGTTTTTAGCAGTTTCGATCAAAGCTGCTACAGAACCAGTGGCAACACCGAGGGGGGCTTATAGAAACTGAAGTCCTCCAAGAATGTGCCAATCTATCCTAATTTAGCCTCACAAAAATCCCGATCATGAACATTTCGAGTGGAGTTCCTCATGTTTCGCCAAGCCCCGGGATATTTTCCGGGGGCCCGTTGCCGGAAAAATCCTGGCGCAGCCACTGAACTACAAATCTATACGATTTGAAGTGAATATTCGACACACATACCAGGTGCGGCGTGCAAACCACAGCTGGATGTTGGACCAGTTCGGAGCTGACGTCTTGTTGATGCGGCGGTTCGTGTCCGAATACGTCCAAGCCTGCACCGCCACACTGACCAGAATAGAGTGCCGCCAGCAAGGCCGTCTCGTCTACAATACCGCCGCGGGCGACATTCACCACACGCACACCACGTTGACACTGTGCCAGGGCTGTTGCATTGATGAGATCTGCCCCGATCACAAAAGCGCCTTCGTTACCTATCCGTGGAGTGTCTTCCAATATCTCAGGTTATCGGGAATGTGTGATTTTCCCCCGTCATTTCGCCTCTGCGCTGGTCAGAGCCGATGCGAGGTGTTATAGAATCCCCCTATCGAAGGCAATACCCGGGATACCCATTATAAGTAAATCATCATTTTAATAGAGGTCCGATTTTTTGAAAGGGCAATTACAACTGGCGGATTCGGAGGGGCTCAGGGAGCTCATGTCTCTCCAAATATTTCCATCAACTCCTCATATCCAAGATGTTAACTAAAAAGAGGTCCAGAATGAATATTTTTCTGTAGGATTTCTTGATACATGACTGATTTATTGTACATGACTGATCTCCCCCAAAATTCAACCCCCCTCCAAGTTTCACTCTGACGGTTACGAGTAGACTTTATGTGCTACTTTGTGGCAAATTTAAATATCATGTGTGATGCAACAGGGCCCTTCAACATTCGGGGACCCCGGCCGGGGGCTCGAGCGCGCTTGCTACGGCTCTGCAATCATGTTTATGAGAAAAATAATCTTTTGATTTCACTGCTACCATCTTCTTGCTTATTGATCAAAGTCGATAGAATTAGGCCTCCAAATATAGAACATAATATGGGATTAAAGGGTTAAGGACGAGATCTACGGTATCTTGTCAGCATCTGAGACAGGACTATAGTCTTTACGATGCTGACCCCTTGTAGAAATTTTACTTTAGAATACTCATCTTAAAATAGTGGTTTTTTGTTATTGTGTATATGATGATTTTGTGTTGTGGTGTATATGATGTATTTTTGTTGTTGTGTTGTGATGTATGTCTGGCAAATATATTGAGCGGAAAAAAGAAGTAACTGTCAACTGCGTACGTTTGGTTTGCGGCAGTAGCGGTGTGTGTACGGTGATGTAGTCAGCACGGGGCCAGATTTCTTGCAGGGAGCACAGCTCTACTGACAGCGAGGCCGCTTCTTCTGCGCTCACCACTGGGTCGTACGCTATCACCTACTCACGTACACAAACACATTTGGCGTATGGGAAAAAGCACAGATGATAGCTACTGTAGTAAAACGTTTCGGACTGCTCCTTCTTCAGTGACTTCAAGACCTTCAGTGACTTTAAGACTCGTCTTTAAGGCCTTTAGTGACTTTAAGACTCCGTTGTGTAGTTGTTAGCACACCCGCCTCACAAGCGGGAGGTCCGTGGTTCGAAACCCGGCGGAGCAGAATTTCATTGGGCGAATTATACAATCCCACAGCCCCTGTCCACCCAGCAGAAAATGCTGGTACCACATGTCAATCATGAGTTGTGGCATGCATTCTGGAGAGGTGGTCCTCTCTAATACGTCTTACGTCCTTGTGGTGCCATAGCGCGGAGAGGGTCGATTCTGCGGTGGCAGCGAGCTGCACGGGGCACGCCTGTGTGTTCATAAGCTTCGGCTTCTTCCCATGTAGCAGCTGCCACTTAGGCATTTAGCTTTATCCTTTAACCTTAAGACTGGTATTGAAGTTAATGAAGACCTTCACTGACTTTAAGATCTTCAGTGACTTTAAGACTGGTCTTAGAGTTCCTGAAGACCTTCAGTGACTTTAAGATACTCAGTGACTTCAAGACCTTTAGTGACTTTAAGACTGGTGTTAAAGTGACTAAAGAAGGAGCAATCCGAAGCGTTTGACTACAGTAGCCATCATTTGTGTTCTTTCTCTTGCGTCATATACGCCAAAAAGTTCAAATATCTGTCACAAACACATCTGTACACACATTTAGATTGTACAAAAAGCCTACGTGCAGCTTCAACTTGCTAACATATCCAATCACTGAAGATCAGAATTCAGCAATGAACAATCGACTGGAAAAAGAATGGCATACGAAGACACATTGATACATTGATAGCATTAGACCTGTAAGGTATTGTCAATTCAATATGGGACGCATTGAATTAAGGGTGTGCACATAAATGCTGGATGACATATATTAGTTAACGTAAACTTCTATTTGAACGGCATGTCGTTCTATTTTTCAAGCCTTCCTCCGTGCCGTACCGAGTGCCGTTCAATTTGAGTTGCCGTTCAAATAGAGGTGTTTCGGTGTATATTTGGCACTTACCTTCATGCCAAACGAAGCCATCCTGTGGGCCACCTCGCGTCCAATTCGTCCCAGTCCCAACACGGCCAGGGTTTTGCCGTGCAACTCGCTGCCCATAAACTTGCCACTGCGTTCAAACACACACACTCACATTGCTGTACTGTTTGTGTACTGTTGCTGTGCTGTACTTTCGCTGTACTGTACGTTTTGTCAATGATCCTACCGATGTTTCTCTTAGCTTTAATTGATGGTATTAATGTTGTGATTGTTCTTTGTGCATATATTGGTGCAAATATCATGTGTGTCCTATAGCAATGTGATTTTATACACATGTTCTCGTTCAAGAGCTCAGCGGCTCAACCAACATTGCCACTGTTTATTGTTTATTTTGTTACTGTGTGTGTGTGATTATTCCGTGACAATACATTATAAATTACAAAATTACAAATTTCTGACAGACACACACACACACACACACACATATATATATGCAGGTTCTATTGTGAGTGTCATGCAGCAAAAGTACAGCTTACGATTTGTTCTCAGGTAATATTTTGCAGAATCAACACGTCTAAATAGAACTCCCACAATTCAAAAAACATATATATTATTATGATATTATTGTTATTGATGCGATGGCCACATGTACTGGAACCGCCCAAAAGATGTAATGAGAGAAAGAAAACTCGAAAAATAAATAATTTTAGAGAGAAAGAGAGTTTGGAAACAAAATAATAAATAAATAACAATAAACAATGCACTTTTATCACACATTTTTTATCACATGTCAGTTTTTAATGAATATTTTTTAACTCAACATGCCTTTTCTGCTGTTTACTTAACTAATTGTATCTATATACTTGAGCTTTTCATTTGTTTTCATATTCTTAAAATATTACCATTACTTTCGACTATCAATGAGTGCATATATCTGTGGTATATTGCTGAGCTATTATTGTGTGTGTGTTTGGGCTATGATGTATGATGTAAGTCTGTATGTTAGGGCGAGTGAATGTGTGTGCGTGTTTGTGTGGCTGTGGTCCTTGCGCGAGCGGTAGATGTTTGTTTGTGAATGCGCGCGTGAATGTATGCGCAGCACTGGTTGTACAGGCAGATGGTGTGCACTTGTGTGTATGTGTATGCGCGTGATTGTGCGTATGTTGGTGCGCATGTGTGCTGAACTTTGTTGGTGACTGTAACTAGAGGAAATGGGGGTCGGTCTTGAGGCGTGTCTACGAGTGGTGTGGTCTTGTAGGCGCGCGTGGGACAGCGATGTCCCACGCGCGCCTGTCTTTGAATACATATTCTGGAACCGGACAAGAATTTGTTTACATTAACTACAATACGATACGAGGTCTTATGCCCCCTTCCCTCGAGGGCAATACTTGGAACCCTTTTATGTCCGATTTTTTGGCAAAATGCAGTTACGAACAGCCCCTCGGTCTTCATCAAACTGCCGACTTTTTTGCACTGCTTTATGAAAAATTTTAATATCATGCAAGAAACAACAGGACCGCTCAATACACGCCTCCTTTGGTTTGGAACATTCGGGGGGTGGTTTCTACGGCTCTATATACACACCGTTCCCATAGGCCGTTCTTTAGCGAGCTGCAGGCGGCTGGTATTTGGCGACTGAGCGCCATAATAAGCGCACATGTGTGCTCTGCAGCACTGATCGTGTTTCCCGTCGGAGTGCTATCAACACACACACACACACACACACACACATACACACACACCATATGGGACACAATAAATGTCTACACCAAACACGGGTATTAAGGGATATAAAGAAGTACAGTTTCCCAAGTAGGTGTATAGATATATGGAACCGTCTGGGTAAAGAAATAGTTCAATCAAACAGTATGGCACAGTTCAAGCATAGGTTAGATAAATGTGGGTATGGAGACAGGACAGCCTGAGCCCTGCTCATTTCCTGTAAACTACAACTGTGAGTACAACTGTGAGTACACACACATTACATTATATTACATTAAGACATTTATATCGCGCTTTTTACCGAGGGTCTCAAAAGCGCTCATGCACACACACAAACATGCACACACTCAAATACAAGAGTCATGCACACACACACACACACACACACACACACACACACACATATACCAAGAGCGTAGATTTGTGTCGAGGTTCGGGGAGATGACAGCCATCATCAGGACAAATTATATTATCAAAGAATGAGTTGTATTGGTAACGCTTTCATAATTAATACTTTCATCTCTTCTTTTTTTCTCATTTATATATTTTCCGTTGCATTGATTCTCTGCTGTTTGAAAATGCTTGAATACAATGTTGATAGACTTGTTTTCTTTCGATAGAATTTTGAGTGATTTTCGATTGTTTATACCAACTACGACTGAATCTGCGCAAACTAATCTGTTTGTGTCTACTCAGCTATTAACCACTTCACAAGCGGGAGGTCCGTGGTTCGAAACCCGACGGAGGATAATTTCTTTGGGTAAATTCTATAATCCAACAGCCCCTGTCCACCCAGCAGTAAATGGTACCATATATCAGTCATGTGTTGTGCCATGCATTCTGTGGAGGTGGCCCTCTCTTATACGTCTTCCGTCCTTGTGGCGCCATAGCGTGGATACGGTCGATTCTGCGGTGGCAGCGAGCTGCACCTGACACATCTGTGTGTTCATAAGCTTCGGCTTCCTCCCGTGTAGCAGCTGCCACTTGAGGTCTTTAACATTTAACCCAAAACTAACACTTCAAATGCCAATCATTCATTGATTAATTTCCCTCAGAGCTGAAGGAGTGTGCCTTGTGCAGACCACCTACTTCATGACCAGCACTCCTTGACGAGAAGCGGCCGCCACATCAATGTTGTCCACCCCGGTGCCAGCGCGACCAATCAGACGCAAGGACGGTGTGCAGGTCACGACCTCCGAGGTCACACGGGTCGCTGACCTCACCAGCAATGTATCGTGAGTCTATATTAATCGCACACACACGTACACACACAGGCGCGCGCGTACATGTTTACATACGTCAACCACATCACAGCACAAGCGTTTAAAAAGAAGCATGACCTTAGGAAGGCAGGAGCCACGAGACTTTGACTTATTTCTGCGGAAATAAATCGGTGAAAACATACAAGCATACCAACGCCTACATACATTCATACACACACGATCACGTAAACACTTTCGGTAGGGGATAAAAATACTGCCGCCGTACCAGCTCCGTGTCGTAAAAGAGGCGACTAAAAGCGGACTCTCTGAATCTTCCCTCCGTCTTCTGCCATATCCCAGGTGGTGAGCGGTAATCCAGCAGGGTCGGCACCCCCTTGAATTGCACCATAGTCTTCTCATAGACCCCATAGTCTTCTCATCGAAATTAAAAAAATGGGTTTGCCTGGTATTACTTAGTACTTTTTCAAGGCCGCTGAAGTACTGAACCTCACAAGTTCCATACATACGTCCATCTAAGCTTTGTATTGAAAGTATTATAAGAACAATCACAAATCACGTACGATCAAGACAGTCACACAAGTAGGTTACTACTGAGCGGACCGAGTTGCTTGCAGCACAGATATCAAGGCCAAGCGATGTGGTGTGATCAGCTGCAACCAATGACAACCAAGCAGAGTTTGACGTCATAAATAGGTGAGTGGGTGAACCAGACCGCCGAACCCCTGGGGTTCGATAGAACCCAGGTTGGGAACCTCTGCTCTAAACATACATGTCCAGTAAGTGAACAATAGCTTGAATCGTACCATTATTAAAGCTGACAATACAATCATAATGAGTGTTTCTTTTGAATGTGGAATGAGTCAGGGCTTGTCTCACCTCGAGTAGTTGAAGGAGTTCTTGATGCGAAGGCTTGAGCACCTGGGTGACGTTGAGACCCCGCTGGATCAAAATATCAGCACATATCTGACTGATGCCGTCCGTAATCAGCACATTGCGAATGTTCAAGGCCATCTGCACAATGTAACACAGCAGTAATTTGTTTAGAATTGGAACTAAGGACATTGCGCCCCAGGGTACATTTGGTCTAACTTCAGTCCCCTCTCATTTTCTCTTTCTGAACTAACCTAGCCTTACTAACTTAACCGAACCCAGCCTAACCTAACATAGAGAGATAAAATAATTAACATACCTGGGGCGTAACATCATGATTGCCTGTAGTGCAGTAGTGGGCAAGCTTTTCAGACAAGGGGTCACTGCTAACCTCTGCACTGTGCCGAGGACTAAACACAAGGCTGAAGGTTAAAGGCCTCAAGTGACAACTGCTACACGGGAAGAAGCCGAAGTTTATGAACACACAGTTGTGCCCCGTGCAGTTCGCTGCCAACGCAGAGCCAACCCTATCCACGCTATGGCGCCACAAGGACGTAAGACGTATTAGAGAGGACCACCTCCCCGGAATGCATGACACAACACATGACTGATATCTGGTACCATCATTTACTGCTGGGTGGACAGGGGCTGTTGGATTATAGAATTCGCCCAAACAGAGCTTCCTCCGCCGGGTTTAGAACCGCGGATCCCCCGTTTGTTAGACGGGTGTGCCACCACTACACCACGGAGTCCAACACACGTTTGACGAGAATTTGTCCGTTTTTCATATGTTGTTACACAGAGAACAGTAATGATTAGGGCTGTCAGAAGAGTAACCTAAAAATCAGAAAAAACTCACTTTATTTTCGAGAAAAAGTAACCTAAAAAGTAACCTAAAAAAACCTATGAGTTTTAATGTTATTATCACATTTGCACATCACATGTGTACCACGCCTTTGCTGATTAGTGCGCTACAGGAAATACACGGTTTGTCTATGGTTTGTTTGTGAACCTAAAAAGTCACCTAATAACCTATAAGAAGGTAACCTAAAATAACCTAATCTTCGTAAAAATAACCTTAAAAAAGGTCAATTTCAGTTTGCAGTTCTGAAGGAAGAAACTACACCAGTCCTTCTTTTCTATCCTCTTTCCGAGTTGGTACTATTTTTCCACCCTCTATCCGATCTGGAACCATTTTTACAACAAACCACCAAAAGTGACTAAATATTGTTTGGCTAACATCGCAAAAAGGAGCATAACCATCAAAATGTAATTTAAAAGTGGAAAGATAATACAAGAGTGAAATACACTAATTGCAAATGTAAATATTTCAGTAATGATCGCAATAATGTTTTATATACTGTTTCAACGGAACCTAATAACTAGGGCTGTCAAAAAAGTAACCTAAAAATCAGAAAAAAGTAACTTTATTTTCGAGAAAAAGTAACCTAAAAAAGTAACCTAAAAATAACCTATGAGTTTTAATGTTATTATCACATTTGCATCGCTATATCACATGTGTATCACGCCTTTGCTGATTAGTGCGCTATAGGAAATACACGGTTTGTTTGTGGTTTGTTTGTGAACCTAAAGAATCACCTAATAACCTATAAGAAGGCAACCTAAAATAACCTAATCTTCGTAAAAATAACCTTAAAAAAGGTCAATTTCAGTTTGCAGTTCTGAAGGAAGAAACTACACCAGTCCTTCTTTTCTATCCTCTTTCCGAGTTGGTACTATTTTTCCACCCTCTCTCCGATCTGGTACCATTTTTACAACAAACCACCAAAAGTGACTAAATATTGTTTGGCTAACATCGCAAAAAGGAGCATAACCATCAAAATGTAATTTAAAAGTGGAAAGATAATACAGGAGTGAAATACACCAATTGCAAATGTAAATATTTCAGTAATGGTCGCAATAATGTTTTATATATTGTTTCAGCGGAACTTTTTATCAAATAGCACGTACTACAGCTTGTATAATAGTGTTGGCGTAAACACTGCAAGTGTGAATGCCCCCGTCCTCCCATATGTAGCACCCTGTGCTCACAGTCTTATAAATGTCAAACGTGGGAAAATGGCTGTATATCACCCCCTGAAAATCCCGTGCAAATTCCTGTTCAAGTAAATTCGTACTGTCAAGTGCTACAGTGCAGTATCTGTTAAGGAGAGCTCACACGTCGTACTATACCACGCTCCAAACATCTCACGAAACCCTCCGGTTCGTGGGCATTTCCTAAAACGGAATGACGCTATCCTGCGTACCCAAAAACGTGTAAATATTGAGTAGCACAGATATGAAGGTGAATATCAATTGGTGAATCCTAACAGCAGAAATTTTGAAATTTCATGATCTTGAGACCTAATATTCCATCTCTTTTCCTATTTTATACTCATATATACCATTTTTGTACCTCTTATCTGCCGAACTTCGTGGTAAACTTACTTAATAACAAGACAAATAACAAAAGGTAACCTGACGCTAAAAATGTAACCTAAAAGCAAAAAAGTAACCTTAAAGCAAAAAAAGTAACCTAACGATGAAAAAGTAACTTTTGGTAACCTAATAACTTTTTTAATAATTATCGTACACCACTGTTTCATGCAGTTTTAGGTAGCTTATGAAAAAGTGACCTTTAGGTGAAAAAGTAACTTTATTAACTTTTGACAGCCCTACTAATAACCTAAAACCTAAACCTAATGAGACCTAAACCTAATAAACCTAATGAGACCTAAACCTAATAAACCTAATGAGACCTAATATTCCATCTCATTTCCTATTTTATCCTCATATATACCGTTTTTGTACCTCTTTTCTGCAAAAAGTCACCGAACTTCGTGGTAAACTTACTTAATAACAAGACAAATAACAAAAGGTAACCTGACGCTAAAAATGTAACCTAAAAGCAAAAAAGTAACCTAAAAGCAAAAAATTAACCTAAAAGCAAAAAAAGTAACCTAACGATGAAAAAGTAACTTTTGGTAACCTAATAACTTTTTTAATAATTATCGTACACCACTGTTTCATGCAGTTTTAGGTAGCTTATGAAAAAGTGACCTTTAGGTGTAAAAGTAACTTTATTAACTTTTGACAGTCCTAGTAATGATTTACACATATACAGTTAAAAGGTAGAATGTCAACCTACCAATCACAATTCAAAATAATTGTATTAATTTTGAGGTGGGCGCAAAAATGCCAATATATAAATTTTTTGGAATTATTCAGGAAATATTTAAATTACTAACTGACAATCATATCGATGACATATTCAAGCTGCAAATATCTTATTGTTATAAGCAAGCATTCGCAAACCAATTACCAAATGAAAATTCTTGTAATGGAAAATATACATAATAAAAATACAATTATTTATGATTAAATATTAATAAAAATCAAGTTGAAATTAATTCATATGAATAAAAGTCTATACATGGAATTTATTCATAAAATCTTGGATATAATACTACTTTCAAAATATTTTCAATGTATAGGAAATAATATATTGCCTAAGTGAACGAACTAAATATTTCTACTTCAGATCGTGTAACGCAAATATTACAACAATTTCGCGGATCTGCAAATCTTGCGCTATTTTTGGCCAATAATTGAGTTTCACCTTATGAACGGTATCTTCAGGCCAATTCCGTTGGTGTGCGTGTGTGCGTGTACGTGTGTGCGTGTGCGTACTTTCACAATCACTGTCAAAACAACACTACGCTTACCAACTCGAAGACGCTGACTTATATAGACAACGCAATTAAAAAAACGCCTACAATTGCAGTGCTAACAAATCGATTGAGCCACTTGTATATGTCGGCCCCCGCATATTGGAATGAACATCTGTCCTGCTCATGGTGTCGACCAATAGGAGAACGGCTTGTTAAATCTGCGATGTAACGACGTCGCTGATTGGTCGCCGCTCTAGCGATCAAAACACGCGCTCAACGCGTGCTCAACGGTAAGCCGAATTGTATACGGCTGTAGAAAAATCGGAATATATTGTGAAATCGTGTTTATAGCGATGTAATTAAATTGGGGTAACTATATGTCTTTCTCCGGCTGTCTGGCCTGTTCGGATTCTTTTTGTAGAATCCTTCAAATATCCGGAGCTTCCAAACATTTGGCCTCTAAAAGTCAGTGAAAATATTTAGCCTCAAAAAGTCTATTTAAAAATTTAGCTTATAAAAAGGTCATTTTCGAGAAAAATAATCGAAGATCAATTTATAAAAAGGTCTATTTATTGTGTACAAGTGTCCTCTTACGGGATTGGGAATATGACCACCCTATAATATGGCTAACAAATAGAATATTATATCAAAAACGTGTTCAAGTTAACTGGTACTTGGTACATATAATTTTTTTCTAATATATTTCTTATATATATATATATATAATTAATAATCGGTTCAACACAGTAGCGAATCCAGAGTGCAATTTGTGGGGGGCTGAACTATTTTTGAGGGGCTGAGTTATTTTTCAATGATATATACACACATTTACAAACGCATTATGCGCGAATATGCTTTGCGATAATGCTTAAATCAACAAACTCTACAAAAATATACTTTTCTTTAATCACTTTTAGTGAATCTCTTGGTTAGGAGGAGTTGATGGAAATATTTTGTGGGGGGGTTCAGCCCCCTGAGCCCCCGCCCCCCTGGGATCCGGCAGTGGTTAATATATAAAACTCAGCATATATTTTAACTGCTATAATTATGTGTTAGCCGCTATAATTGCGCATAAATTCACACAAAAAACTTGGGAAAAGCAGCAATGTTTACAAAAAGTCCAGTGGCGTAGTCAGTCCAGCTGCTATTGGGGCCTCAGTAAGAATTGCCTCTCCTAACATTTCCCTGTATGAGTTTGCACGTAGTTTTGTCGCAGGTAAATTAGCAGAAATGTGCAGAATTTGTTTTGGACACTTATCTCCTCTCCTATGTACGCCACTGTCAGGAAATTGGATCAAATCCGGTGTACTTCGCTCCCATGTGCGCTGTTCACGCATATGCTCATATCTGACATCCATATTTGGCGTCTGGATAGTGTACATAGTCCACGACAACAGCGTTTTTGCGGTGCTATACAGTGGCGGCGCCAGGATTTTTCCTGCTCGGTCTAAGAAAAATGATGTTGGACCATGGCCAAATATATGGAACCACACTCGAAGGGATCACAAGTCTGGATTTTTAGAGGCCTCAGAGAAATTCGACGCATTTTTGTCGGGGAGAGGGGGGGCGTTAACCCCTCGGAGCTCCCCCTTGGCGCCGCCACTGATGTTGTCTTGAAATTTGAAGGCTGTCTTTCTGGGTCAAGTGGTGTCCTACTAACTTGCATGCTGGTTTCAGAACATTTCGTTGAGTGATTTTCAAACATTGGCGTAGCGTACGGAAGGGGTTGATGTATTGGCATGCATATTTCTTGCGCGTAATCATTTTGGTAAAGGTATTGTGCCTAAAACAGCGTTATGCCTGAAGCACAGGACGATCATAAATTACTATTTCATGAATTGACGACACATTTTGTAGTTTACATGTAATCATTTCTTATGAAATTATTTTTCACGTTTTATGCTTTATATTTTTGCTGGATAATACGCTCCATTAACAATATATTTGTAGAAAAAGTGTGCAACGCTCATGTGTTATAAAGAGTTCGGCTACTAAATGGAATTATTTTTTCATCGAGTATGCGTTGATTCGTCTTTTTTAAATCTATAGTTGATTGTGTATTTTATACAGTTTGTTACATCAGGATGTGGCAATTGCGGGTGATGTAATGCGTTATTCCTTGTTTGGGAAACGTGGCAGCTTGGATTAGGAGACGGGTGAATAAGTAGCGTTTATTTGCGATTATATTGCGTATGTGTCACCATTGTTACCGCATATATATTTGTTTTTTGTGTTTACAAATGTTTCTATTGTTTCAGATATTATTATCAAAGTATTGTTTTCTTTTGACTGGATTTTCAATACATCGTCTCAGAGTTTACTAAGGACATCAACAACAACAACAACATTTATTTGGTATAGCGCATGTCAAAAACACACGCGCGTTAAACAGCAAGATACGCCAAAATATTCAAAGATAAACTCAAAACACGAACAATCACAAGAGTAACTGACAAAAGGGAACAAGACTTAATTAAAACATCACAAATAGCAAGTAGATGAAAAGGTAAGAGCAGGCGTAAGAAATCAGATTGAAGCATAGGAAGTAAGGGTGAGAGAAGTGGAATCAAATGATAATTCAAATAAGTATCTAAAGAGTGCCGAACGAAATGAGGAATAGGAAGTGGCTGATAGAACAGTGCGAGGAAGCGAGTTATACAGTCGGGGAGCAAAGAAAGAAAAAGACTTTGAAGACCAAGATGATTCGTTCAAGGCTCGATGGCAGACAAGAGGGTGAGGATGACGAGATGGGGCAGTAGCAACGGTGACGAGACCAGAAATATAAGAGGGTTGACTAGGATCGTGAATAAGTTTAAAAATAATACAGCAAAGACGAAAATGAATACGAGGAATAATGGGGAGCCAACGAAACTGAAACAGAAATTGAGATGTATGACGACAGAGAGAGTGCGAGAGAACAAAACGACAAGAAGAGTTGATGACCCGCTGGAGAATGCGGAGAGAATATCGAGGAACATGAAAGTACAAAGAACAGCAATAATCAATCCGAGATAAGATAAGGGAGAGTACAAGTTTGATAGCAGACGGACGATCAAGAAAAGGGCGAATGGTATACAGTGACCGAAAAATAAGACGGCAGGTCCTGGCAACAGAGGAAATATCAGAGGAGAACGAAACAGAAGAATCGAAAATCACACCAAGGTTACGTACAGACATACTTGTTAGATAGAGATAACAGTTACTCGAAATAAGCCTTCAGGGAAATTCGCTAAAATGTTATTCGAGTGTTTATGATACAATTTGTACGCATTAACTACAATACATTCGTGGCCAAGTGGAGGTCTATACAAAATTCATAATCCCAAACACTGTAATGTGACGTCAGACTGATGGTGGTGGTGACGTCGTGCAATTGACCATGACGTCATTAATTTTTTAGCTGGTAGCATTTGAAATATATTTTACCAAATAGTTGAAATTCCCGCGCGATCACTTGTGTCTTATTCCATTTCATGTGAATGTTATTGGTTGCTGTTTCCTGTTTGATTGTTATTATCAATACTCCTAATTTCTAATTTCATGTCTGTCTGCAGTGATTGATTTGTGACTCACTATCTATCCCGTTTTGGTGGGTGCTTGTGTTCCACTGACTGGTTGGTTGTAACTAAGTTTCAGTCGGACCAGATTTTCTCTTACTTGATTTGCTTTGTGTTGAGTTTCCATAGATGAGCTTAGCAGTTATAATTGATATTGCGATGTACGCGTTTACATCCGAAATGCTGTGTGTAGACTAACCATATGCGTAGTTTGTGAATTTCTTTTAAGTCTGACTGATTTAAAGGATTGAGTATGTGCATATGTGTGGGTGTTACATTGTCTGAATCAGCTGAGTGCTACTAGGATTGACTGATTTAGGGGCTGTGTACGTGCATCCGCATAGGTATACTTGTGTTACATTGCCCGAAATGTTATGCTTCTTGTATGCTATATTTACGATCACAATACGAGTACAACACGATACTACACGAACAATAGGATAACGTCACGACCTGCACACAACCACTGCTGGACACACAAAGACTCGTGGCGAGTAGCGTCATCCACGCTAGCCGCGCCCTCTGGGCGGGGCAGCACCACACTACATCTCCCCTCCAAGCGGCGGAAGGGGGGCGCTGCCGGTCCTGCAGACGTAATCGCTCAGGTGCGGCGTCGGTCTGCGGGTTCGGTCGCTTCGGCGAGGGTTTGGTGTATGTGGAGCCTCTGATGTTCCGCTCACATCCTCCCCCGGCGGCGGCGCGGGTCCGCTGCTGCTGCTGTTCTCTCGCGGCGGTTGCGGCGGCGACAGCTGTGGGCAAGGCAGGCACATGGCCTCTGGCCGCGCTGCGCTGACGAATGGTGGCGGCGGCACTTCGGAGGCGGGTGCGCTGACTGCTGGCCGCAGGTGGCGGCGGTTACGCCAGTAGAGACCGTCATGTGGTAAGTGTACTGGCGGCGACGAACAGTGACAGCGACCACGCCAGTGCGGTCCCAGCGGCCTGTCGTCGGGTCCTGGAGAGCCACTGTAGTGCCGGGCGATAACGGCGGCAGTGTTCTATGTGGTCATGTGCGTAGGTGTATGTGGGTTACATGGGCTACATATTTATGGCAGACAGCATACACAAAAAATCCATACATTCAAATCAAATAAACATGGACGCAAAGACAATTGGAAGCGATGATTTGAAGAGTTAAGAGCACAAGAAATATTAAATACATCCTCAAACATCCTTCATCCAATTTAGCATGGTCAAATGCAGTCTTTATGCAAATGTCTCGTTGTTTTATTATTATTCTTTTATGAATCGACAGGAACCTGGCTGGAGTTATTCATCGGCGTTCAGCACTGTTATGGGCGTAGAAACGAGTGCATATCCATGAGATCTTACGCAAAGTAGTAAGGTCATGCGTTGTCGCTTGTGTATATCACAACGTTTGACGAACTAAGTGCCAAGCTATGTGTCTGGTCTACCTCTGTGTGAGTTGTGTCTTGTTCTCTTCTGGTTGTCTATTTTTGAGTGAATCTTGTCTTCTCTATCAGATCTTTCGCATAGTAGTAAGGCCATGCGTTGTCGCTTGTGTATATCACAACGTTTGACGAACTAAGTGCCAAGCTATGTGTCTGGTCTATTTCTATATGAGTTGTGTCGTGTTCTCTTCTGGTTGTCTAGTTTTGAGTGCATCTAGTCTTTATCAGATCTTAAGCATAGTAGTAAGGCCATGCGTTGTCGCTTGTTTATATCACAACGTTTGACGAACTATGTGCCAAGCTATGTGTCTGGTCTATTTCTGTCTGAGTTGTGTCGTGTTCTCTTCTGGCTGTTTAGTTTTGAGTGCATCTTGTATTTATCAGATCTTAAGCATAGTAGTAAGACCATGCGTTGTCGCTTGTGTATATCACAACGTTTGACGAACTAAGTGCCAAGCTATGTGTCTGGTCTACCTCTGTGTGAATTGTGTTGTGTCTTGTGTCCTCTACTGCTGGTCTAGTTTTCAGTTGAAACTTTTCTAGTTCTTCTTGATGATATGTCTCTCTTTTCGACCCAATGCTTGATTTAGCATTTGATTCAGCATTCCTACTGAACATTTGTTTCCTATTTTTATTAGTAATTTTCTTTTGTTTCACTTTTTCCATATTCTACATCATGGATGCCATTGTTTTTGCATGATTGCTTTTGGAGTCTTCTTGTGTGATTTTATTATTGATAATGTTCGACGTGTGATTATTTTTTTGTTTATCGCATGTTGAATCGGGAAAATATATTTCAACTAGGGGTTAGGCTAAACATCAATGTGGTTCATTGGATGTCTTAGCGTAACCTATGTGTCTTTCTCTATCAATGTGATCCATGATTTGTTTGAAGACGGTATAAAATGTGTGATGAGTAGTGCTCAGACAAAATATTAAAGTCCTAAAGGAGTCAATGTGACTATTAGTCCGATTGTTGACAGGGCCCTCTATATAAATATGAGAAATGAACTACTAAGCGATCTTTCCAGATTTGTGTGCAATGCATTTAGCCCGTAATATAGTGTTACAAATGAAGTTCTCTATGATGGTGTTGGAACTAGAAATGGAACTGTTAGCGATCTGTTTTTGTACCATGTATTCAACCCGAAATGAAGTATTATCCATTAAAATGTGGAGATGGAGCTGAATTGAGGATCTACTTTCTCACATTTGTTTACAGTACACAAGTGTTGCAAATGGAATCCAGTGTAGCATTGTTTCCATCATTCAATATTTTGGGCCGCGCATACAGGGACACATCAGAACTTGCACAGCTCTAAGGTTTTGAGTGTATGGATATATGATTTTACTGCGAAACAAAAAAGCTGGGAGGAATAAACATAACATTTTTGCATCAACTCTGTTGTTTCCCCCTGACTATTTTCGCACGTCTCGTCGATTAATCTACCGATCGTTATACTCTGATATTATACTAAGATCTAGGCATCTTCGTTCTTATGTTTGTAGGAGATGCACGGAATAAAACCTGAGCAACCTTTATGTTTGTCAAGGCTCCGGGATGACAGCCATCAATAGTGTTCAAGGATGGCTCCCATAGTATGAGATGATAGTATACGCAATAAACTGGGGCTTTTTCCACGTTCGTTACGTATGTACGTTTCTACTGTAGCGAACGCAAATACGGTAGGAACACTAGCCGTGTATTATCGCCACCATTCTTGACAAGCGAATGAATTCGGCACTGGTTGAGCTTACACGCACGCGCGCTAAACTATAGGTCGTTGACCCCACCGGTCACAATTATCCTTGCGCCAGGCGCGTGGTGCCTACACTACGTATTCTCAGACTTTATACACTCCCACATCAAGGCTATGCAAGAATTAATAAAATTCAATGTACGTACAATTATGCATATAATCCAAATTGGGTTCGTAAGGGCACCAAGCATATCTGCACATATCTATGTATGCAGGCTTCATAACAACAACAAATGTATTTTCTATAGCGCACACAGTAATCAGAGGCGCGAAACATAACAAATAAATGAAAATAAAATTAAGTAGCTCGGCGGGGGAGAGCCACAATGAGCAGTCGAAGAAAGTCAATATACATGGCAATAACAAGTATGTTGCACGGATATGTAATCCGTATAGAATATGTGAGACTTCTGCTCTGATCTGTAGAGATAATCTTGCATTCGCTTTCATACTTTGCTGTTAGCACATTTACACCAGCTATATATTATTGCAGTGGTATTATTCACTATGAATGACACTGCCTGTTCTTATATTGTGTTCTAATACAGTTCTATCTGGTAAAGAAATTATATGAATAAGAAAAACAATTCAAAAGAAATAATTAAATTTTCAAATGTGGAAATATAGCGAAACTCTAGATAGCCAGCAACTGGCAAGCCTACATTTATGGGACGTCACTGAGAACGTCATCAGTGACGTCACGCTAAAGGAAAGAGTATGGGATAAATTTAGACATTGTGTCTGAACCTCGGCCAAGTGCATCGGCAGTATTGACATTTTGGTGTTTTTTTTGTGTGGAAAATTTATTGGTTTTGATTGGCAGATCAAGGTGGCCGATTTTTACACTCATTATCGAATGTTTCAGTTTGTTAGTCTTCATAAATTTTCAATTGATTCTATATGGCATGCTGAATTTCCCATAGAAATGAAGCCAGCGTTAATATTTATGGTGGTGATCTGTGTTTAAGGGCTTGTTGGACTATGTGGCGCCCCCAAACATCAATGCTTTAATTTTCATTCTACTGGCCTTGAGAAAACCAATTCTACTATCTGCTCCCGAGTAGCTTAGTGGTTAGGCGCTGAACGTGTCAGATGTTCGTGGTTCGAGTCCTGGCCCGGGTTCGTTCATCAACACCTCCGCTTGAGTCTACCGGGAGTTACCACAGTAGATGGGCCCACAGTGGGGCGTGCCATATAGTCTAAACTGTCTGGTGCGCGCTTAAAACGACAATAACAATAATTATATAGTCTGCTCTTGTGCCAGGGGTTGGTGGTTCGAACCTTGGCCCGGTTCGAATAGAATCTAGCGGGATTTGTGCTTACCTTAAAGGTCAAATGCCTCAAGTGACAGCTGCTACACGAGAAGAAGCCGAAGCTTATGAACACACACAGGCGTGTCCCGTGCAGCTCGCTGCTACCGCAGAATCGACCCTCTCCACGCTATGGCGCCACATGGACGGAAGACGTATTAGAGACGGCCATCTCACTAGAATGCATGACACAACACATGACTGATATCTGGTACCACCATTTACTGCTGGGTGGACAGGGGCTGTTGGATTTTAGAATTGGCCCAATGAAATTATCCTCCGCCGGGATTCGAACCACGGACCTCTCGCTTCTGAGACTGGTGTGCTACCACTACACCACGGAGTTCGACAAACGTGCACTTGTTTTGTATACAATAATAGACGACCCATAACGCAATCAGCACGTTTAAATAATCCCAAACATTCGAATGTGAACTGTTTCAGATAGATATTCATTGGGTGCCATGCTGCCAACCAATGTGGAAACGTTTGTCGAGGGCTTCCATACGGCCGATGGCGTTGCTGACATGGTCTACACCAAGCTGGCTAACTCGGGTACATATTTGGCGTGCTGGTACAGGCAATAATAGTAATAACTATTATTTTTATAATTAATAATAATAATAATGATAATATAGTCGGAGAGTGCTAACCTCTGGCATTTTCGTAGAATAGAATCAGTTTGCTGCTAAAATATATTATATTCATTTATTGCAATAATTGCTATACATTATGCTTAGTTTTAGGAGTTAAATTTAATTATGATTAAAAGCATAATGATTACATATCAATACAATTCTTATATCCATATATATTCGTATATTCTTATAGACCTGGGTCGCGATGCTTGATTGGTGCAAAATTTTGGATCGCCGCCAATACAAGTTTGAGAACCACTTTGGTAATAAATTCGGTTGCTTACATTGTCTTCTGTTTGTTTCTTACTTTTATTTCGCGTTTTATTCATCAGTGTCTTTCTGGTTTGACCGTTGTTTTATGCTTCGTGAATATTTTTCTCGTAATATTATTGTCTTGTTTATTTTGTTTATATTTGTTTACGCGTGCTATTATGTAATTCGCATGCCAGCGTCTGAGCGGAGCGTGGTGCTAAAACAACTTTCATAGTCGATCAATATTTAGTATGAAATTGTGTGGTTAATCTTTGTGATGTCTCCCAATTGTAAATTTGTTCTTGTGTACATCTAGTGAATCACACAGCTAGACGTCTACTGATATGTACCGACACACACACACACACACACATTGTGAGAACGGGGTAAGGTAATGGATTATTGACCCGAGCGACTAACCTTTTAGGTTGCCGAAGCGTTGCTTTTCGGGCGGTGCTCGAGCTCTTAGTCAAGTCGATGGCAAGTTGGACGAGGTAGCACGGCGCATTCAACTCTGAGGGCGTGTTTCATTATCACTAACGTAAGTGCTGAAGGAGGTTGATGGAAGTGAACGGATAATGAAACACTTGTGATGTGAAGTGATACATCAATATATATAAATTTACGCATTTGAACACAGCAATGGAAAGGCTAATGTTCGCGTGAATTTATGCATGGGCAAAGCCTCACGGCCCCTGCTGGCACACCGCCAGCCGCACACCGCAGGTCCGGCCGCACGGGTTTTGCAGTCACCGCCAGCACAGAAACTGCACGGCTGCGCGCACAAAAAACCCGCAGTGCGACAATTGGGCTACCCTTTCAGAAACGAGCCCAAACGTTTCACCTCGCCAGGGAATCGAACCCTGGAACTCTCGTGCACAGAGCGTGCGTCTTAGCCACTCGGCTACGAGGCGGACCGACGCTTGTTTGAATATTTTGAACAGCTGAGTGCGAATAAACCCACAAACTTTCTGGTCCAAATAATTTGTTTTGCTTCATTTTCATCATTTGCATTTGCTTCCTGTTGATTTGCTGAATTTTAGTTCATGGGTTCGTTAATTCCATATGGAGCTGCGCTAATCTCAGCATTGTCGGATTTACACAAATACCACCCAAATACTTTAAGCCGTCCGCTATGGCGAAAAAAATGCTCACATAAAATATATTCTATATTATATAGTCCTCAACAAATATATTCTATTCCTCTATTCAATTTCAAAACAAACAGCACACGTGAAAGGGAATGTCGCTAGAGCGCAATGATTGCCTAATGCCTTCTGCTTCAAGCTTTCTGAGTGAAGCGCAGTGAAGTACTTCACTCCATTTTCAGCATTGATAATGTAACACTGTGAAGCGCTTCCTAGCGTTTCAGCATTGATAATGAAACACGCCCTAAGACCGCACTACGCACGCCCCTGACGAAACGAAAACTGTCCCGATCAAGTTCACTTGGCGACCGCTGAATGGCGACTTTTCACGAGACGACCGCTGTCAACTCGACTTGTCACATGACTTATACAATTGTTCGACCCGAATGACGATTGGTTGGTCTACTCGCGATTACATACCGACCAGCCAATCGGCAACCGGCAAGGAGTTGCGTCACTCAGGCCAAGAGGAGGAAAGTGTGACAACCGACAAAGGACTTTTAGGCATAAACATATAAAACATTCAACATATTTCTCACAACATATCAAGGACTACTACTATTTAGTAGTCCTGGACACACACATACACACACACACACACACACACATATATATATATATATATATATATATATATATATATATATATATATATATATATATATATATATAGGTACACATACACATACATACACGGGCGTACACACACACACACTGACTCGACATGTGCTCGCCTATTTGAGCATTATGGAATATGAGCTTGCCCTCGAGCTGTCTCGTCTCCAAATCATTGCTTGTCCAGACTTTCTTTTATTTTTGAGTTTGAATTGCTCTCATTTCTTCTATTACACTGTCTAAACCAGTGTTTCCCAACGGGGACCATGACATCCCATGGCTCCTAAGGGGGCTATGGAATTTATTGAGGGGTCATATGACCTGATTTAAATAATAGGGGGTCACCATGTTTCCTCAGGATTCACTAGAAAATTATGCTGAAGCAGTTTGTTTCTTTGTTGCTTTGTTTGAAATTGGTCACCGGCGTACATGAGCTCTGGTGAAGTCGCACCGCGACTATCCATGTGTATATGGGGTCACAAGGACGTCTAGGAGGGCCACTGACTATTTCTGGGTAGACACGGCAAGAAAAAGGCTGAGAACCCCTGGTCTAAATCATTTCACTTTAATCGTATAAGGAAACTGTCCTGTTTAATATTCAGTCGTTAAGCTCCCGAGAAGCTCAGTGGTTAGGCGCTGAACTCTCGTGTCAGAGGTTCGCGGTTCGAATCCTGACCCGGGTTCGTTCATCAACACCTCCTTGAGTCTACCGGTAGTCACCACTGTATATGGGCGCACATTGGGGCGCGCCATAAGCTGGCTGGTGCGCGCTTAAAACGACAATGACAACAATCTTGTGTCGTTATCTTGTTTTCTCAGTTTCATACCATATCCCTTTTTTAACCCCTGCCATCACAAACAATCCAGCCTTCCCGATGCGTTTTGTTTGGAATGTTCTCAATTCCCTGTGGTGCACTGGCGGATTCAGAAGGGACTCAGGGGGATGAAGCCCCCAATCAACTCCTCATAACCAAAAGGTTCACTAAAAGAGGCTAAGAAAAATTAGATTTCTGTAAAATTTGTTGATATAAGCTTAGTGGAAAAGACGTTGCAGTTATATATATACACGAATAATCGCCCCCAAGTTTCAGCCCCCCATAAAAATTTATTCAGCCTCTCCCGAAATTGCACTGCTTCCGGGATCCGCCACTGCTTTGGCGGGCGGTGATGCTTGCAGAGCAGTGATTCGCAGTCGATGTGCCGCGGCACCAAGGGCTGTTGTGAGATCTTTCGAGGATGCCGCCAAAATTCAGGGGGAAATTGCATATTTCTATCAGAATACCATTTTTTGTAATGGCAGTATCAGTGTAAATACAATTTTCATATCTATGTATATGGTGTTGTTACACCGATGCAAAATGTCGAAGTGAAAAAAAAATATATAAAAATAACGGATATTTATAAGCATGTATTTAATTATAAGGGTGCCGGGAACTTTTGAAAGGGTTGCCAAGGGTGCCGCAAACTAGAAAAAGTTGTGAACCACTGTTATAGACACGCACGTTTCCCGTGTGGCATTGGGCGCCGCCGGCATGGGTGCTGTGTACGGCGCGGTCGATCGCAACGAGTGTGTGGCCACCGTACATGAGGCTCTGCGCTGCGGCATCAACCTGCTGGACACGGCACCGTGGTACGGCCAAGGTGCCAGCGAATCTCTGCTGGGTGAGGTGAGTCGCCGAGCTGGATGCTGTGTGAATCGTAAGACTTGGGACGTAAGACTTAAGACTTAGGACGTAAGACTTGGGACGTAATACTTAAGACTTAGGACGTAAGACTTAGGACGTAAGACTTATGACTTAGGACGTAAGACTTATGACTTAGGACGTAAGACTTATGACTTAGGACGTAAGACTTATGACTTAGGACGTAAGACTTGGGACGTAAGACTTAGGACGTAAGACTTGAGACGTAAGACTTAAGACTTAGGACGTAAGACTTGTGACGTAAGACTTAAGACTTAGGACGTAAGACTTGGGAAGTAAGACTTAAGACTTAGGACGTAAGACTTGGGACGTAAGACATAGGACGTAAGACTTAGGACGTAAGACTTAAGACGTAATGCTTAATACGTAAGGCTTAATACGCAATACTTAAGGCGTAAAACTTAAGACGTTAGACTTAAAACGTAAGATTTAAGGCGTAAGACGTAAGAGGTAAGACTTACACGTAAGGCGTAAGACGTACCACTAAGGTACCACGAGGTAAGACTCAAGGCGTAAGACTCAAGAGGTAAGTCTTATATCTCAAGACATAAGATATATGACAAGACGTGAAACTTAAGACGTATAACGTATATTTTTGTCAACAACAATTTCTCATTTAGCATAGGTAATTCTTCTTGGCAATGCCTTTTAAACCAAATGCTTTCTTCAGGAATTTCTGTTTAATATTTTAATATTTATGTCATGAAACTCAACAAGCCTGAACGAAAGGCTTTATTAAACTCAAAATTCACGACATATCTGTGAACGATCAAATCATACATTTAGGCTGGTACACAACAATTAACGCATCTAATTAACATAATATATGAGAGCGGATGCTCAACTTGTAACAGCTATGTTCATTGAGCACAACACGTATTTAGTTACATATTATAAACGAGACTATAAAAAACATACCGAAAACAACCCTTCGCAAATAACAAACACTTCGAGTGGAAAATACATCGCCGCACTTCTCTCAGAGGGAAACCAGTCACTAGCAATAGCAAGGATGCCAGATCATAACACTCTCCCCATGTAATAAAAATTAATGCTGGTATTTCCTGTTCAAGACGACACGTCGTCCTGATCGAGATCTTGGCGGTAAGAACTTCAACGCGGTCTCCGTGTCGGCGACATCAGCGGGTGAGTTTTCAGAAGTACCGAGGTTGTCGGCACCTTCACTATCTGGGTCGCAAGTTGTTCTCGAAGAGTCTTCAGCGCCAGCCACGGACTCTGGATTGAGTGTCCGAGGAGAGATGTCGACGCTGGCTTTTTCGGCCGAAGTGGCATTTGATTCATCATATGACTTATCACTGAAAGCCGGAAGTGGTGCGAGGTCATCGGTAGACACGGAAGATTCCCGTCCGTCAGAGTGACGAATTCTAGCGACTTTCGGGCTAGACGATAGTATTTCCACCGGCTCTACAAGAGCGTCAGACTTGCTGGTACGAACAAATTTCCTGAGCAATGCAGGCCCTCCAGCCAACCAGGTGGGCATAGAATATCCGGTTCCAGATCGACGCATAAAGTTGAAGAAGCGATTGTGCGGAGTGGTGTTTGTTGAAGTACATGGCAGCGAGCGCACCGAGTGCAGAGCAATATCCAGCACCTCTTGTCATTGTGTTTCGCTCATCTGTCGCGACCTGCGTGCCAGACGTATGGATCTCCACAGGCAGCCCTTCATTCTCTCACATTGGCCGTTTCCTATAGGATGATACGGCGAGGAGTGCGACATAGTTACACCGTTGTGATACAGGAAATGCTTGAGGTCAGAAGACACGAATTGTGCACCTCTATCGCTGTGAATTGTTTCAGGACATCCTACCAAGGTGAAGAGACTAGTCAAACACGTAATCACCGTTTGAGAAGTCATGTCTGCACAGACGAACGCAAATGGGAATCTAGAATACTCGTCGACGATAACTAGGAGATAGCGATTACCATTTGTTGATGGTTTGGGTCCGACGAAGTCAATGGCCAAACGTTGCATAGGACGGCCAGCATGGATGAGCGTACCAGGAGGAGATTTGTGAAACCTAGGCTTCAGCTCAGCGCACGTTCTGCAATCGCGACAGACTTTCTTGACGTCTTCAGTTGAGAATGGGAGGTTCTTCTCCTTCACGAAATGATTCAACCGGGCGTCACCGGGATGGCAGAGCGCAACGTGAATATCCGATAAGGATGACGTCAGCGTGAGAGAACATGCTCTCGATAGAGCATCAGCAGGTGCGTTAAATTCTCCAGGACGGTATTCTATATCATAACAGTAACTGGAAAGTTCAAGCCTCCAACGCATCAATTTATCATTTTTCACCTTGGAGAGGCATTTGCTGTTGAAAATGAAGGATACGGCTTGTTGGTCTGTGACGATAGTGAATTTTCGTCCCGTAAGCAGGTCTTGCCATTTCCTGATGGATTCGATTACCGCTGCTGCCTCAAGTTCGATCGTTGACTGAGAACGTTCCGAGCGATTTAGTATCCTAGAGAAGAAGGCAACTGGTCTTCCTTCTTGAGAGAGGGTTGCAGCCAGAGTCGAGCCGGAGGCGTCAGTCTCAATTCTGAAAGGAGAGTCATCCTTGATGGCGCACAGTGAGGCCGAACAGATGTCATCCTTCAGTTTTTGAAAAGCCCGCCGGGCTTCAATCGTCAAAGGAAATGATGACGTATTCAGAAGAGGGCTGATTTGCGATGAAAAATTTGGAATCCAGACAGAGTAGTACGAGAAAAGCCCCAGACAGCGTTTCAGGGACTTTTTACACTGAGGAAATGGCAGACTCTTGAGAGGTTCAAGTCTTTCCGGGTCTGGTCTTACAGTTCCATTCTCGATTTGATGACCCAGGTATTTGAGACATCGGACGTTGAATTCGCACTTATCTTGGTTGAGCTGGAGGCCCATTCCTTTGGCAACCTTCGTGAATGCCTCCACACGCTGATTCAACTCTTTTTCATTATCAGCACCGATCACAATGTCGTCGATATACAGATGAGCACCCTTTATGTTGTTTCTACGTATTAGGTCGGTCAAAACGCGCTGAAAAACCGCCACAGAGTTTGTCAATCCAAACGGAAGTCTTGTGAACTCAAATAGTTCTCCAAGAGCCTCGAATGCTGTATACTTCCTGTCACCTTCACGAATAGGGCATTGGTAGTACGCCGATTTCATATCAATTTTGGAAAACACCTTATATTGTGTGAGACTATGAATGATGTTGGAAATTTTCGGAAGTGGAAAGGCGTCCAGTTCGGTGAATTTATTGATTGTGGATGAATAGTCAATCACCATTCGCTTTTTGTGTCGTTCATTATGAGTGACCACGATCTGGGCTCTCCACGGTGAGTTCGACTTTTTGATGATGCCATCCTTCAGCAGCTTTCGAACTTCGTTCTTGATGAATTCTTGATCAGAAGACGAGTAGTAGCGGCTTCTTGTGCAGATGGGACGGCAGTCTTCAGTAATATTGGAGAACAGGGCAGGTGGATCGATATTCATTTGTGCCACTCCACATACTTGCAAAGTCGGATTATCTCCTCCTAATTTGAACTCGACCGTGCGATGGAGTCTCATGAAAGTTTGGCCGAGTATCATCGGTACACACAGATCAGGCATAATGGTCAGGCGAACGTTGCGATACACGTTTCCTTCGACCGATATGTCCACTAGACAGTACCCTCCAGTACGGCTCATCAGTTGAGACGACGCCATATACACGGTCTCGCTTGATTTGAGAATTCTCAGATGCATTTTTTTGCGATCTCTGGTCGAATGAAGTTATCCGTGCTGCCACTGTCTACCATAGCCTTGAATTGTCTGCGATCAATTTCCACAGAAAACATGGGATATTTAGGAGAATCGAATGGCCGCGTAGCAGCGATACTCAGTGCAGCGTTTGTTCTCACGGGGTTACTTCTCGAGGAAGATGATTTACACACTACGGCAAAATGCCCTTTTTACCGCAGTTCCTGCACAGTGAATCTTTGGCAGGGCACCTCCATCACGGATGAGGTGGTTTCCTGCAGAACTGGCAAGTTGTTGACGTTTTGCGCATAGCAGAACATTCTGCATCTGAGTCCGTAGGCGCCGCTTCTATAGGAGTGACCTCCGCAACTGCTGCATACGCAGGACGATAAGCAGCGGCGTTCATCTGAGCCATTTCTAGGCTGCGTGCAGTGGCCACTGCCGACTCCAATGTCAGATCAGATTTTTCTAGCAGTCGCTGACGGATCTCGTCCGACGTCAGGCCAGATATGAATGCGTCACGAATCGCCTGGTTCGAATGTTCAAGTGCATTCACGGCGCCGAACTGACAATCCTTTGCAAGACCTTTCAAAGATTGCAGAAACGAATCAATTTTTTCTCCTGTAGATTGCTTTTTGGTGGCCAGCAGATGCCTTGCAAACACCGTGTTTTTGGGTTTGACGTAAGTCGATTTCAACACGCTGATTGCTTCCTCATATGTTACACAATCGGAGATGAGAGAGTACACATTCGGTGAAATATAATTGATGAGAATGCTGAGTTTGTTCAGAGGAGTGTCTGGATGCATCGCAGAGAGAGATGAGATACAGTTGTTCAACGTTATATGCCAATGCGTCCACTGCTCCGCGGTGGTCTCGTCATTGCCCTCGAAACGCAAAGGTTTCAAAAGATTTTCCATGATGGAACCAGCGTTGATTATTTTGAGTTTAATAAATTGTCATGAAACTCAACAAGCCTGAACGAAAGGCTTTATTAAACTCAAAATTCACGACATATCTGTGAACGATCAAATCATACATTTAGGCAGGTACACAACAATTAACGCATCTAATTAACAAAATATAAGAGAGCGGATGCTCAACTTGTAACAGCTATGTTCATTGAGCACAACACGTATTTAGTTACATATTATAAACGAGACTATAAAAAACATACCGAAAACAACCCTTCGCAAATAACAAACACCTCGAGTGGAAAATACATCGCCGCACTTCTCTCAGAGGGAAACCAGTCACTAGCAATAGCAAGGATGCCAGATCATAACAATTTATATATGCAATGTGCGTAATGGAATTGTAAGGTCAAATGCACAGAAAAAATGTTCGTGTACTCGCACAAAAACGCAAGCACACAAACCAGAACACAGAACACACACTAATATCACAATGCACAAATATGTATCACAATGCACTCGGTGAGAAACTACAACTTATCTCACACCGCGACTCCTCAGTACTCAACGCACGAAATCAACACTCGCTGTGACAGCACGACCAACACGCGCAACAACGTCCCAAGCGGCACTGCCGAAAATACGCACGCACGCACACCTACTCGCTTTGTCCTCGCGTCGATAACACTACCATGACCTTGACCATGACCGCTACCATGACATTGACACGACCGGAAACTCGCGCACGCGCGCGCTCAGGTCCACAAACCCGGGCTGCACACAACAGGAATTAAACAAACAGAATTCGGTCCTTACGTATTATCGGGAGGACCTTTGATTTTTACTTTTTCTTTTTTTTCACAGGGTTTGTTGGTTAGTATGGAGATCTTTGATTTACCGCGCACTGAGGAAGAGGCTGTTGTGTTCCTTCAGGAGAAAAGTATCTTGCCGGCTGAACGAATCTGTCCGAACAATCACAAAATGAAGCTCTACTTTGGCTCGCGCATTTTCTGGCAATGTAACGTCAAGTCATGCAAAAAGAAGGTGAATATGCGAGTGAACAATTGGTTTGTCGACAGTCGTTTGCCGTTCGTAACTACCATCCGTTTCTTCTACTGTTGGGCCAAGGACTTGACCTCAATCAAATGGTGCGAAGAAAAACTGGACGTGGCCGATAAGACTACAATTGACTGGAATTCGTATATGCGAGAAGCAGTTGCCGAGTACTTGATCCAACAACTGCCACAGCAGAAGATCGGTGGCAAGGACATGATCGTGGAGATCGACGAATCGATGTTCACAAAACGAAAGAGCAACGCAGGCCGAGTTTTGCCTCAGCAGTGGATTTTTGGTGGATTGTGTCGAGACACGGGTGAATGCTTCCTTGTGCAGGTTCCAGATCGAAGCTCGAAGACATTGATGGCCGTGATAAAGAAGCACATCAAACGTGGTACTACGATCTACTCGGACAGTTGGCCCGCTTATAACACCAAGGAACTGGAAAAATCAGGCTTTCATCACCTCAACGTCAACCACAAGTACAACTTTGTGGATCCGAACACCGGGGCTCATACGCAGACAGTGGAACGACTATGGGGATCGACAAAGTGGCTAAACAAGAAGCACTGCGGCACTGCACGTCACCATTTGGAGTCGTATTTGGCCGAATTCATGTGGCGGAAGCATGTTGCCTGTACTGATGTCTTTGAGTCGCTTTTGGAAGCAATTGCGACGTTCTGGCCTCCGGAATTACAAATGTAATGTTATTTTATTGTTTTAACCGTTTCAATAACTAATTTACTTTAATTTTTTAGTCGTTTTTTTAAAGGTACTCCCGATAATACGTAAGCACCTAGAATTCTTATACACAATAATTGTGTACTTTAGAAAAACAACACCAGTATGCAAGAAGCATTGAACAAAAAAATTGCAGTCTGTTTTTGTTTTGCATAGTTCATTTTGCTTAATACGATAAATTGTGTGTCCATTCAATCATTCATTCGCATGTATGTATGTGTGTATATGCACACGTTCTCATATATGTTGCACTGTTGTGTTGCGGTGATAAGTCAAAACACTTTAATAAGCCTGATAAAGGTTTTCTATTGAAATTAACATAGAAATGTGTAGTCTGTTCTGACTTATTCTTGTCTTGGCTTGTCAATTGGTCTTGTCAATTCGTTCTTCTCTTTTTGTCGGTCACTTCTGGAGAATTTCAGTCCTTCAACGTTCAATACCATATATGGTAACGTTAGACAATAAGCTTAAAAAGTACAATTTTTCATTTATATGGTTTGTCTCACCGAATTTTTCTCTTTCGGTATAGACCTGAACTGATATAGAATATTTGATGAAGGTATGAATATATATGTTTATTTATTTTGTTTGCATCTATTTGAATTTTTCGTTTTGCATATATTACTTGCCGCATCGGTAGTTTCTCTAGTGAAACAGCCTTTTTCCGTTTTTTACAATATATTCAAATTAGTGCAAACTGGTTTATAATTTGATTTTGCTTCATCTGCTCCGGAAGTACGCCGAATTATCTCCATTCTTCTTTTGATGATCTCTTCCAAGTTTCCCGTATTAGACCATGGCGCATGTGGCGTCTGCAATCTGCAACAATGATGCAACAAGGATTAAATAAGTGAATAAGCGTCACTTTAACATGGTTTTAACACATCATTATTAATACATACACCACTTAATAATTTCTGAATAAAAAGTGTTAAAATTACGTAATAAATGAATATTCAATAACACTTAGAGGTGTGTGGCTTCAATATTTTATTGGCCGACAATTTGAACTTCTGCAGCTTACTCTCACAACACACCTCTTCACCTAGGACAATTCATAATTTCACAAACATGTCCCAAGTGTTTTTATAACTGCGCTCAGCTCACCTGGCTTGATATGGCAGACTTCTTTTTTCAACTATCCACCGTCCTCCAGTGTGCGACCGTCCACTCGCACAACATCTATGACGTCATCACCCGTATCCACGCGGTCCCCTGAATTCGTCGTATATTTCTCGCCGGATCTTCTCTCCTCACACGCTCCAGCAGCAGCAAAAACAACAACAAGATGTATTTAGTATTTCGTACAAATAACACTGAAGCAAAAGTGGAGACGAAACCAGAATCAGGAGTAAATATGAACGGTTGTAATTGATAGATGGTTAATTTAGATAATATGTTCTGGTAGTGAACTTGCCTTTTTTCGTTGAAGAAAGTCAGAATTTGAGCACCGGTTGTATATGTCAATAACAACAGGTTAATTGAATGAGTTGCCGTGAAGATGGCATCACATCTGATGTCATCTTCACGGCAACTATTCCGCAACATCTCTGGTGGCGACCGGCAAACCAGCTCTGATCTTCACTTGTGCCGATGTCGTGCACACAGACGGTTGTTTTGGTCCCCGACAAACGCCTCATGATTCTGAGCGCGTTGTCGCGTGCTGACACCACGTCTAACCATCGACTTTGCTAAGCATGGCCGCAAGTGCGACGATTTCATAGCACGATCCACATCGACAGAAGCTCTGGTGGAAACAGTTGGAGCACATTGTCCAGCCTTGTAGCTGGGATTAGCTCTGCCGAGAAGCAGATCAGTCGACCGATGCGTGCGTATATGCAGCATGATAATGTTCTCTAGGTCACACTCGCTGGCACCGACAATAAACGGCTGAAACAGTCTCGAATCAAGGAAATATTTCGAGTGTTCTGGCTTGACATACACTTTTGTGTCTTTGGTGTAGGCCTTGATGAAGAAGCCTAGATATTTGACTAAGATGGTAATGTCATTGGATAAGGACTCCAGCTCACTAGTAACTCGTGCCACACGATGGTCGGACAAGTTTTTGGCAGCTTTCGTGATAAATTCAGCAATTAAATGTAGTTGTGTTGGGTCCGTCTCAGCACGAGCACTGGTCATCAGGCGCCTCTGCACTTTGCTCAAGTAGAAGGCAAATATCAGGCGTGCCTGATAGTGACTCAGCTGTGCTCCCAACTCCAGCTGCAAACGAACATGTTTGAGCATGAAAGCACGTTGTTGTGGCGAAGCTAGCTTATCTTTATCACCACCAACGTTTTCGCCAACGTCGTCGCTGGTACCATCAGGGGCGTATTCTGCATTCACACTAGCAGGTTTACCAGAAACTCTACCAGTACGGTCGTCATCATAGACTCCAGCAGCGTCATCATTGTGACTCAAACTATCATCTCTGTCACTGTCCAAAGCAGGTGAACAGCCCTTATCCAGCGGTCGCTCATAACACTCCAGTCGTGCGGTCAAGCGCGTTGTTGCGCTTCTACTGGCTTCAAGTCGACGGCCACCACTGGTTCTACACGTTGCTGAGACTCGATGACTGGCAACTATTCCATGTCCAAAAAGATTGTGATGCAACTGATGATGGGCTGAGCTGCCGGTTGACTGCAGAAAGCCGCCGTACTGTTGCCACGAGTCTTCCGTTGGCAAGATGCAAACAAATCCACCGCGTCGGTTCCATTCACCGCGTACTTGCTCTGCCAGCTGTGTGCCAGATGTAGGGGCTGCCGTAGAGCGACCAGTATTGGACGGCTGTGGACGTATTGCTCGACCACCAGCACTTCTAGCAAGTTGAGGAGTTCTCATCACTTTTCCGGCTGAGTGTTGTTGACCAACATGCTTTGTCGCACTCTCCGATGAAACAGGGATTCCGACCATTGTCAACATGTCACACATCAGCGCAGACTTGATCTTGCAGTCAATAGGAGCGTCGCAAGCCAACGATGGACTCAGGTTGACTTCGAGCAGCCACGGACGCAACTTTGAATCAAGCAATATGTCATATCCAAACAATTCGAAACAGTTTTGCTGGTTAGTGGCATACTTCGAGCATCCGGCGGACACCGAGGATGCAATGGATATCATCGATTTAACGATAATATCCTCTATTTTGCGCATGAGGCCGGTGACATCTTTCCCGGCATATTTCAGTCGTCGCAGCAGGGCTGACAGAGACCACTTGTTGCCCACATCATCGGTATCAGCGTCATTATTCTGTACAAAATCGCAATGATGTTTGTTGACGCTGTAGTTAGTGAGGTATATGAACGGGTTGCGCCGGCCCTCTTGTGATGTGTCGTAGCGCACCGAGGCAAAACGGGCCAGTCCTTCCTCGTACAGATAGACCACCAGAGGATCGAAGCTGGTTACTACCACGTACAGGCGCAGGTCCCACTTGCGCTCGTTGATCAACAGCGGGTTCTCAATGTATTTAGAGACAACAACGGACTCATAACGTGATACCTGGCTTGGATGGTCGATCACGTGGATTCCTCTACCACAGGAGGAAGATGCTGGCTTGACAATCCACGAGCCTTGTTCCTTCATAGATGCCGAACAAAACTCTTGATATTCCTCAGGCATTACATAAGTAGGTGGAATAAAGTCGAATTTTTTGACCCCATGGAGCTGCTTCATGCGATCAACGCTCTTACAGAGGCGGTCTTTCCGGGTCAGTTCATATGTCATTGGAAAGTGATTGATCAGTTGGCAGGATCTTAGACTTTTCCATACATTTGGCCGCGGGTAGGAGCCTGTCCACAGCAGGTTGAAGTCATTGTTGTTCTCATCAACCTCTTGTACGCCGTGAACATGCATAACACGACGAATTAAGTGTTCTTCTTTGGCGCGCACTCGGTAGGTGATGTTGTGCTTTCGCGCCAACTCCACAATGTCTTTGTTGCAATGATGCAAGGTGGAGCTGCAGAATTGCAAAACAGTATTGTATGCTGCTGGTGTTGAATGGCAGCGTTTGTTGTAGATGGTCTTATCCATGGTTTGCCTGTTATTCAGGCAAACCCAAATGAAACGCTTCTTCAATGAAGTATGAAGTATTCGATGAAGTATCGCTGACAGTTGTACTCGTAAGCTTATGCAGCCGTAGATAATGGTGATAATCCAAATGCAAATAGCTTCACAGCCAATGACAATTGAATCAGAAATGAACGATTCAAGTCAAGGACATTGACCTTGGCAAACAGACCATTTTTCCTTGTGTTATTTCGTGAAACGTTTTACCAGGCACCTCTGAATGTGTATTTTTGTAGAGTTAAAATGATGATGATAATTGAATCAGAAATGAACGATTCAAAATAAGGACATTGACCTCAGTAAACAAAATATATTTTCTTTATATTATTTCGTGAAACGTTTGACCAGGTACTTCTGAATGCGTATTTTTGTAGTATCTATAAAATGCGGCTGTATTTGGAAGAATTAAGGAGCTGTAATCCACCTGGGTTGGCTCCTGTTGCAGTCGTTGGGTGGTTGAATTATAAAAACTTGGAAGAATGCGTTGGTGCCACTGAGCAACGTTTTTTCCCTTGATCTAAATAAAATTGGAGGAATGCCAGGCTGAAGCGACTACTCGGCGAACATGGTTTTTAAAAGGTAGCCTTGTTTCCAGCTTGATGTCGAATATATTTAAGCTTTGTTGGACTCTGTGGTGTAGTGGTAGCACACCCGCCTCACAAGCGGGTGGCTCAAAACCCGGCGGAAGAGATTTTCTTTGGGCGAATTCTATAATCCAACAGTGTCCACCCAGCAGTAAACGGTACCAGATATCAGTCATGTGTTGTGCTATGTATTCTGGGCAGGTGGCCCTCTCTAATGCGTCTTCCGTTCTTGTGGCGTGATAACGTGGAGAGGGTCGGCTCTGCGGTGGCAGCGAGCTGCACGGGGCCCACCTGTCTGTTGATATGCTTCGGCTTCTTTCCGTGTAGCAGCTGTCACTTGAGACCTTCAACCTTCAACTTTTGTGTTGTTTTGTCTGTGGCTCACATTAAGGCTCTGCGCGAGGCTCCTCGACAGAGCTATCACGTGGCCACGAAGGTCGGCCGCTACCAGCCGCAGTACGAGCGCATGTTTGACTTCAGCGCCCAGCGCACCTACGATAGCATGTCCGAGAGCCTGCAGCGCCTTGGTCTCAACAGCGTCGATATTGTACAGGTGACTCTTGGCTAAATGTGATAATTTCCGATGGTGTGTATTGTCTTTTTAGTGGGTTGAAAAATTATATACTCGTAATTCCACAAATGCACATAATTCTGTATTCTGATGTAGTCGTGGAGTGTCACTATGCTGCACACGTGTAACTACACGCTCGCAAATATCTACACGCACCATATGAGACAGGCACAAGCTGAAACTCAGCCCGTGATTAGAGGAAAATTATCCGTTCGTTCTCCCGCGAGCTATGAACAGCCTCAAACAAATTTATGTCAACCATTTTCCCATTACGGTGGCCTATGGCGGACCACGAGCGAGTCTGGACCTCTAGACAATCCAGAACCTGAACCAAGATACCTAAGTATGTAAGATTATGTTGAATTTCATTACAACTTCCTTGAGCAACTGAATTACAAGGGACTGGATTGGGACTTTTGTAAGGGCCGAGGACTTCTCAGAGGGCCTCAATTCGCAATCAGCTCCATTTCCGAGAATGTGTTGTCATTATAGCGAACACGATTGAGATATAACTAGGGCTGTCAAAAGTTAATAAAGTTACTTTTTCACCTAAAGGTCACTTTTTCATAAGCTACCTAAAACTGCATGAAAAACTTGTGTACGATAATTATTAAAAAAGTTATTAGGTTACCAAAAGTTACTTTTTCATCGTTAGGTTACTTTTTTGCTTATAAGGTTACTTTTTATCGTCAGGTTACCTTTTGTTATTTTTCTTGTTATTAGGTAAGTTAAACACGAAGTTTGGTGACTTTTTGCAGATAAGAGGCACAAAAACGGTATATATGAGGATAAAATAGGAAAAGAGATGGAATATTAGGTCTGAAGATCAAAAAATGTCAACATTTCTGCTGTTAGGATTTAGTAATTGATATTCATCTTAATATCCGTGCTGTCACATATGTATGTAGATATATGTGCGTGTGTGTTATGAACAGTGCGTGACGTCACGCGTCACGCCACTGTCGTGGGAGTGGCTTGACGGTGCGCACGCGGGGGCTCGGGAGTGTGGCGCAGGACAGTGTGCAATACATGGTCGTATGATCAACATGTTACATGGTGTCAGAAGTGCCCAGTAGATTTTTGAGTTATTTGTGAGTGTGTGTGAGTGGTGTTGTTTCTCTGTGAGTTTTGTTGTGCGGGTTTCAAGGATGGCAGCTAGACAGCCTCCGGAGCTGGAGTTGACCTCACCTGTGTTAGCGTCGGAGTGGAATGCATGGAGGAGAGACTGGACATACTTTGCTGCGGCAAAAGAATTGTGCACAAAGCCGGTGGCCGTGCAAGTGGGCACATTTTTCAATTGTGCAGGGCGGCAGGCTCAAGAAGTGGCGTCTCATTTCAGTTGGACGGAAACGGATGGCTTGGACGCGCTAGTTCAAGAATTTGAGAAGTACTGTGCGCCGCGCAAGAACGAGGTGCTCGAGCGGTACCGCTTCTACCAGCGGGTACAGCAGTCGGGAGAAACGGTGAGCGCGTACGTGTCGGCATTGAGAAAACAAGGAGCCCCATGTAATTTCAAAGATCTAGACAGCATGCTGAGGGACCGGCTAGTGATGGGTATATCAGATAAAGCGGCCCAGCAAGCGCTGTTGCGTGAGACCGAGCTCACTCTGGAGTCTGCACTGAAAATTGCACTGTCGGAAGAAGCGGCCAAGCGGGACCAGCAGGTCATCAGCGGCGATGTGGTGGTATCGGCGACTCAGTCCAGCGTCTGTGAGATCAGTGACATGGCGGAGGTGGAGGCGCGCCAGTGTCGTTTTTGCCGGCGTCGCCACGCGATGCGGCGTGAGCTGTGTCAGGCCTGGGGGCGTCGCTGCAATGCGTGCGGTCGGATGCATCATTTTGCTCGTAGCGAGGCGTGCACCATGGGTGCGGGTGCATCTGACGGGCAACAACAACAACAACAACAGCAGCAGCAGCGGCCGCAGCCGACAGGAAGACCGTCCAGCCGGTATGGTCCGAGTCGATTTCACAGTAGAAGAGATGTGAACGTCAATGAAGTGACTGCGGGGGATTTTCAGGATGTCTTATCCATTGCTGAGGGACATAACTGTAATGACAGTAAAGTATTCAAGACCTTGTTTACAGTTTGTGGTAAGCCATTAAAATTGCTCATTGATTCAGGGTCGGAGACGAATGTTTTGTCTCGCAGTGACTATGTTAAAATTTCAGGTGATGTTGAGTGTACTGATCTGAGACCATGTAAGATGATGTTACGCATGTACAATGGTCAGCTTGTGTCGACTGTGGGGAAGGTCACGATTGTCTTAATTAATCGTACGTGTAATTTGCGTCACTCATTGTTATTTCACGTGTTAGATCTTGATGTGAAACCCATTTTGAGCTTGCGGTCGTCGGTGCACATGAACCTCATTGCTGTTAATGATTGTGACCCCCTTGAGTATGTGCCAAAAGTGCAGGCTGTGACTCAGTCTGACGCAATGTCTGCTAATATGAGGGTTAACGACAATGCTCGCGATTACATCGTTTCTCAATATCCAAGTGTTTTTACTAAAGAAGGGGTGGGTCTGGTAGCCTCTGATGTTAATATTGAAACTGATCCGAAGGTGAATCCCGTTGTAGAAAACCCTTACAGAGTTCGTATTCACCTACGTGAAAAATTGCGTGTCAAGTTGAGTCAACTGGAGGAGCAGGGTATTCTAGTACGCGTAACTCAGCCAACGGATTGGGTGTCAAATTTGGTGATTGTACCGAAACCCGATGGCGATATCCGAGTGTGTATCGACCCGAGAACCCTTAATAAAGCAATAAAGCGCGAGCACTATCCTACGCCAACTTTTGATGAAGTGAGTTATCGTCTATCAGGCGCAAAAGTATTCACCATGCTGGATGCTCGATCTGCTTTTCATCACGTTGGTCTGTCAGAAAAATCATCGTTGCTGTGTTGTTTTCATACCCCATTTGGTAGATACAGATGGACTCGTTTGCCATATGGAGTGTCGTGTGCGCCAGAAATTTGGCAACGCTTGATGCATGAGATGGTAGCGGATCTAGAGGGTGTAGAGGTAATAGCCGATGATTTTATAGTATATGGAAAAGGTGAGACCCGCGCAGAGGCAATTGCCGATCATGATGCAAAATTGCGAGCATTTCTTGACAAGGCTCAGAAATGTAATTTACGACTAAATCAGGACAAATTACGTTATCGTGTTCAGGAAGTTTCGTGGTTGGGTCATGTGGTAAGCGAAGCAGGAATTAAAGTGAGTCCTTCTAAAGTGGAGGCTGTAGTTAAATTTCCGGCGCCAAGCAACAAAATCGAGCTGAAGCGTTTCATGGGTATTGCATCCTATCTCTCGCGATTTATTCCCGAATTTTCAACGGTAACAGCTCCGATGCGTCATTTGCTCAGTCAAAAATACGATTGGTTTTGGAGTGACTCGTGTCAGACTGCGTTTGAGCGAATCAAGCGATTACTAACAGAGGCTCCTCTGCTGGCGTTTTATGATAAGGATGCCCCGGCGACTGTTCAGTGTGATGCGTCTTCATCCGGTCTGGGTGCTGTGCTGCTGCAGAAGGGGCGTCCAGTGGTGTACTGTTCCAGAGCGCTGACCGAGTCGGAGAAAGCTTACTCGCAAATAGAGAAAGAGTTGCTGGCGGTTACATTTGCAATGAAAAGGTTAGACCAGTTTGTATACGCTCGGCACGTAACAATTCAGACGGATCATAAGCCGCTGGTTGCCATTCGTGAAAAGCCTCTTGTGGAAGCACCGCTTCGCTTACAGAGAATGTTGATGACCTTGCAACGATATCAATTTGAATTAAAATACACACCTGGATCGGAAGTTCCTGTGGCTGATGCTCTGAGCCGTGCACCGATGTCGAACACTCTTGAGAGAGCGACGTGGGCGGTGGAAATGAATGAACTCAGTCTGTCTGATGAGTTAGCGGTAACGGATGCGCGCTTGGAAAAATACAGAGAAGCGACGTTGGCAGATCCAGGCTTACAAAAAGTGCGTGAGTACGTAATAAGTGGGTGGCCGGAACAACGAAGCAGTGTCGATCAGGTAGCGGCCCCTTACTGGTCAGTGAAACATGAGTTGTCTGTTCAGAACGGTCTGGTTTACAAGTCAAACAGGCTGGTCATTCCATCGTCAATGAGACTTGAATTGTTAAATAGGTTTCACAGAAGTCATATTGGAGTGGCTTCAATACTCAGGCTGGCCCGGGATAATGCCTTTTGGCCCGGAATGACGGCAATGGTGAGTGACAAGATATTACGATGTGAAACATGCATTTCATACCGTCCCCAACAGCCTCCAGAGCCATTAACGCCGCACGAGGTGCCAAGTCGGCAGTGGCAAAAAGTTGGCACGGATATATTCGAATTTCGCGGTGCTCATTATCTCGTTTTAGTCGATTACTTCAGTGGATATATTGAAGTTGAACGATTGTCGCCTGTAACAACGACGGCTGTGACAAATATTCTCTCCCACCAATTTGCTCGTTATGGTGTGCCGGAAGTACTTGTGTCTGATAACGGGCCACAATTTGCCAGTCTTGACTTCAAAGAATTTGCGTCATTTGTGGATATGTTGCATATAACGTCAAGCCCGAGGTATCCGCAGTCGAATGGTCGTGCAGAAAACGCTGTCAAGCTAATCAAGGGGATCTTCCGAAAAGCGCACGATACTCGGCAGAATCCCATGTGGGCGCTCATGCTTTGGCGAAATACACCCAGTCAATATACAGCCTTCTCGCCGGCGCACGTTATGTTCGGACGTCGGTGTCGCACTCTAATGCCCACAACCCGACGTTCATTAGAGCCGGATCCTCCCAAAGGGGTTCGGGACAATTTGCTTAATAGCAAAGCCGATCAAAAACATTATTATGATCATCAGGGAGTGCGGTCATTGCCGCCGATTCGTCCAGGGACAGCAGTTCGGGTAAAACGGCCGGATCAAAACTCGTGGTCACGGGGAGAATGTGTAAGGAAGCTACCCTATAAATCGTACTTGGTAAAAGTGGGTGGCACACTGTATCGACGAAATCGCCGTCATATTTTGATGGCAGGGGAAGATAATCCCGTGCAGTCGACCCGTAGCTACCAGATGATCCAGGGGCTTCCCAGCCCTGAGGTCCTCCCGTCCAACAGGTCAAACACAACAGGCAATGAGGATCGTGTGTTACCGCGGCGGTCTATGCGTATTCGTCGACCGCCGGCGTATTTGAATGATTATGTGCCGTGAACGCGTGTTATGCAATGCCATTTCATGTGGTATGTAGGTTGTGATTAACTTGGAGGGGGAGGTATAACGTGTGTATGTATGTGCGTGTATTTTATTTCATGTTTTATATAGGTTGTGATTGACTTGGAGGGGGAGGTGTCACATATGTATGTAGATATATGTGCGTGTGTGTTATGAACAGTGCGTGACGTCACGCGTCACGCCACTGTCGTGGGAGTGGCTTGACGGTGCGCACGCGGGGGCTCGGGAGTGTGGCGCAGGACAGTGTGCAATACATGGTCGTATGATCAACATGTTACACGTGCTACTCGTTATTTATACGTTTTTGGGTACGCAGGAAAGTGTAATTCCATTTAAGGAAATGTCCACGAACCGGAGGGTGTCGTGAGATGTTTGGAGCGTGGTATAGTACGATGTGTGAGCTCCCTATACCAGATACTGCACTGTAGCACTTGGCAGTACGTATTTACTTTAACAGGAATTTGCAAGGGATTTTCAGGGCGTGAGATAGCGCCATTATCCCACGTTTGACATATGGGAGGACGGGGGGCATTGACACATGCAGTGTTTACGCTACTGTAGTACGTGCTATTTGATAAAAAGTTCCATTGAAAAAATATAAAGAACATTATTGCGACCATTACTAAAAATATTTCCATTTGCAATTAGTGTATTTTGCATTTGTATGAGCTTTCCACTTAAAATTATATTTTGATGGTTATGCTCCTTTTTTCGATGTTAGCTAAATTATGTTAAGTCACTTTTGGTTGTTTGTCGTAAAAATGGTACCAGATCGGAGAGAGGATGGGAAAATAGTACCAACTCGGAAAGAGGATAGAAAAGAAGGACTAGTGTATTTTCTTCCTTCAGAATTGCAAACAGAAATTGACCTTTTTTGAAGGAGGTTAGTTTTAGGTTACCTTTTTATTGGTTTTTAGGTTACTTTATATGTTCACAAACAAACAACAAACAAACCGTGTATTTCGCATAGCGCACTAATCAGCAAAGGCGTGATAAACATGTGATAAAGCGATACAAAAGTGATAATAACTTTAAACTCAGGTTATTTTAGGTTACTTTTTTAGGTTACTTTTTCTCGAAAATGAAGTTACTTTTTTCTGATTTTTAGGTCACTTTTTTGACAGCCCTAGATATAACATAAGATATAAGCATAGACATGTGGATTCCACACTCTTTTGACGTTGTCTGCTAGACGTTCATTATTATTGTACAATATTTTGGTAACAATATGCCTGTTTGAGCAGCGGCAACAACCTCACACGAGCTCACGAGACTGACAGAATATTGTGCAATATAGCCCACATACGACAGTTTGCACAATATATTTTCAAGACTGAATTATCTAATATATCGCACAAACTTTCAATATCACCCACACACCATCAATATTGTTGCGCAACCTGAAATATGGTGCAATAATATTGAACGTCTATGGCTCGCTTTAGATTCATGACGTTGAGTTTGCCGGCGACATGGCGACAATTGTGGACGAAACTCTGCCGGCACTGGCTGATGTAGTCGAGTCAGGCTCGGCTTCGTTCATTGGCATCACTGGTAACCACGCACAAACACACACACTCAACACTTGACCACGAAAGCTTATTCAAATATCAGCAACAACTAAATACGGGGAAAGAATAAAATATTTGTTCAGAATTGGATTGAAAAAGATATCGAGAAGTGTTGCTTTGCCAAACAGAAGCATCAACGATTGGAGCGTAATTCCGGTCTATATCACAAATCAGAAAAAAAATTCGAAGATAGTTATGACAACTGGAAGGCGGGGAAGACGATCTTTTGACTCATTGCTGTGAAAATCAACTTACTAAGAACACACACTGAAAAGGTTAGGTTTGCCAACACTAGAAGGTAGGAGGGTCCGAGGAGACTTGATCACAGTATATATAGATGTCCTACTGGAAAAGAACAAGTTGGAAAACCGGAAATTACTTGAATTCCTCAAATCCAGCATTAAGTATGTTTTGGGTCTACAAAACGCAGCATGTTTAAGAAGACATGCAACCTCCGCAAAGTGGTAGTCACGGGGTTCTGACTTATTCCTGTAGATACAACTGTAAGAAAACAAACACACACTGCCACACACATAAACACACACAAGAGCATCGACACGCACACACAATTACATACGTACACATATCAGAGTCTAAATTGTTGGTCTGTATTTACTGAATTAGTTGGGTCGTGTTCGACAACGCGGGTTAAACTGGTTAAAAATTAAAAAGGTTAAAGGTCTCAAGTGGCAGCTGCTACACTGGAAGAAGCCGAGGTTTATGAACACACAGGTGTGTCCCGTGCAGCTCGCTGCCACCGCAGAGCCGACCCTCTCCACGCTATGACGCCACAAGGACGGAAGACGTATTAGAGGTCACCTCCCCAGAATGCATGGCACAACACATGACTGACATCTGGTACCATTTACTGCTGGGTGGACAGGGGATGTTGTATTATAGAATTTGCCTAAAAATTTCTGCTCCGCCGTGTAACGAAACACGCACCTCCCGCTTGTGAGGCGGGTGTGCTACCACTACATCACGGAGTCCAACAAATATTCAGGTTCGATTCACAGCGGAAGAGTTATGCTGGGACCAGAGCCGCAGTAACCGCCCCCGAACCTTCCGGCCGGGAGGGGTCCCCAAGTGTTGAGGGGCCCCGTTGCCTCACGCATGGTGTTATAATTTGTCACAAAGTAGCGCATCAAAGTCCCCAGCTTAATGGAGATTGAGGGACTGCTCGTAATTGCATTCTCCCAAAGTCGGACTTCTATTATAATGATGCTTTACTTATAATGGCGGTCCCATTATTATGTTCGAAGGAGGGGGCATAAGATTTCGCGTCGGCTCTGTTGGGGACTATAGCTTAAGTGTACCTATTTGTGTGTGTGTGTGTGTGTGTGTGTGTCTCTGTGTGTGTGTGTCTGTGTGTGTGTGTGTGTGTGTGTGTGTGTGTGTGTGTGTGTGTGTGTGTGTGTGTAGGATATCCAGTCAGTGTGTTAATGGAGGTTGTTCGTCGTAGTCGTGTGAATATTTCGTGCGTAATGTCCTATTGTCGCAACAATGTACATGACGATACTCTGCAACAACATATGGACTTCTTCAGGTAGACCAGTGGTTCGCAACCTTTTTTCAGTGTTTGCACTCTTTCGCTCAAATCAGTGGTCAGTTCTCGCACCTTCTTAGATTCTTGATCATGGTGATGACAGCCATCATTCATTAGTGTTCAAAGTTGGCTCACTTGGTCAATTGCATGAGACCCTCAACCAATATCGTCCTGTTAAATTACAACACATACATAACTCAATGAAAAGTGTATTGCGTAGAGTATTTCTTTTCACATATATATATATATATATATATATATATATATATATATATATATATATATATATATATATATATATATATATACGAGTACACTTTTTTCCATTCTTCGTGTATTCTTATCTTGTTGCTTTGCTGATTTTGATGATAATATAATAAATGAACTGAGCTCAACAGAATTATCGGCCGGTGGTATAATTGCATATTAATACCCCCAGCCAATTTGTCGAGGAGTGTTTATACCCATGTGTATACCCCATACCCCCAGGATCTACGCTTATGTTCTTGATGGCTATATATGAAAGATAATACCAGCGACGTAATAGCAAAACTTTATTAATATTCATTTATACAACTCAAGCTATTGTAAGTTTCCTTTAGAAAAATTTCCAGAATGCAAATATATAGCATTGGCTAAGCATATGTGTTCTTTAATTTTATCCAGGAATCCTCGCATCCCTTAGGAAACAGGCCCTCACCCCCTAAGGCGGGGGCTGGCAACTCGTGGCTCTCCAGCGCTGACTAGTGGCTCCCTTGAGCTTTTTCAAAAATGTTAGAAAATGTAAAATGATGTGGAGGGAAATATGTTTTTGTTTAAATATATAATGCAGTGTCGCAGCCCTGAACTACGAGCTACGTTCAATAAGCAATGATAAAAAGTCAACAGAATTACTATTTATTCTCGTAAGCTTACAAAACTTTGTTTCCTTCAAGATAATTGCCTCCCACATCTACACACTTTTGTATGCGCCTCTGCCATTCCTGGAAGACCCCCTTAAAGTCCTTCTGCAGTCCCTTCAGGCAACTTTCCGATACCTATTTCAGCTCCTTTGTTGACTGGAATCTGGTTCCGCTGAGTCTGTCTTTCATACGTGAGAACATAAATAAACAATGATGAGAAACAGACAGCTGACAAATATATGACATATATTCCTGAAAGGATGATAACTGTATGTTCTTATCAGTAACAAATCAACATAACAACAAATCTGAACTACACAAACCACCAACCAACAACAGAGATCAACCACGACGCCCTTTAGCATAAATGAAGCAAATGCGCAACCATTGTATATCTCCCTCTCCATGGACAAGCGATATACACATATTGCGTTAATGAGGAGAAAATAAGATGTAGTCGTCAAATCGGCGATTCCGCCTAATGGTGCGCGTCGAGCGGCGAACACCTCGATCAGCGGTCACCGGCGATCTGCCAGCAGGAACGACGCCACCCGCAACGGGGGGTGTTGGGTTGTCCACATCAGAAGAGGACTCCTCTGGACGCCTAGTTGACGGCATGGCTGGCGCCGGAGGTGAAGCTGTAGGTCCAGCAGGGTGAGATACAGCAGAACGTTCGGCTACAGGTGATGTTTTACCGCAGGCAGTATCCTGGTTAGGCGGACCGGCGCTGTACTCAGTTGATGGTATTTCATCGTGTGAATAGTTCGACGATGGAGTAGACAGGAAGGTAGGGGGCGCGGTGGTGGACAGCCAGGAGCGTACGGTGTAAAGCGGCGCAGAAACTTCCGATTCCTGTACGACAAACGACGAGAGCCGTCCATACATACGCCATACTGGTCATGTTGCCGCACTTCCACGATGATGCCAGACCGGTCCCAACGTCGAGGGTGGTTGCCGATTTGGTTTTGGACGTACACATGGTCGCCCACTTTCAGCGGCGGTAGTCTGACGGTGTGTTCAGACAGAACCTCATGTTGACGGAGGTGACGTCGTGCGAGAGCTGACTCGCGCTGATCAGCACTCAGGCGCCATACAGCTGCTGGTAAGTATGAGTCCGGATGTACAGGCTGAAAATCGCGAATTTGACGGCCAAAAACAATTTGTGCCTGTGAAAGACGTGTATCTGGATCCGGGGTGTTATTGTATTGTAGAATGGCGCAACGAAATCTGTCCGTGTCTAATTGCCCGAGAGGACCACAATTGCCAGTTATAAGACGTTTGATGGTCTTGACTGCCAGCTCTGCTCGACAGTTGCTGTGAGGGTAGCCCACTGAAGATTGTCGGTGCCGAATGCCCCATTCACGCATGAATCGTTGTGTAACAGCGGATATATAAGTCGGCCCACCATCAGATGAGAGCTCTTCAGGTATACCATAGGTGGCACAATAGGTCTTAAGAGCCTCCACTAGCTCGTGGGAGCCATCGCCTGTTTTGATTTGAACTACAGACGGCCAGTTAGAGTAACGATCGACAATGACCAGATATTCAGAGCCTTGATGGTGGAAGTAGTCCGAACAAACGTATTGGAAAGGATACAGTGGTGCGACGGGTGTTATGGGAGGTTGCTGAGGTTGAGATGGAGCCATGGCATTGCAAGCAGAACATCGCTCGCGTGTGCGCTCCATGTCGGCGCTGATGCCCGGCCAGAATACGGAAGTCGCAGCCCGAGCTGCCATTGAAGTCACACCCTGATGAGCGCCGTGTAGATTGTCAAGCACTTCTTTGCGTAGCACGGCAGGGATGACCACTCGCTGTTTGTACAGGATTACGGAATCCACTGTGGATAAGTGGTGTCTGAGTGAGTGATATTTACGTAATTCTCTTGACAATAGGTCAGGTTTTGTGGGCATACCGTCTTGGACGTAGTGCAGAAGCTGACGCATCACCGGATCACTCATTGTCGCGTTGCGAACTCGCTCCAATGTAACTGCTCGTAAGTCGTCAATTGCCGACAGTGATGCATAGGCAACACCTTCGATGTACTGATCCACAGACATCTCTGAAGACGACGGTTGAGTGGCAGGCGAGTCGTCCATAGGTGGGTCGTTTATATCCGATAAGATATGGGAGATGAAGGATGCGCACGCGCTGGGGTATCTGGAAACGGCATCTGCACCGCTGTTGTTTTTGCCTGGTATGTACACAGTGTCGAAATAAAACCGCAGCGTCCGTTCTTTGAGTTTCAACAGTCTTGGATTGTCGATTTCCTCCATTCGACGATCTCCGAGGATTTTCATAAGCGGTTTATGGTCCGTGGTTACCAGCAGTCTTTGGCATCCCAGTGTAAAGTACCTGGACTTTTCTAAGGCTTTCACTACGGCTAGACATTCGCCTTCGACGGGCGAGTAATTGGACTCGGCAGATGTGTTGAACTGACTGCCTGCAAAAACCAGTTTCCAGCCAGATGGGCAGCAGCGCGGATGAATGGCAGGGCAGATGCAGTATTTTTGGAGTTAGGAGGAACCCAGTACCGGTTTTGGACCAGTCGGCACTCAAATATGTGACTCGATCAGTGTCGAACATGCTGACACCGTCAGTAACTGCGTCAATGATTTGCTGTTTTGTGACTTCGAATAGGCGTTGCAATTCGCCGTTCCACTGAAACTGGGAGGATGGTTTGAGGAGGTCGCGAAACGGGGCCGTTTGTTCGGTTTTGGCGAATGCGTAGGAAGCTTGATTAACTAAACCGAACCACGCCCTTATATCAGTGATATTTATAGGCGCAGGAAAATTTCGCACGGCTTGGAGGAACGTTGCACTGGGTTTCACGCTGGACGACGTCACAGTGAATCCCGCAAACTCCACAGTGTCTTGAGAAACCTGAAATTTTTTTGGGTTCAAAATCATTCCATTGTTGCCACAACGCGTCAAAAAAAATTTCATGTGTCGGTGAAACAAGTAGCAATATCATTTGACCACAACAGTGTGTCGTCAATTCACTTGGTTTTGTTGGGTATGTCTGCTATGATTTCGTCGAAACGTCTCGTGTACGCATCACCAGCTGCCATGTATCCTTGGGGCATGCACTTATAACGGTAGAGTCCCCAAGGGGTGATGAAATTGTTCAAGTGCCTATCTTGCTCCACAATGGGTACGCTATGATATCCGTTCCAGGCGTCACACGTTGTTTTCTTTGTGTTATGTGGCACCATTGCTACTTGGTGAAAAGGGGGTTGAGTATGATGTGTCTGTCGTATTGAAGCCGCGTTCAATGCCTGTAGATCTACAATACGACGCGGGCTGCCGTCTTTTTTCGCCACTGTCACCATGCGGGCACACCAGGTTACTGGGGAGCCGACCGGGACGGGTTCGATGACGCCGAGGCGGACATCTCTGTCGATATCAGCCTTCACGTCAGCACGCCAGTGCACTGGAACGGGAATCGGAGTGTGCACCGCGTGAGGTTTCACAGTGGGGTCCACATGAATCTGCAGTGGTGGACCAGTCATCGATGTGAGGGGTTGATGTCCGCATGTGTTGAACACACTCTCACTGTAATATTGTAGGATCCATTTCTCTAGTCGCTCTCTGTTTGCTTCAACCAGGGCCATCGGCGGCTTTCCCGGTATTTGTGGCGCGATACGTCGACGAGGACAGTCACACGTGTGGGGCTCCTGTGTTGTCTGCTCTTGAACCGAATCTGCTGTTGCCAGGGCGGATACTGATTATAATGAACCACCAACTTGCGGAAAATCGTGGGATATGATACCAAGCTGTGCAAACGCCTGCCGACTAAGATAGAAAGCATTAGGGTTGTCTGCCTGAACGTAGCACAGTTGGTGAGTTACACGATGATCGCCGTTTTTGTCGGCCGCTCTTATAGTCAGAAAGACACCACCGAGAATTCGCAGCGCAGATCGATTAGCGCCACACAATTTTTGTCTAATAGGAACCAAATCGTGTGGGTGGATCCTGAGAGCATGCAGCACCTGCGTGCCACAAACTGTGGTCCGTGCGCCTGTCTCAGCAATAGCGCTACAGTCTGTTGGACGATGTGACGGAGGCTGAACTTTGTAGTGCTGGTACGCGTCCGTGCACACAGATATTTGCACTCGAACGCTGGGTTCGTTTTGAATACACGAAGCGTGCCACCCGAGCAGTCCGTCATGTTCCTCGTGGCCAAGAAAGATTGTCTTGACCGGTCGGCACCCGCTGGTGCGTTTTGACGTTCTGATGTCGGCCAAAATGCCGATGTGGCTCAGCAGGAAAGCCTCCTCGACGGTGGCGTTGCTCGCTGCGCTAGCGTTTTGGCCGCTTTGAAAGCGCGCTGTACCGCGACACATTTTGTCAAAATGACCGTGGCGGCCGCAGCGTTGGCAGGTGTGGTCGAATGCGGGACAACACTGTTGACGCACTTTGAACGAAGATTTCGCACCATGACCGTCTTGGCCGCACCATTGGCATGTATTTTCGTCATGTTCGCTGCTTTTATTTTTTGTATCGCTATGCGGATCGCTGCGGATACTCATCTTGTTGCGCTTATATGTCGACGGCGCGCGGCGGGATTGTATGGAGCTTGTGTTTGCGGTGTATGTGAGAACATGCTGTGTTCGTTTGCTTGTCTCTCGCGCCTCCACAAATGTCACTACATCTCGCAGATTAATATTCTGATTTGATGTGGCGAGCAGGTCCTGTTGAATCTCCGGGTCGGCCAGGCCTTTACACAGCTGGTCCTTCACTTCAGACTCGGTGTAAGAGACCGTACAGTTACACGAAGTGTTGGGACATTGTACTCTGTAATTGCATGATTCTGCTTGACCACGGAGTCGACTGACGAAATGCTGCACACCTTCGTCGTGATCTTGAGTCATTCCGCGCAAAATCGTACGATTTACCAGAAGGTTTTCTGGTGGGACGGAAAATTATTTTATGGTGGACAGTACGTCAGCTTCAGATTTTGTGTGGGCATCCGCACCCAGCACCCGGTACACATGCAGCTGAACTTCATCGTCGCAACACTCTAAGAGCTGGCTGGAACAGCACTCAGTGGGGATAGAGGCTATACTCTTATATCGCTGCCACTTGCTCAGAAAATGCGACCATTTCTCTGATGAAATGCCTACTCCAACTGTAGGTCGTTTCGGTTTATCCTGGAGCGAGGTCTGTATAGGTGGTGCGGAGACTTGAGTAGCCGTGCGTACAGCCGTAGAAATTATTTGCTCCAGTGCCGTTTGTGATATGGTGATGTTCGATGGTGTACGGGTTTCCTCATCAGACATGTTTGAATTCAGTATCCAAGTTATAGCTATCATAAACAATGATGAGAAACAGACAGCTGACAAATATATGACATATTCCTGAAAGGATGATAGCTGTATGTTCTTATCAGTAACAAATCAACATAACAACAAGTCTGAACTACACAAACCACCAACCAACAACAGAGATCAACCACGACGCCCTTTAGCATAAATGAAGCAAATGCGCAACCATTGTATAATAAAGAAGTCGCAAGGAGCTAGGTCAGGTTTGTAGGGTGGGTGTTTTATCACTTTCATTCCCCTGTCGGCCATCCAAGTGGTCACCAGGGTTGAATTGTGGCGTGGGACATTGTCCTGGTGGAACCAGCACTGACCACTCCTCCACTACTTTGGCCTCTTCTTCCTCATTTTTTCCCTGAACCTGTTCAGAACAGTAATATATTATTCTTTATTGACAGACTGATCCTGAGGAAACCATTCAATGTGAATGAGACCCTGGGAGTCAAAGATAGGAATGGCCATGGCCTTCTCTTGTGACTTGCTCATCTCTGCCTTTTTAGCCTGTTAAACCACCGGTAGAAACTTGTTTGGCTCATCCTTTCATCCCCATAGGTTTCTTTAAACAATCCGTGAGCTTCTTGTTTTATTTTCTCAAGTTAAACAAAAAAATTGATGGCTTAACGTTGCTCCATGTTTCCTTGCATCGTGACACGTGCTCGGAGATCGGCGAACCGGATCAGACTGGCTCCACCTCAATCACCACGGCGCTCAGACCGGCTAACATAGAAAGTTGCCAGTAGTAATTTTGTAGACTATATGCATGTGTACTTCTCCATGAAAAAGTATTTTGATCATACCACATTTAATGTCTCTCCTGGCATTTTCTCATTACTTATTCAACGTACATCGTATGTTACGCACACCCAGGTGAACCAACTATATTTTACACAACTAACACCTAGGACCCTAGAACACAGAGCAGAGTAGTCACGTGGTACGTCATGCTCTACAGGATGCACTGCAGGGAAAATAAGCATTTAATCATGGAGGTTCATTATGTATTTGCAGCCGACTTAGTCATTTCGATAGTAGGCTAATATAGATACATACAGCATATGCTGACTTCATTATAAGACTTACTTAATTTTTTAGGCTCCAGACATATTTTTATGTTTGTCCAATATGGTTATTTCAACGTTTCACTCGTTAAGAACCCCTGAGGTAGACACACGTTGTTCAACAGCTTCTACTGACAAACTGTGAAAACTAGTAGTTATTATTATTATAATTGATTACAGGCAAATCCAGTAGCATGGTGGATGAGTGCAAGCACTATCACTACCTTACGGTGGCCCCATGCAACCGAAACACCCAACAGATGTAGAAAGAAAAATGAGTTTGATAAATTACTTTAAGTAACAGCGTCCCGGGCACTTACGTGTTCATTAATAAATTCACAGGAATAATAGAAAACCTCCCTTTTGTATTGAAAACCTACCCTTTGTATTTGAGTTCAGTGTTGTGCTGATAATGCAACTAAATATTGTTTTCAGAATAAATAATAAAGTGTACAAATTGTATTTAGATGTTTTTGATCATTGTCTACTTCAGTTCAGGACATTTTTCTAGCGATTTTTCCTGTAAGCTCACAGGTATGTGTGTGTGTGTGTGTGTGTGTGTGTGTGTGTGTGTGTGTGTGTGTGTGTGTGTGTGTGTCTGTGTGTGTGTATGTACTCACTAGTTGTTGTGTACAGGAGATGAGCAAGGCTCAGACTGTCCTGTCTCCAAACCCACTGTTTTGTCTAATCTACGCATTTATTGTCCAATACTACTTGATTCCACTACATACTTTTCTAGACTATTCCAAACCTGGTGTGTGTGTGTGTGTGTTTTCCCTATAGACAGCGTAATATAGCCGTATTTGACGCGAGTCCCACTAGCATGGGTCTGTTATCGCCTCAGGGCGCGCCTGCCTGGCATATTTGCTCGCAGCGGCTGCGCCAAACCACGTCGCTTTTGCGCCAGCATTGTCAGGTGCGTCGTTTTTGTGTCGGTTCTTCGTGTCTGCGTTGGATTGGGAACTTCAAAAGTAGCAACTTCCATACTGCATAAAATTGGACACCTTCAGAAGCACGTAGAATTACTACCGAAGTACTTCTGAAGTGTAAATGAAACTCTTAGAAGTATTTCCAATATATGTATATACTGTAAAACCTCTATTTGAGCGGCATGTCGTTCTATTTTTCAAACTTCCCCCGTAGTGTCGTTCAATTAGAGGGTGCCGCTATATGTTTTCCACTAGCTGGTGAGAATATTGAGAAGCTACGGTAAATTTTATTGACTTAAAAAGGACCAGATAACGTATGTATATTTATGTATACATATGAAATCTCTTGAGGGTGCCGTCAAAATTCAGGGTAAAAATTGCATATTTGTATTATAATGTCATTCTTTGTAATAGCAGGATCAGTGTAATGAAAAATTTCATATCTATGTATAATCTGTTGTGACACCGATGCAAAATGTCGAAAGGAAACAAATATAATAAAAACAACGGATATTTTAATTATGTATGTTCTTATAAGTGTACCGGGAACTTTTGAAAGGCTTGTCAAGGTTGCCGCAAACTAGAAAAGGTTGGGAACCACTGAATTAGAGGTTTTACGCTCTATGTGTATGTGTGTGTGTGCGTATTGCGCACAGTTGCAGGGTCATGATTTCAGTCGTTTGTGCATGAAGTATTTCATGCAGCGACCGGGCGTGACAAGTCACGTGACCGGCTGCGTGACACGACAGCAGCTGCGTGACAACGTGCATGACTGGCGCGAGCCAATCACGCACCAAGAGCAGCCGCTCGTTGAGCATATTGTGCGCACGTGAGTTCGAATCTCGCCTGTGGCATATTTTTACATGTTGTAACTGTTCCTGTGGTTCTTATCCTGGGTTTGATCAAACCCCCAGTGGTTCGGTGAGGCAGTTTCGGGGGTTCGGCGGCTTGGTTCATCCACTCGCGTATGATTCGTAACGTCAAGCTCTGCATGGTCATCATGGGCTGCAGTTAATCACGCCACATCGCTAGGTCTTGATATCTGTGCTGCAAGCAACTCGGTCCACTCAGTAGTAGCCTACTTGTGTGACTGTCTTGATCGTACGTGATTTGTGATTTTTCTTTTGATAATTCTTCAAACACAAGGGTATCGGTACCGCCAAAAAGGTTGAGAACCACTGCACTTGTCCATAACAAATAAAGGGAGGAAATAGGGAATTTAATGTTGGACAGAAGGACAAATGAGTGTGTTTTTATCAATCTGAATTAGTTTGTTTTCGTTTCTAGTGACTTTCTGACATTTGATTTGGCAAAACAACTGAATTCATTGTATTTATCAGCGTTGTGCGGAAAATGAAGAGTTAAGGTTAAATGTCTCAAGTGACAGCTGCTACACGGGAAGAAGCCGAAGCTTATGAACACACACCGGTGTGTCCCGTGCAGCTCGCTGCCACCGCAGAACCGATCCTCTCCACGCTATGACACCACAAGGATGGAAGACGTATTAGAGAGAGCCACCTCCCCAGAATGCATGACACAACACATGACTGATATGTGGTACCATCATCAACTGCTGGGTGGACAGGGACTGTTGGATTATAGAATTCGCCCAATGAAATTCTGCTCCGCCGGGTTACGAACCACGGACCTCCCGCTTGTGAGGCGGGTGTGCTAACCACTACACCACGGAGTCCAAAGAGAGTTGGCTCATTAAGAAATGGCCAATCAGAGAGAAAAGAGTTACGGACCTATGCAACGACGGACTTACGGATAGCGGAAGGGGGACGGTAGTCTAGGGTTGTCAAAACGGAGTGAGAATGGTGCTAAGAATATAGACTATACAAAGCATGTTCATGTTTTATACATATGCGGTTCCTGACCTTTTTCAGATTTTTTACCTTTTTTCAAATCAGCAGTCAGTTCTCGCACCCTCCTCAATTCTGGATATCTCAACTTTTCTCCATTCAATATTCATTCATACAACTTCGAGTTCATTTTGTGAGAATATATCGAAACAGTTTTTTCCAACAAAAATATAAAGCACACATATTTCCCTAATTAAATTTACCTCTAATTTTTCTGTCATTTTCTTTAAAATTTAAAATTCTAAAAATTTTATTATCAAATACAATCTTCAAGTAAAATTACCAATAAATATAATATCGCTAATCTTTTCTCTAGTTTTTCTCAGAAATGCTCGCACGCATTAGGAACCTACAGGAACGTCTGCTGTACATGCATCCAGAAATCCAATCCAGTTTGCATCTCGTATTTCTGTGTCTCTGTGTGTCTGTGTGTCTGTGTGTGTGGGGGGCACAGATATTCACAGCTGCCCCTGCATGAGCGCAGCTGGGAGGGTGTTGAAGCTGCTCGGTACAGCCAGCCTGAGTCACGCCGACAGCTGCAGCAGCTGCTCACTGGCCAGACTGACGAGACCAAGCAGTGACTCATGACTCAGCGGTGACTCATGAGTAAAATCATCTTGAATGTAGCAATATATGGATCTGTTTTCTGAGGAGTGTGGGCGGAGCGACATTATGAAGTGTTGTCGGATGGATTGCTTATTATTATTTATTTATTATTTTATTATTTGTGTGTGTGTGTGTGTGTGATTGTATGTGTGATATTTTATGTAGCCGAATTTTCACGAATTTTCGTTGCCGATGTCTATACTTTTAATGTTCAATTTTGAAAACCATGCTATTTGACAATTTTGACCTTCCGCTCTTTTCTTTCTTATCGAGATTTATACCGTATTTGTGTATTTTATCTGCCAAAAGTTACCAAAAATCGTGTTCAAGTCACCTAATAACAAGACAAATGACTAAAAGTAACCCAAAATCAGAAACAGTAACCTAAAAGCAGAAAATGTAACCTAACGATGAAAAAGTAACTTTTAGTAACCTAATAACGTTTTTAATAATTATCATATACAAGTTTTTCATGCAGTTTCAGGTAGCTTATGAAAAAGTGACCTTTAGGTTAAAAAGAAACTTTATTAACTTTTGACAGTCATAGTAATTAATGATAATAATAATAATTAATATTCGTCGTCTCGTAATATTCGTAAGTCATTTGTATTCCGAACTTGTGTTCCGAACTCTTCCAAACACCATATACACACTGGCACACGCGTGCACACGCGCGTGTGTATGTGTGTGTGTGTGTATGTGTGTCCGTGTGTGCTCTTGCTTTCTACAGCACCTGCGCGTGTGTCTACAGACAGACAGACAGACACGCATTGTAACAGCTGGCCACGCGTCGTGCGTCGAAATCGCTCACATTCCTTCACACATGTGCCCCCATCTAATGCGCGCAGGAGTGTATGTATGTGTGTGTATGGGTAGCATGATATAACCCACACACACGCACACACACACACACACATTCTCAGGTGCCGACTGGAGTGTGTGACTTACAAAAGCGTGGGAAGTGGCGTGTGTGTGTGTGTGCCTTGTGTTTGTGTATGTGTGTGTGTGTGTGTGTGTGTGTGTGTGTGAGAGAGAGAGAGTGTGTGTATATGTAAGTGTGTAAGCGCTGCAGATATATTTTTTGATTGTTTATGACACAATCGCTGACTTTGATGAATTTCTGTAAAATCTTGTATATGATGAATTAAAAATCATCAATTATTGACATTTGATAAATTTGCATTGTGTTTTTTTCCTGTCAGACTATTTCTTTGCCAATTTCATTGTGTGCTCAATAGCTCAATAGTATTCTACTGGAGTTGTGCAATAAATTCGGCCAAACATTTGCCCGGGTGTCGTTGCTTTTTTGTCAGCCATTTTCCACGATCAATAAATCCTAATATGAGATCAAGTTGAGTTCGAATTTCAGGAAAAAAAAGCATGACGCATGTACTAGATTTTATTTTATATTTAATGCCTGATTTTCTTTTTTTCTTGTTTGTATATAATGAACGATTTTTCAATTAACCACATGCGTGTAATTGTATTATAAAATTCATTACAACATATTTGGTATATTTGAAATTATCCGTCGAAAACGGTCTTTTGGGATATTTATTTTGTGAATATTTTTGTTCGTTGCACTATTTGTAAATATGACCTTTGAGATCAGTGCAGGGATGGTTAATTTTAATTAAACTCGTTTCTATCTATTAAAATCCAACATACGTTGACAAATAGAGCGGAAACTGAAAAACTAAAGAATTATGTTTTTTCTCAACAAAAAAACCGCAACGAAAAACGTGTTTTTGCATGATTAGTATTATATATGCCCAATGTTTCAAGTGCGTCTGACCTAATTTCATTGCAAGGGCGATTTAATTGAAGACACATTAAAATTGACCTATTTCAGTATATTCAATTAATCATAAGAATCGTTAACATAACATTTAAAACAGCAAATTATGATTTTCAAGTGCTTAAAAATTACAAAATACTATTTCTTCACTGAACAACTTGAATCGGTCTTTCGTAAGTCAAAATACACACAAGCACATATACACATGCACACACACTTGCACACACACACATGCCTGTGAAGCTTGGCGCGTGTATGTGTGCGGTTGTATGTTGGTGTGCATTCAGGGCGATTGGCGTGCTTCCGCGCCGCATTCCTGTAAGGTGCACACACTGCATCGGTATTCAGTCCAGGTGTGTGTGTGCGTGTGTGTGCGCGTGTGTATGGGGGGGGGGTTAAGGGGGAGAAGCACAGCCGGCGCCCGGGGCGATTTTCCTCGTTGAAAAGCGCGCGCGCTCAAAACACGCATATTATACAGCTCTTGCGCTTGGAGGCGTTAGCATCTACTCAGTTTGTGTGCTTGTTTGTTTGTGTATGTGAGAGTTGTTATTGTCGTTACCATGGATACACTGTTGTTAGCACGCGGGTGCCATAGTGCCGATTCTTCGTCGGAGAGCAAAGTGGATCTAAAGAAGGTAAGTTCTTCAAGGTTGTCTGCGTGCGTTTCCTGTAGCTCAGTGGTTCTTAACCTTTTTCTCACTGATTCATCACTTCTTAATGAGCCATCCCTTCATTTTCCACACAACAGCGCTGATATATTCAATAAATTAAATTGTTACATCCAAGTAAATGTCAAGAGGTCATTAGAAGCAAAAATAAACTAATTTCAATTGATAAAAACACACGTTTGTCCTGTTCTGTCCGACCTTTAGCTTCCCACTTGGCAACTATCCTATGGGGAAATCCCCATAGATTAAGAACCACTGATCTAAGGAATATATGGTATATTTGTTCTCTTATGTTATCCAGAAGGGCTCAATGAATTTACTGAAAATACTATCCTTTGAAAACAGAAAAGCGTTTATCCAAGGGCCAACTCTATTTTGTGACAGTAATATTTGACAAAGTTGCTATATATCCTGATGCTTATGTACCTGATGTACATACGCCGTAATATAGCTACACATTTTAGAAGCAATGCAATTATCATAAGTAAATTGATAAATTTTGAAGAGGGGACCGAAATAGGTGTGTATATGGGTTTATTGTATAGATCTTTTTAAATATGTACCTCTGGGACCAACATGATGTTCTCATCAAAGTGATTTTCTCAAGAATGAGTCTAAAGTCCGTCTACATAATTTGTTTTTAATTTCCGTTGTGTTTTGGTTTGTGACGTATGCCGTAATTCCGTTCCGTTCATTGATGCTTCTATTTGAGAAAGCTATATTTATACGTATGTATCTTTTTTGAACCGATTCTGAATTAGTTTTTTCTGTTATTTCCTCTTATCTAGATGCTGCTGATTTTGATAAATTTTACATTTCCGTGTCCAATTTTTGGTTATTTCCCGGTAAGGGCAGTTGGTAATACCATAACTATATCTCCCCTTTTTTCTTCTTTGCTCCATTGTGGTCAGCTTCAGTTTTGCCCATATTTGTGTGTGTGTGTGTTTTGGTCGTTTTTAGAATAATAAGCCAGTGATGGAGAAGCGGAGGCGTGCCAAGATCAATTCCTGCTTGGACGAGCTCAAATCTCTCATCCTGGACGCGCTCCACAAAGACGTGAGACCAATTTGCTCGTATTCGCATTGCGATAATCTTGATTGCCCCAATTAGCTCGCAAAATGATATCGGATACAACAAGTTTGACATTTTCAAGCTTGTATATCAATTAATTTAAGTCAATTTTTATTTTGGTGAAAATAATAAGCCGATTTCAACGGAATGTTCCCAATAAATATTGCCTAATTATTAAATATGAATTAATACAGAAAAATGCTACAAATTTTGGTCATTAGTGATCTTATTAATGAGATCACTGAAATGTAATGGGATTAATATATTGTTTGGCAGCGTATATATTGTGTATATAAGACATGACAATGGCAAATATTTGAGAAGATTGAATGAGAACATTTGTGAATAGGAAAAAATAAGACAATGCAATTAAAATATAATATTATCATTTACAGGTAAATCCAGTAGTATGGGGGAAGAGTGCAAGCACTATTACCACCCTGCGGTGGCCCCTGATGTACCAGAAGCACTCAAAAGATATATAGAAAAGTAAAGGTTTTTCAGTTAGAAATATGAAAGCTAATCGAGAGAAAAAAACAAAAGAAATCAACGATTAATAAAAGAAAATTATAAAAATCAAATGCCTAAATAAAAGTGAGCATTGCAAAGTGAATAAAAATATTTTTATTAATGTTTTATTGGTGATTTTGCCACATCAATTGAATTTTTTATTCATAATTTACGAAATTTGAAAGAAATACATCGGATTTGGCTAGTTCTATATATTTATAGTTTTCAGCGCAGGTTATTTGATCAGAGAGCTTAAGCAGCTGTATTCCGTCGTTCAAATAGTCATTTTAAGTGTTCACCATCTTAGCAAGCTGTGTCTGTTAGCGATTTGGCACAGAGGGAGTTTTATTATAAGTTTTATCTTACCACCAGCGCTTTGCATGCACTTACGTTCCTCGAGGCCCATCACATTCCTACACATGCACCTGCTTTTGGCTACAGCACGCCACATTCCAACGCCCTTCCATCACACACACACACACACATACAAACACACATACACACATGCACCGCGGGAAGGACAGGTGCGTGTGTGCCCGAGGCTATTTATCCTGACATACGCATTACAAGGGGCAGTGTCGGCGCTAAAGGGGTTTTTGGAGATGTTGAAGTCCTTCCAAAAATGTGAGAAGAATCCCTAAGTCTGTCAAAAAAAAATTGGCCATGTATATGTCGAGTGTAGTTGCTCATGTTTCAGACAAAACCGGCTTTTTTCTCTTTCCCCCCCACGGGAACAATCCCGACGCCACCACTTTATTTATGTTTCGTGCAAGTATATTTGTTTTGTCACTGCATTTTTGTCTAATTTTAGTTGGTCTAATCTTTTGTTGGTGAAATAGCGAGCGTATTTTCAGACGATAAATTATGCAGAGTTTAATTATAATATACTCAATAATCTATAAGAGATATAAGAGATGAGACGTTTGAAGTGATGTAAGTAAGGTTTTTTTATATTTTAAGTTGATAACCGAATTGTTCGGCTCCGCTTCTGTAAAGGACATTCTTTCTTGGATTAATTAAAATGAACACGTACAATAACAAACACATGCATTTACGAATTGAATCTTTAGGGACATCGCAACACACACACACACACACACACATGGGGGAAAGTGGCGCCGCATTGGGTCATTTCCGGCGCACCTGGTTAATATTTCCAGTGGACATGGAGCGGTCTCAAGGTCTTCATATCTCTGCCATTCTTACATCTGTGTGTGTGTGTGTATGTGTGTGTGTGTGTGTGTGTGTGTTGGACACCGGATGTAGGGGAACAATGGGGTCAACAGGGGCACTAATATGCACCGGAAATGTGTGTGTGTGTGTGTGTGTGTTTGCTTAGTAGTTTATCCGTCGTACACCTGCGCACACAAACACACACACTCACACGCACACATACATACACACACATACACGGGAAGATGTAATGCTGAGGGAATCATGAAAATACCCCAGTATACCCCAGTATTTCTTGGATGAAGAAAAATTATTGGACGTAATTAAGTGTGTTTCTGATAATATATTCGCTATCGTCTTATAAATAATTTGTCTTTCGTGGAATAATTGAGTTTTGTTTGCTTTTCGAAGGGTTTTTGTTGTTTAGAAGTGAAAAAATCTTGTTAGGACTAATGCTGTGCACTATTGTTGTCATGGACGTAGATCCTGGGGGGTATATGTACCCCCCGACGAATTGGCTGCGGTGCATGGATATGCTGTTATACCCGCCGAGAATTCTGCTGAGTTCAGTTCATTGAGTATATTGTCATCAAAATCAGCATAACAACAATATCAATACACGAAAAATGTAAAAAAGTATAAATATGTGAAAAATATGTTATGCAACATGTTTTTCATTGAGGTGTGTGTGCTTTAATTTAATAGGCCGAAAATAGTTGAGGGTCTCATGCAATTGACCAACTGAGTAAACTTTGAACACTAATGCATGATGACTGTCATCCCCCCGAGCCTCGACACAAATCTACGCCCATGTTGTGAATGTATTATCGGAAGAAGATCGTTTCGGTCTGCTAGCCTAATTTTGTGATGTTTTTTATTTTCAAGATGGAGTGGTAATTTTAAATCAGTGATTGCTAATCCTATTGGAAGTACTTAACCGTACAAGCTCTATACATTCATTGATCGAACCCTTTCTGTTTGAAATATTATAAGATAAATCACAAATCACGTACGATCAAGACAGTCACACAAGTAGGCTACTACTGAGTGGACCTGAGTTGCTTGCAGCACATATATCAAGACCAAGCGATGTGGCGTGATTAGCTGCGACCAATTTTTGCCAAGCAAATCTTGACGTTACGAATCATACGAGTGGGTGAACCAAACCTCCGAATCCCTGAAACTGACTCACCGAACCCATGGGTTTCGATCGAACCCATGTTGAGAACCTCTGTCCTAAATAACAACTTTTATTCAGGCGTTTGATTTGATAATTATTTTTTAGTCATTTTTTATTGATTTTCTTATGATTCATCATTAGCTTTCATCTTCCTGACTGGAACTTTCACTTTTCGAACTCTCTTTCTTTGTGCGTTTTGTTGGCACTCCCAATACATGGAGTCTTCGCATGGTGGAAATAGTTTTTGCACTCTTACCAGGTGTAAAGTGGAAGACCTAAGTGACAGCTGCTACACGGGAAGAAGCCGACGCTCTTCCCCCATGCTACTGGATTTACCCGTATTAATAATAATAATAAGAATACAAATAATAACGATTGGCCGTGTCGTGTGCTACAGCCATCACGCCACAACAAACTGGAGAAGGCCGACATCTTGGAGATGGCCGTGCGACACTTGCAAGATGTTCAGCGCCAACAGTTGGCCTACGCGATCGCCCTCGACCCCGGCGTTCTGATGCGATTTAAGAACGGCTTCGCGGAATGCGCACAAGAAGTGGGCAGGTATGCTGGACACCAGACACTGCACCCAAACAGGTCTTGCTGATCCGGGAATAAAGTTGTATAGGGTATGTTTCATGATTCATCACTTCAGAAGTGCGGCATTGGTTATTGTTCGTTTCGATCGTGTGTTAAAAATTTCGCCTATGATTTCATTCTTTCCTTGAGATTTCAAAATTGATTTCGGTATTTTTACACCTCTGAACGAATTAGCCTCCAAATGAATACTCGGAAAAAAACACAAACCAAATGAATGCCTTCTCTGCGCCATGAATGACACCTGATTCACTTCGGGATATATTTCGTAAGCGCTTAGAAGTACTTCCGAATCACTTCTGAAGTGTGAATCTAACAATTTGAAGCACTTCTGAAGTACTTCTGAAGCTGAATCGAACATATCCATAGTGCACCAAGTATCCCTCGTTCGAGCACACCGTCGCACACATTGGCGTGTGCTATTTTCGGGATGCATGCATATCTGAAGACGATTTAGGCGTTTCAGAGTTATTTCTAGAGGATTGTTTCCTGCTTTCCCACTGGGTCAGCTCCCAGTCTTCAGAACCTTAGTCGATAGCCGGACCGAAGAGGTTGTGTGAGAGTTGAAGTCAACGGATTCTCCTAGTTACTAAAATATTCAATATATTCCGTATAGCCTGTATATGAACGTCACATTTAATGGAATCACGCCTTAGAGGAACAATTGAAAAAAATAGAACGGCACCCATTTCTTTTGTGCAGTTGTTAGCAGACCCGCCTCACAAGCGGGAGGTCCGTGGTTCGAAACCCGGCGGAGCAGAATATCATTGAGCGAATTCTACAATCTCACAGCCCCTGTCCACCCAGCAGAAAATGATATTACCAGATATCAGTCATGAGTTGTGCCATGCATTCTGGGGAGGTGGCCCTATCTAATACGTCTTCCGTCCTTGTGGCGCCATAGCGTGGAGAGGGTCGGTTCTTCGGTGACAGCGAGCTACACGGGACACACCTGTGTGTTCATAAGCTGCGGCTTCTTCCCGTTTAGCAGCTGCCACTTAGGCATTTAACCACTTTTAACCGTCTAATAGAGATTTTACGGTATGTTTTTAGAGTACTGATCGTCTACTTGACATGTCTATGCCGCAGGTACGTGAGACGTATCGATGGTCTTCATCAGCCTCTGCGAAGTCGACTGCTGACCCACATGGAGCGCTGCGTCGCAAACGTCGACCAAATGTCTCCACTGTCGTTCGCCGCGTTGGCGTCGCCGGCGGCCGCGCCATTGCTCGTCTCGGCGGACGATTCCAGCACCACCGCTGACGCCGCCACTGCCCGGCTGGGGTCGGACAGCGAGGAGCGCGCGCCACACGCTGGGGACGACACGCGTAGCGTAGACAGCGCCTTCACACTAGTTCAGCCACACGCCGTCAAGGTGGCGACAGCGTCGACGCTGTTGCGGCCAGTTCCTATTGTGGCGCGGCCGGTGAAGCGTCGCGCCAGCTCACCTCTGCGGCACACATTTTCACCACGAGAGGGCAGCACCAGCGACCTGGACGTGAGTGCTACGGTCTCAGTCAGCGACGGGGACTCGAGCGGTGCGGGTCTCTCCCTGCTAGTCAGCAGGTCGTCCTCGGATTCGGCGCTTGCTCTGGCCGATATCACTACGGATTCGTGTCCGGAGCAGAGCGGAATCCGACGCCGCTGGTCGGATATGTCGTCGACATCTTCTCAGCCGGAAGACATGTGGAGACCTTGGTGATTTTTGCTGTAAATGTTTGCGAAATGTGTATACAGATGTGTCGGCGTCATGATTGTCGTATATTTTGCCATGCGCGAATTGTTTGAAACTACTGTCGAAAAATTATTTATTGGAATATTGGATATATAATAAAATCATGTGGTGTGGTGGAGTGGATATTTGACGCTGGAATTTGGTTTGGAGTGGGTTTGCAGGGTTCGTTCGTTCCTTCGTTATTCCCTAAGACTCCGTGATGTGCAAAACTATACTACTAGCGTCAATCAGCATATATTGACTGGATAGGTGAATAGGCCCTACATTGCATAGAAATAAGATGGATAATGCTAAACATTGTGCTAATGAATGCTGTATCGATCCAGACATATGCATATAAGCCCTTTGATTACGGCATTCTACGCTCAGATTGAATGAAACACAATTTTAACTGCCTAGGTCATATAGAATAGAAAAATGAAGCATATGTCAAATTGAAGCGATGTGTTGTACACGTAATGACATTGAAACACGCAGACACTACGAGTTATATACATTAAACATCAGAAAACACTACAAACATTACAAAAGTACGCAAAGATTACATATACATTAGCATTAACCCGGCAACATACGTACCTCTCGCAGCTTCTTACACTCTCTGATAACTTTCTTTCCCGTCATCCACTTCCTATATCCTGTCCACGTGCCCTCAATGAATCTACCTGGTCTAGTAAATCCTTCCCTTTCTATGCTGCACGTTTGTACAACTCTCTTCCCTCCCATGTTATCTCCTCCACATCCTTCTCATCGTTTTCCTCTTCTCTGCGCTATCATCTCTTTGATAAATCTTTTGATCATGACTCTCTTACTCCTTACGCTTCGCTCTGAGCCGTCATACCGTAACCGTCTCGCTTGATATATTTACTGTACGATATATTATAGCACTCAACACAACAATAACAATAACAATACAACAACAATAGAATGATACAACGCCACGACACACACACCACCACTGCTGTACACACACTGGCTGACGGCCGTTAGCGTCACCCACGCCTAATACCCTCGCGCCCTCTGGCGGTGTAGGCACTCACTACATCTCCCCTTCAAGTGGTGGAGGGGGCGCTGTCGGCTCTGCAGACGTAATCGCTCAGATGCGACGGTGGTCTGCGTGTTCGGGCGCTCCGGCGGAATTGCGGGGTTCGTGAGGCCTCCGATGTACCGCCCACATTCTCCCCCGGCGGCGGCGGCGGTGATGCGGGTCTGCTTCTGGTCTCCTGCGACGTTAGCGGCGCCGTGCCAACAGATGGCGGCGGCTGCACTTCGAGCGGCGGCTGTACCACGGGCGAGGGTGTGTTGGCTGCTGGTCGCAGGTGTCTACGGTTGCGCCAGTAGAGACCGCCGTGAGGCAGGCGCACAGCGTACTGGCGGCGACGGCCAGTCATGGCGACCACGCCAGTCCGGTCCCAGCGACCGGATGTCGGGTCCTGGAGAGCCACCGTAGTGCCGGGCCGCAACGGCGGCAACACCTTAGCCGACCGGTTGTATTGGGCGACCTGCTTGTTGTGTAAGCTCGCCGCTCGCCGGTCGCACTCAGCGGTGGGCGGCTGCCACTCCGGCAGAAACGAGCGTGGATGCGCGGGAACGGCGGACGACACGGGGCGGCCGTACAAAAGCTGCGCGGGGGAGCGACCATCGGCACCCGGCGCGTTGCACAGCTCCAACAGACCGGCGACAAAGGCGTCTGTGTCGATGTTCCCGTCGTGCGCCGCCTTCTGAATGAGCCGCTTCACCCGTTTCACGGCGGACTCAGCGTGCCCATTAGAAGACGGGAAGTGCGGACTGGAGACACGATGGCGTATGTGCCAAAGTCGCAGAAATTCGGCCGTGTGGCGCGCCGTGAACTGTGGACCGCCGTCTGACGACAGTATGGTCGGAACCCCCGTCATGGCGAACACATGTCGTAGCATCTTCACCAGCTGATGAGCCGAGGTGTCACGGCCACAGTCGAACACCAGTGGCCAGTTGGAGAACCGGTCCGCGTACACGAGGTAGGTCTTCCCTGCGTGTTGGAAAAAATCCGCGGACACCGATTCGAAAGGACGTGTCGGGTGCGGTTCCGTCAGATATGGCTCTTTTTGCTGGCTGTCTTTGTACTGCAGACATTTTCGGCACGATGCTACGGCAGTGGCGATTTCGTTGTTCAGGCCCGGCCAGAAGACAGTTTGCCGTGCGCGTTGCACAGTCCTGGCCTGCCCCTGGTGACCGTCGTGGAGCCGACGGAGGGTGTCCTTCCGCAAACACCTGGGCACAAGCAGGCGGCAGCCGACCAGGATCAGCCCATGGTCCGCAGTGAGCTGGTCGCGCACGCCCCAGAATGGGTGGAGACTGGCGGGCAGCAGATGTTTGTGCTGAGGGAAACCGCCCAGCACGTACGTCATCAATTGGCGACACTCATCGTCGGCCAGAGACGCAGCTCGCACCGCCTCCAGGGTGGTGTCAATCGGTGACGTGCGATGACCCAGGTCGTCTGCGTCTGTGAACGCGTCCAGCGTCTGGACGAAGAATCCAGACGAGCACTCGTCAACGTCAGCGTCAGCATCAGCAGGCTGGGAAGGTGCGCGCGACAGAGCGTCGGCGATGTTGTGCTTTGCACCCGGTCTCCAGCTAGCGACAAAAGTCAAGTGCAGCAGACGCTGTCGCATACGTTGCAGGCGCGGGTTGGAGATGTCTCCGAGTGCCTTCTCGTTCAGTATCGGAACGAGAGGCTTGTGATCGGTGACCACACTGAACGTGGGGAGGCCAGCCAGATACTGATGGCATTTCTGACATGCCCACACAACTGCCAGCATCTCCAACTCACACACAGCATACCTGCTTTCGGTGTCGGACACAAATCGCGACCCACACTGGATCAGCTGCCAACGGCCTTGATCATCCCGCTGGCGAAGAACGAATCCGAGACCTTTCTCACGTGCTGCATCCGTCTCCAGCATTGTGGGCCGCGTTGGGTCGAAGTGACCAAGCACAGGAGGGCTGGCCAACGCGCGCTTGACCGCCGTGAAAGCCGCATCGTGCTGTGTTGTCCACTGCCACTCAACGCCTTTGCGAAGCAGCTGGCGCAGGGGCTCAGCAGCGGAGGCGATGGAGTCCGAGAAGTCACCGAACTGGTTTGCCAAACCGAGAAAGGACCGCAGGGATGTAAGGTCCGTCGGCGCGGGAAATTCTGCGAGGGCTCGAATTTTCTTGTGGTCGACGGTGAATCCAGAGGCGTTGATGTGGAATCCACAGAAATTGGCGGAAGTGGCGGCGAACATAAATTTTTGCAGGTTCAACGTAACGCCGGCGTCGTCGAAGCGTTGTAGCAGCTGCCAGACTCGCTGCAGATGCTCGTCGTAGCTGGCGGTATACACCAGCACGTCGTCCACGATCTTGCAGGAGTCGGGTAGGCCAGACAAGGCGACGTCGCCGCGTCGGTTGAACTCGTCGCCGCTGGAGACCAGGCCCATAGGCGCGCGACAGAACCTGAATCGGCCCCACGGGGTGATGAAGGTGGTGAGGTCTCGGTGCTCGCGCCGCAAGGGCACCTGAAAGTACCCTTGTAATGCGTCCACCTGGGTGAACCACCGATTGCCGAGGCCCATACTGCTGACAGCCTCCACAGGCGAGCGAACCGGATGTGTAGGCCGGCGAACGAAGCGGTTGAGGCGTGTGAAGTCCACCGTGAGCCGACAGCCGTTTGGCGTGCCGTCTGCCTTGCGCTTGCCGACAACGACGATGGGTGAGCACCAATCTGTCGGGTGGGAGACCGGCTCGATTACGCCCTGCTGCTGAAGCAGCTCCAGCTGCTGTTGTGCCTGGGCGCGATGACAGAACGGCACGGAGCGGGGAGCCGTCACGTTGTACGGCACCGCGTCATCGCGCAGATCGATCCGCATTGCCCCGCCTTTCATCTCCCGGAGAGGACCGTCCGTGGAGAACACACGAGGGAAGGCCGCTATAAGCTGCTCGCTGTGCGCACGTCGGTCCGCCGCTGTTGGCTGAGCTGTGTTGGTCCAGCGCGGGCATTGTTGAACGGCTGCTGGTCCAGCGGCCACCTGCTGCAGGTGCTGTTCGCGAGACATCTGCCGAGGGAACGCCCGGTGCAGTAGACGCAGCTCCACTGCGTCTCGCCAGCAGAGCAGAGCACAGCGCACTGACGGCACCACGTACAGAGTGGAGCGGCAGGATGCATCACCGAGTCGCAAGACTGCCTCGCACGTGCCCAGACACAGCAGCAACTGACCGTTGGCAACACGCAGGCGCGACGACGGTGGGCGCAAGCTACTGGCGGCCACTCCGAGCTGCTTCGCAACCCCAGCGTCAATTACAGACACATCGGCGCCAGAGTCGCATCGCCACTTGATCTCGCGCGGCGCGCGGCCCTCTGCGGAAACGGCAATGTGAACGGCGGTTAAGCGCGTGTGTTTTTGGCCATCAACTACATCACCGATATACGGGCACATATCTAGTGTGTTCTCATCATCAACTTCATCGGCAACATCGGCGACGTCGCGGAGAAAATTATCTCTACGACGGCGGGTACCGAGCTGCGATGAGCGACAGACGCGCGAGTAATGCCCGCGTTTTCCACAGCGACGACACATGCTCTCCGCAGCGCGGCACGGTACTGTCTGGTGGTGCACACCACAGCGGACGCACGGGACGGAGTCATTGCTGTGCGCATGCGCGTTGCACATGCGCGGTTGCAGATGGCTTACAGCGGCGACCTCTGCGCGGGGAGCAGACGAATCAGCCACATCGGGTCCGGTGTTCCGCATGGCTGCAGCGTCCTGGCGGGCCGACTCAGCCGTTTGACATACCTGCGTTGCCTTTTTCAGCGTCAGGTCTTTGTGTGCGACCTGCAGGAGTTGGTGCAGGGCAGCAGAGTCGGCTGTCCCCATCACTAACTGATCGCGAAGACGCTCGTCGCGGCAGGCAGGGCAAAAATCGCAGCTGGCGGCAATTTCTCGCAGAGAGCGCAGAAATTCGCCCACATTCTCGCCGTCCCGCTGACGGCGGGTGAAAAATCGCCGGCGTTCCACCAGCACATTCTGCCGCGACTGCTGATGCTCCTCCAATAGGCGGATACAGGCGGGCAAATCAGCCGTCGCCGGCAGCGTCAGTGAGTGGCGGATGACGCGGCACCACTCGTCGTCCAGCAGTGTCGTGAGCAGCGCTTGCTGCTGGGCAGGGCTCAGGCTATCACTGCCTGACAGTGTGGTGTACGCCAGCACGCGCTCTTTCCAGGAGGTGAAGTCGGCTGCCGATGCGGCGTAGGCCAGACGGGCTGGTGGCTGACAATGAGCCATGGTGTGTGGGGCGACTGCAGGCGAGCTTGCGGGGGCTGCCATTACAAGCTGCTGGCGAGCGAGCTGAGTCACCAACTCTGTGAGCTGGTCCAGCTTCTGCTGTTGTTCGTCTCGCAGCGGCTGCGCCATGTCACTTCGACCCAACGCGGCCCACAATGCTGGAGACGGATGCAGCACGTGAGAAAGGTCTCGGATTCGTTCTTCGCCAGCGGGATGATCAAGGCCGTTGGCAGCTGATCCAGTGTGGGTCGCGATTTGTGTCCGACACCGAAAGCAGGTATGCTGTGTGTGAGTTGGAGATGCTGGCAGTTGTGTGGGCATGTCAGAAATGCCATCAGTATCTGGCTGGCCTCCCCACGTTCAGTGTGGTCACCGATCACAAGCCTCTCGTTCCGATACTGAACGAGAGGCTTGTGATCGGTGACCACACTGAACGTGGGGAGGCCAGCCAGATACTGATGGCATTTCTGACATGCCCACACATTTACTAGATGTTTTTTGTGCTTCTTCTGTTTTTTCTTACTGCCATGTTTCAATTTTTCGTTGTGTGTGCATGATTATATTTGTGTGTGTGTATATGTATGTGTATGTGTGTGTGTGTGTGTGCTTGTGGATGTGTGTATTGTCCACATGTTTGTTTTCCCTAAGCGGCGTGTCTTACCTATTTGTTTTTATGGTTTGTCGTTATTGTTTTTAATGTGCGCTATATAAATAAACGTCAATGATTCACGTTACAAACGTGTACAATACGTACAGCATAAGGCTCAAATGATGCAACTAATTCCTAAATGCCGTTTCTGTAACTTTATTTGTGAGCATGCAATTTTTTTTAGCTCAAGCAAAGTTGGGTTCTAATCAACGCCACCTATATATCTAGATAGTAGTCTACGTGGCATTGGTTCTAATTTTGCGAGTCCATACTGGACATAGAAAAAAGACTATGTTGTCCTTTCTCTAGGAAATGCATGGCCAAACGGAGTCGAAATTGGACAAACTGTAAATAAAAAGACCAGTGTGGCATCCCCGGAGCTATTCACATTACTCAAATATCGATTAAAAATACTTGGTCCGAAGTTAAGTTCAATATTGTACGAAGGCGATGAAATATTTTTAATACATGAAAATTGATATAAATTCCGTGAAATCTTGTTTCAACAATTACCATGATACACGTGTAGAAACGCCCTTTTCTGCAGGGTGACCTTCACAAGGTGACTTGTGCTACTTGGCAGTTGGTGTCCAATAATTTTGTTCATTCTGTGCTTTGGTCCCATTGGTTAGTGTTGTGTTCCTTTGGTTTGTATTTTTCCATTTCCATTCATTTTCCTAAACTACCGTGTTGTTTTACCGATCGTTCTCTCTTTTAAGTGTTCACAATTCACCGGTTGGTTGTTGTATTATTTTGGTTCCGAAGAAGTTGTGAGGATTTTGAGTTGCCTGTAGTCTTGTAATGCAATTTCCAATTCGTTGTATCAAAATTGATATTGGTGTTTATCTGTGCAATTGAATGTGTAATGACTGTTCTTCCGTGCTTGTGTTCGGGGATATCTTGTGTTGTTTTCTAGTAATTGTTTTGTTTTTCGGTCGTGATCCCCGTGCTCGTTGAGTTCGGTAATATTATATTAAGTTATTTGTAGTTGTAGGTGCGTTTGTGGTGGTGGTTTATGGTTGTTTTTGTAAATGGCAAACATAACGTAACTACAGGATCGTTTCTAACCTGGCTGTAAATATTTTGAGCAGCTCAATGCTAAGGCTAGCGCTGAAGTCAGAGGTTCGCGGTTCGAATCCCGGCCCGGTTTTCTATCATCACCTCCGCTTGAGTGTCCGTTTGCCAGAACAATATCTGGCATTTACACAACAGTATATACACATGAATATACTATAATTGGTTAATAATATATTTAGCCAGTATATAGTTCGTTTTATTTTTGTTTAGTTGTCTAGTATCATTGGCGGATACAGGGATGGGGGGCTGAAGCCCCCCAAATGTTTCCATTCAACTTCTCATTCAGATTCACCAAAGGTGGTCAAGAAAGAGTATCTTTTTTGTGGAGTTTGTTGATATAAGCATTATTTCAAAGCATATTCGCGGATAATGCGTTTGCGTTAAAAAGTTCAGGCCCCCCAATCATTCATCCCCCAAAATTGCACTCACTTAGTGAGTCCCTGCCAAATTTGTATATATTTCAGTGATTTTACTGAATGAGTGATGATTTGTTTCGAGGCTCGGGGGGATGACAGCTATCATGCATTAGTGTTCAAAGTTGACTCAGTTGGTCAATTACATGAGACTCTCAACCATTTTATGCCTAGTCAATTACAACACACACATACCTCAATGAAAAGTATATTGCATATAATTGCATACACACACGCACACACGCTTGTGTATTGCCACTTTTTGTTAGGCTGATTTTGACGACAATATAGCCAATAAACTGAACTGAAGAATATAATTGCATATGTATATAACGTGTACCCCGAGGACCTACACCCATATCACTAACTGCCACAACACATCGCCGTGGGCCAATAGCATTGCAATTGCAACGATAGCGCCACCTAGTAACGATATTGCAATACCATCGGCTGCCGCTGATGCCGCTTCGATAGATATCAAAGTCAGTTGAGCCGTTTTCACCGCGTAGTCGTCCGTTCCGCATGTGAAGACACCCGCGTGACGGTTGTGTTTGTTGTTGAGGAAGATGAGTTGGCTGCACGCTCCTTTCGATTGGCTGTCGGTTCTTGTAGGACGCTGGGGCAGGGTGCGTCCGTTGTGTGTCCACACGACACTTCGGTTGGTCGCCATGATGCACTGCAGACGGACGCGTATCCCACGTCGCACCGACAGAGTCATACCGTTTTGACGGTCCACAGTGTGTCGGCTTTTATCGTCATGTCGGCAGAATTTCCTGCCTCTCGTTGGCCAGTGCTTTTGCTTGGGGTCTGCTTTCTCTTGGTGCTGTTGGTAGTGGTGGTTTTCGACAAACGCGTGCATCTGTGCGGCGTGTGGATGTACAACTACCAATCGCGTGAGAAGACGAATTCCGTCCGTTGTGTTCGCGTTGAGCGGTTCGTTCGGCGATGGATACGGTCGATATTCGTAGTGGGCACTGCATCCGTAGACTCCTGCGTCCGAAAGCCGGACGTCCGCAATGTGTAGGCTCCATCGCTTTGCCGCGCGTCTTTCCAGATAACCATCTTCGCTGTCGTTTTTGGTGGAGCGTGGCCAAACCACGACTGGACGACGTCGGGCCAATTTCCAGCCGGGCAGAAGTCGACGGTCGTTGTAGACTAGCCCCAGCAGTCCTTCGCCGGGCGCAGACCATGCTCCAACTCCTCGCGTCGTCAGCAGAGCGCAGGGCAGCGTGATATTATCTCCCAGCTCGGCCATAACTGTCCAACGCACGGTCGACGTCCAATTTTCCGTGTAATGATTGTGATAGCTGTGGTGGACGGGCTGGTCGCATTCGGTCACCTCCAGGCTGGATGATGTGTCAGCTGTGTGCTTGGCGTTGGTGGTTGTGGTGGCGGCGTATGTCACCGCCAGGCTAGCGAGAAATGGCGGAAAGAGAAGCATAAGGACGGATGCGTTCGTTTCACTATGTCGCGTCGTAGACTACCTGCTGTGGCGTGTTAGTCCACACAGCTCCGTGTGTCTGTTTGTGTGTGTGTGTCAGATGAGGGGTGTGATTAAGATAGTTGAAGTTGCAACGTATGCAATGTTGCACGCTCTCGACACACCCCATGTGTGTTTGTGAGCGTCCCACGTGCAGTGGCGACGCTGAAAGGAGTCGGGCTTTGAGTTGCTGAAATTTTCCCAGACCTCTCTTTCCAAAAACTCCTCACCATGAACACTTCGAGTATAGTTCCGCATCTTTTTCCTTAACCCCCATCGCATTAATTCTCACACCGCCACTGTCGCACACGGCTTAATCAGAAGTGCTATTTTTTGACGCGTCTGTGTCTGTGCGCGACGCAGTTCATGTCCACGACATAGACAGGCACGAAGGTATTAGTGCAACATCCACTGCATTTTCGGCAGTGTCTGTCTGTGTGTGTGTGTGTGTAGCAGTAGGTCACGCAACGCAATGTTCATGTGTTTCTTATATCTAGACAGGTCTCTGTGTGTCATTGTGTGTGTGTGTGTAATTGTGTTTGTGTGTGTAATTGATTGTCATTATAGATCGCATCCGCTTGTATTTCACTGTATTGTGTCTGTGTGTGCGTGGAGGACTTTGTCAAGGACTTAGCTTTTTGTGTACTCAATGAATACAATTACATACCTCAATGAAAAATATATTACATATAATTGCATACACATATTTGTCGTGTATTGTTACTTTTTGCTATGCTGATTCTGATGATAATATACTGCCAATGAACTGATTTCAGCAGAATTATCGGCGGGTATAATTGCATATTCATACCCCTACAACCAACTCCAGGATGCCCATGGAGTTTGTCCAAAATGTTAAACGTGTGTATGTTTTTGTTTGTTTGTTAAGATATTTCGTTCGTTCGCTCGTTCACTCTCGCCAACAATCATGTCGAAGATTGGCATCAATGGATTCGGTCGTATTGGACGTCTGGTAGCTCGCGCTGCCGTAGAGAAAGGCGCCCAGGTCTGTATGTCAGTGTGTATCTATCTGTCTGTGTGTCAGTGTGTATCTATCTGTCTGTGTGTCAGTGTGTATCTATCTGTATGTGTGTCAGTGTGTATCTATCTGTCTGTATGTGTGTCAGTGTGTATCTATCTGTTTGTGTGTCAGTGTGTATCTATCTGTTTGTGTGTCAGTGTGTATCTATCTGTTTGTGTGTCAGTGTGTATCTATCTATCTGTATGTGTGTCAGTGTGTATCTATCTGTCTGTTTGTCAGTGTGTATCTATCTAACTGTATGTGTGTCAGTGTGTATCTGTCTGTCTGTGTGTCAGTGTGTATCTGTCTGTATGTGTGTCAGTGTGTATCTATCTGTTTGTGTGTCAGTGTGTATCTATCTGTTTGTGTGTCAGTGTGTATCTATCTGTATGTGTGTCAGTGTGTATCTATCTGTATGTGTGTCAGTGTGTATCCATCTAACTGTGTGTCAGTGTGTATCTATCTAACTGTATGTGTGTCAGTGTGTATCTGTCTGTCTGTGTGTCAGTGTGTATCTGTCTGTATGTGTGTCAGTGTGTATCTATCTGTCTGTGTGTCAGTGTGTATCTATCTATCTGTGTGTGTGTCAGTGTGTATCTATCTGTATGTGTGTCAGTGTGTATCTATCTGTTTGTGTGTCAGTGTGTATCTATCTGTGTGTCAGTGTGTATCTATCTATCTGTATGTGTGTCAGTGTGTATTTATCTGTTTGTGTGTCAGTGTGTATCTATCTGTCTGTGTGTCAGTGTGTATCTATCTGTATGTGTGTCAGTGTGTATCTATCTGTATGTGTGTCAGTGTGTATCTATCTATCTGTATGTGTGTCAGTGTGTATCTATCTATCTGTGTGTGTGTATCTGTCTGTATGTCAGTGTGTATCTATCTATCTGTTTGTGTGTCAGTGTGTATCTATCTGTCTGTATGTCAGTGTGTATCTATCTATCTGTATGTGTGTCAGTGTGTATCTATCTGTATGTGTGTCAGTGTGTATCTATCTGTCTGTGTGTCAGTGTGTATCTATCTATCTGTATGTGTGTCAGTGTGTATCTATCTATCTGTGTGTCAGTGTGTATCTGTCTGTATGTCAGTGTGTATCTATCTATCTGTATGTGTGTCAGTGTGTATCTATCTGTATGTGTGTCAGTGTGTATCTATCTATCTGTATGTGTGTCAGTGTGTATCTATCTATCTGTTTGTGTGTCAGTGTGTATCTATCTATCTGTATGTGTGTCAGTGTGTATCTATCTATCTGTATGTGTGTCAGTGTGTATCTATCTGTTTGTGTGTCAGTGTGTATCTATCTGTATGTGTGTCAGTGTGTATCTATCTGTTTGTGTGTCAGTGTGTATCTATCTGTATGTGTGTCAGTGTGTATCTATCTGTATGTGTGTCAGTGTGTATCTATCTATCTGTATGTCAGTGTGTATCTATCTGTCTGTGTGTCAGTGTGTATCTATCTGTTTGTGTGTCAGTGTGTATCTGTTTGTGTGTCAGTGTGTATCTATCTGTTTGTGTGTCAGTGTGTATCTATCTGTTTGTGTGTCAGTGTGTATCTATCTATCTGTATGTGTGTCAGTGTGTATCTATCTGTTTGTGTGTCAGTGTGTATCTATCTATCTGTATGTGTGTCAGTGTGTATCTATCTGTCTGTATGTGTGTCAGTGTGTATCTATCTGTTTGTGTGTCAGTGTGTATCTATCTGTTTGTGTGTCAGTGTGTATCTATCTGTTTGTGTGTCAGTGTGTATCTATCTGTTTGTGTGTCAGTGTGTATCTATCTGTTTGTGTGTCAGTGTGTATCTATCTATCTGTATGTGTGTCAGTGTGTATCTACCTGTTTGTGTGTCAGTGTGTATCTATCTATCTGTATGTGTGTCAGTGTGTATCTATCTGTCTGTATGTGTGTCAGTGTGTATCTATCTGTCTGTGTGTCAGTGTGTATCTATCTGTTTGTGTGTCAGTGTGTATCTATCTGTTTGTGTGTCAGTGTGTATCTATCTGTATGTGTGTCAGTGTGTATCTGTCTGTATGTGTGTCAGTGTGTATCTATCTGTCTGTATGTGTGTCAGTGTGTATCTATCTGTGTCTGTATGTCAGTAATAAATATATCTTAATTATGGAAAATATACACCAATATAGGCAACAACTAAATATGCAAAATATGATCATATTTAAGTGGTCTTATTGATGACATTTCACTTGTGTCGTATATGTATGTATGCGTGTGTGTGTGTGTGTATGTTAGATTGTGGCGGTCAATGACCCGTTCATCACGCTAGACTACATGGTCTACATGTTCAAGTACGACTCCACTCACGGCCGCTTTCGTGGCGAAGTCAAGGCCGAAGACGGCTGCCTGGTTATCAACGGTGTGTGTGTGTGTGTGTGTGTGTGTCTCTGGCATGTGTCTGTGTTGGTTTAGTTCCGGGGAGTCGGCATTCGGCGACTTTTTGAAAATTGAAAAGATGTGTGTAGGCCTATATGAGATTTAATTTTTTGCGGATCCAGACATATTTGTAGTTTTTTTTTTCGTCCAATATTTTCCGGCCCCTGGTTTAGTTCGTATTTCCCAGTCCATCCATAATCTGTGATTTCTTCCGGTGCTATTTTTGCCCACTTTAGTGTAGCCCCTCTCTTCAGTATAGCTGTGAAGTGTTTAGTAATAGTACAATTTATTGGCATTAAGAATGCTTTTTGGTGGATTAACAAAAAGAGTATTTGATGAGCCACTTTGGGAAGAATATGCGGTAGAATTGGACATTTTGCCCAAATAGGCAAATTCAGCTCGCATAGCATTTGAGGTGGACCAATGTGTATTTGTGTATTTGCGCGCGCATATTATAGGCCAGAAGGTCCACGTGTTCAACGAGATGAAGCCGGAGAATATTGGCTGGAGCAAGGCTGGCGCCGAATACGTGGTCGAATCGACCGGCGTCTTCACCACCATCGAGAAGGCGAGCGCTCATTTGAAGGCCGGCGCCAAGAAGGTGGTTATTTCGGCTCCGTCGGCCGACGCGCCCATGTTTGTCGTCGGTGTCAATTTGGACGCCTACGAGCCAAGCATGCAGGTGGTATCGAACGCCTCCTGTACGACCAACTGCCTGGCGCCGCTGGCCAAGGTTGTGCACGACAATTTCACCATTGTCGAGGGTCTAATGACCACCGTGCACGCGACCACGGCCACACAGAAGACGGTCGACGGACCCAGCGGCAAGGTGAGCTAACGCTTGCTAACTCGAAAACGATGCTCGAAATTATCTCCACCGTAATATCAGCCCAACATTTCCCTAGCGTACAAGAATCTCTACGAAAACATGTTTTTTATTTGTCCTGGAAAAGACGTAGAGGAAATTTTTATGTAGCTTGCAGCTGTATGAATGAATATTGAGTTATAATACCAAATATTGCGTTGTTTGTATTTTTGCTCTTTTCTTTCGTAATCATAGCTATCAAGACTGCTTGCTGCAAACACTGGAAAAAAGGTTGAGAACCACTGCACTAAATTGTTGCACAGAACGTCGCGGTGTTGCGCGCTGGCCGTTCGATTTATGTTCTGTTTTCTATTTTGGTTTTTCAAGTTTTTATGTCAGCATTGTGTGTGTGTTTGTCTGTGTATGTATGTCTATCCGTCCGTGTATGTTATGCAGAACTGGCGCGACGGACGCGGCGCCGGACAAAACATTATTCCGGCATCGACCGGCGCCGCCAAGGCTGTTGGCAAAGTGATTCCGGCCCTCAACGGCAAGCTGACGGGCATGGCTTTCCGCGTGCCCGTTCCCGATGTGTCCGTGGTCGATCTGACGTGTCGTCTCGGTCGCGAAACCAGCATGGACGAAATTCGCGCCAAGGTAAACTAGGTGTTTGCGTTTTGCATTTGTTTCGTGGACAAATTTGTGTTTGGCAAAAAATGGCGTGAAAGCAGCTATCGTTCTGTTTTTTCAAACTATTTTCCCCCGTTGTGTATTAAGGTGAATTGTAAGTTTTATGAATGAATATTGGGTAAAAAAGTTATTGCTTCGTTGTTTTTCATATAGCTATCAAAGACACACAATAGCAATAGAAATGAATGAGTAGATTTGTGAACACTGAATTGGAGGATTTCATTTTGTGTTTTTCCAATTGTCTTGACCCAAATGTGCCGTCGTTCTGTTAGAGGTTTTATACTGGGCGCGTTTCTTGCCAAGTCTTATCGACTTAAAATAATGTCAGTATATAGTAGGATATATATACAAATGGGAAACAGTTAAACAGTTAACACGTGCACAAGTATCGCGAAATATCTTCAATACGGGCTGGTGCGATATTTGTCAAAGTAAATTATAAGTGAAAGTCATATTATCTTGTGTGTGATCTTGTATTTCTTGTGTGATCATATATCTCTCACGTTTGATCTCATTTCTCCTGTGAGTGATCATATTTCTTGTGTGTGTGTGTGATCGTATTTCTTATGATAGTATATCATGTTTGGTATCTTGTGTGATCCTATGTCTCTTGTGTGTGTGTGTGTGTGTGATCGTATTTCTCTTGTGTGTTTGATCGCGTTTATATTATTTTAGGTACGCGAGGCGGCCTCAGGTGCCATGAAGGGAGTGTTGGCCTATACGGATGAACAAGTGGTGTCGTGCGATTTTATTGGCGACACGAATTCTAGCATTTTCGACGCGCAGGCGGGCATTGCCCTCAACAGTACGTTTGTCAAGCTGATTTCATGGTGAGTGCTCTTCTGGGTGGCAAAAAGGCAAATTACATAATTTCATCATTATGGTGATAAATTACAAGAACTTCGCTTTGAAAATCGCGTGTCAGCTAGATATACTCAACTAGTATACTGAAAGTATACTATACTATACTATTGTTTTTCACTTATGAGACATTATTAAAATACACATTAATTATGCTGTTTTGTTTGATTCACGCTAATTTGTATTTATTTTCTTTTAGGATTCATTGTCAGACGAGGAAGGTTTTAAAAAACTACAAGAGATTGAAAAATTTTATACCTTACTGAAGCCGAGACAAATTTTGTGAAAATTCAAATTGTGTGTGTGTGTGTGTGTGTGTGTGTGTGTGTGTGATAGGTATGACAATGAGTACGGATATTCTCATCGCGTTGTGGATCTGATCAAGTTCATGCAGACCAAGGACTAAACGCCAATTATATATATATAACACAAGTTTAACCGTTTACTCAATACAGGGTTCAATATATTGTATTTCTTCGGAATTTCACTGTATTGCTTTGCTTCGGAAACTATCTGAAATTGTTATTTCTGTTTTTTTTTGCAATAATAGTAGGTGTTTGTGTGTGTGTGTGTGTCGTTCGTTTGCTTGTTCGTTGGTCGGTTTTCGATTAGCCGAGTGGTAATATTGCTAGTCTGGGCTGGTTTCGCGCTTCGTGTGTGTTTGACGGCGTAGCCATGGTGCATGTTTCTGACGTTAAGAGGCAATATACTCCAGAGTTGAACGTGTCTTTTCTGTTCTGAGGTATTGCCTAAACATGAAACTATACTCGAAATGTTCATGGTCAAAGTTTTTGGGAAGCTCAAAGGGGCTTCAGTCTTTCAATCTGTTCCACTTGGCGGTTTATGAGTCAGTTTATGAATTATGTCCAAATGCTCGTTAATAGACAATTTCCAGCAAGGAAGAACTGCCTGGGTGGTTCAGAGATGAAAAGAATGGGGAAATGTATAGAAACCAGGGTCTCGAAGTTGCGGTATGTTTTGGTCATATAAGCTGGCTACGAGAGTTTAGAGTCCCGGGAACTTGTCTTAGGACTTTCTATAATTACGTATTTGAACACAACAATGGAGAAGGCTATATTCGTGCTGTCATTTTGCAAGGACAAACTCTCACGGCGCTGGCTGGCACACAGAAAACTGCACGACTGTGAGCGCACTAGAAACCCGCCCTAGGGCAATTGGTCTATCCGTCAAGAAACGAACTCAACCGTTTCACATCGCCAGGGAATCGAACCCGGGACCTCATGCATAGAGCGTGTTTAAACCACTCAGCTACGAGGCGAACTTGACCTCTGAATTTAGCTAGTATGTATCTCAGTTAATCTGTGACGGAGGTGGTGTGATCAGTGGCGACGCCAAGGGAAGAACACTTGGAGGGGCTGAAGGACCCAAAAATGTGCCAAGCCGCCCATTGTTTTCCATAGAAATTTCTGATCACGAACATTTGGAGTGAAGTTCCTCATGTTTCGCCAGGCCCCCACATCTTTTTCCTCTGTCCCCGACCTGAATAATCCTGAATCGACTTACATGCGTGTATTTTTCGCGCACGGTAAAACAATGACAAAATCGTCGTTCACAAAGTCAACATTGAACACGCATGCAGCTGACATCTGCACTGATAGAATTCCGGATGAATTTTGCTCGACTCAGCTTCGTGATTATTTAGATACTTGGGATTGCGAAACATTCATGTTTGGTGTCATCAGAGTCTGTGTCATTCGGTGTCATTCGAATCTTGTGAATCACATGGCGTCATTCGAATCTTGTGGACGGTGGTGACCCTTCTTGTCTGGCTCCGTACTGGCGATGGTTGAATATGGGCGGAGGCTGCAAAACGCTCTCCAGATCGAGCACGGGGAACAAATGCTCCATCGTAACGGTGAAACCGTTCTGTCGTGCCACATTGATCACCATCTGGGAGACGGGGCTCAATGAACTGTCTACACACACACACACACACACACACACACACACGTGTAGTTTGTCGTATGAAGAAACACTAAAGGTGGTTTGTTGCCATCTTTAGAACAACGTAGGCTAAGAGGCGACTGGATTAAAGATTTCAGACATAGAATAGGTATGCCAAAACTAGATAGAGTGAATTGTAAAGTTTGGGATAATTCAGGCAAGAGGGGTCATGGGTAAAAACTGATAAGGACTAGATGCTTAAGAGATGTTAAGAAGTATAGTTTCCCATATAGTTGTGCTGACATCTGGAATCAGTTAGGGGAAAATATTGTGGGAGCTTAAAGCGTAGGAGCACTTAAAGAAAGACTGGATAGTGTGAAACATTGGGAATTTCAGGGAAGATAGATTAGAGGGTTGGTTGGAGACAGGACAGCACGAGCATAGCTCATCTATAGTAAACAAATAGCTGAGTACACAAATATTAGTTTTAATTTTGCTTGATTAAGTGACCCATTACCTCTCGATGACATCATAAATGAGATCACTTGAAAATGATCATATTTTTTTAGTTTTTTTGCATATATTAAGACGTATTTAATCATTATGTTGTATTTATAAGGAAGATGTTCTCAAATATCAACGCAATATTTTCAAAAAGAATTGATTGAAATTAATTGAAATACAAGCTTGAAAATGGCGAAGTGAACACAATTATGATATGTTTTAAGCGCGTCCATCTATATTCATCGAACATACTTATGCCATATTGATTTTGTGGAGGTCAACACAGGCTTGGAGTTTGTGAATATTTTTATTGGGGGGGAAGGGTGCTTAGAGGAGGCTTGGCACATTTTAGGGGGAGCTTTAGCCCCTCCTAGCCCCACCTTGGCGCCGCCACTGCTCGTAAATGTTTGTAATTAACACACACACACACACACACACACACACACACACACACACACACACACACCTAGATTGGTGCAGTTCATTGGCTCGATATAGGCGGCCGCTGGAAGCTGTGTGTTTCGCTCGGACTTCACCAGCAAGGCCAGGTTCAAGCGAGTGTTTTGCGCGCTGGCCGCGTAGGTGGCGCTAGAGTGACGGCGGCGGTGTTGAAACACTGGCGCGCGCATAACACTCATCGTCAGCCAGCCGGTGTAATTGGCTGCTACTCTGAGGCGGTCGAGTGTGATTGCTGAATGCGTCGCTCCTGAGACGATAGAAAATGATAGAAAATCAGTACGGTCAAAATGGAATAAATGCTTATTGGACCTATTGAAAACGGGTGAATTCAACGTGAAAACATCTTTACAAAATCTTCTTTTTCTAATGCATCTAATCATTTTTATCCAATCAGTTTTGTATGAGAAACAATTGAATTAGTTTTGCAATGAATTCAGGAAAATTCAGTGGAAAATGGTGATTCATTTGTAATAATTTGTGTGCAGCAAAAAAGCATCGTAACTCCGTAGCCCAGCGGTTCTTAACTGGAAGTATTCATAACCTTTTGGCAGTATGACTTTTTTCTTATTTTTATGACAATTTCTGGGCACTATGTCTTAATTAATTTTCCGTATTCAAAGTACAGTAGAGTCAAGCGATTGAAATACTCGTCGATCAGGATGACATACTGGCAAATGATAGGCTTGGCGATAATTATTTGAGCGGTCAATTGAAGGGGATATGGAAGCATATTCGGCAATCAATAGGTGGTATGGAACCCTCAAAAGTTGAACAATCTCTACTGTAGCCAATATTGTTCTAATTCTGAGATGTTTACTATTCCGATTCCGATGAATCTACGGACCGAGCATAAGACAATTGGATTATCATATATATGGCTAGTCTGACCTGAAATTTCATTTGGTCCGCCTGACGAAAGAAGAACCAGAGAAATCTTCAACGTGCTCGTTTCGAGTCCATCGAAGTCGCCATTCTGACATTCGCATACACATACACACACACAGACACACACACACACACACACACACACACACACACACACACACACACACACACACACACACACACACACACACACACACACTATATAGACAGATACTCAACTTTGGATGTTTTATGCTAAATCGAATCGGAATTATTAGAAAATATTTATTGATCCTTTGTTAAATTCAAATTCAATGTTCTACTTGTATAATTGTGAAAATAAAGTGATATCTGATCGAACTGAGTTTGTCTGGAACGCGACGACTGTACGGAACGTTTGTGAACGAGTGGTGCTCGATCACAAAAGGGTTGGGAACCGCGAAACTTACTTGAGTATCCAGAGGTCGTTTGTAGATCCTCAGAAACGCGCCCGTTATCGGATGACGACGAACGTACATGAAAAAGTTGTCGAACACCATAGAAAGACTGTTGTCTCCTAGATGTTGCCTCAGGCGTTGGCTGTTCACTGTTTCCTCTGAATAATTCCAACCAAGCATACACACACACACACACACACACACACACACACACACACACATACACTTCAGGTATCCAACATTGGAGAAGAGCATATAAAAAGACTATAGTTTCATATGCTAAATCTGAACCTGGATTCGATCGAGCAACAAGGGTTTGGTAAGCAGGGCGTAGATTAGTGTCGAGGCTCGGGGGAGATGACAGCCATCATGCATTAGTGTTCAAAGTTGACTCAGTTGGCCAATTGCATGAGACCCTCAACTATTTTCGGCCTATTCAATTACAACACACACATACCTCAATGAAAAGTATATTGCGTAATATAATTCTTCACATTTTCATAATTTCTTACATTTTTGTGTATTGTCATTTGCCTTTTACGCTGATTTTGATGATAATATACTTAATACCCCCATATCCCCCAGGATCTACGCCCATGTTGGTAAGTCAGTTTCAGGGGTTCGGCGGTTTGGTTCACCCACTCGCGTATGATTCGTGAAGTCAAGCTCTGCTTGGTCATCATTGGCTGCAGCTAATCACGCCACATCACTTGGCATTGATATATGTGCTGCAAGCACATATATCAATGTACCTGAGGTACGTGAGGTACCTGAGGTAAACTCGTGGTTCCCTTACCTTCACAGCTCTGGTGGAAACTATGCGCTGACACTGGTTGGGGATGAGTGTCCTCAGACCAGTCAAGTTCATCCGTTCCATCCACCAGGTCGGTAGCCCGAGAATCATTGTTCGTTTCGTGTCCAGGATTGAGCGGATGATCAACCGATGTCATAACACGACTGTAGATGTTGTTCAGTTGCATTTCACGTCTATGGAAGGACAGATGTGAAAAAACAACTGATGAACATCGAACTCGCAAAATAATAATAGAATAACGAACGAGCTGAAAGGGTGACAATGCAGTTGTGCCCCTCAAGCAATCAAGCTCTTTGAAAAATATACAACAAAGTGTTTGATGAGAGATGCCATATTATAAAATTGATCTTATCTTATATGTATTTGCCGCATTTTTACTTCTTATTACTGTTGTTATTTGTATATATGTTCTTTAAACATATTCTAGTTTCTTTCTTTAGTTAAGAGGATGGAAAACAAGCCTTTTTGGCCCATTTGCCTTCGGATTTTCCTTCAATAATGTCGAGTTTTAGTGTTTATATCCATGTGTGTTTAACCAGTTTGCCAGTGCCAGGCTGTAAATAGATAAATAAAAAACTGAAAAAACTGCGGCCAATGAGACTGGATACAATGGAATTTCACTGAAAAAAAAGTTCTCAAAAAATTGATTGATTTGTATTTATATCCGATTGACAGTGCGTTTGAGCACCATTAAACATTGTTCTAGAACAAGCACACATCCACATAATATATTATAATTATTTTTATTGCATATATACCAACAAGGAAAAGCAAAAATAGCTCAAGCGTACATGAAAGCACAGAGAATCAGACCAAGTCCTTCCTGATTAATTAAAGAAAGGAGATTTGAAACAGTTCAAGTTTAAAATGTGTTTAGTCACTGTAATTTAGCCTTTTGATTATATAATTTAATTAGACTACTCGATTATTTCTTTAATAAATAATATACCATAATAATATTAATGATATAACCGACCTGCTATATTTTTAAATAAAAAATAATGCTTATGACAAATGTTTGATGTATTATCGATAGAACTCGACGTCAAAACGCCCGTGATAAAATATTTTTGCTTCTGTTGAATCACACACACACACAAACACACACAAACACACACAAACACACATACACACAGAGCACAAGAGCCTGTCCGAGATCTGAGGTGTTTGAACGTAACCGTCGGAAGGGAAAACACAATGCCCAACCAAAAACAGAATGCGTTCATTGAAAAGTCCGTTAAGCTAGACATCAGCGCTTTCACAAACAACAGCTCGGGAATGAATAGCCTCTGAACGTAACGAGAAAAACGTTGGGTGTTTGAAAAACAATTTTTAAACTGTCTCCGAAGAGACGAGTGGCGTGTGTCGGTGTTTCTTTTCAGTGTGTCTTGTGTGTATTGTCTCCAACTCAGTGATGTGGAATAAGTAGATGAACAAGCTATACAAAATAGCGTATAAGACGAATATTTCGCGTTAGCACAGTTGTTCCAAACATGTGGTACGTCAGGGCCCTGCATGTAGTACGCCAACACTTCAGTGGTCATTAACAAATTTTTCATTTTTCACTTCACAAAAATGTTCAGTGTCTAAAACAAGATAATTTGGCAACAATTCGCAAATGTTACCAGATGCCAGAATGTTACAGCGGCTTAGCGTTCAATTCAAATTCAGTATTCTACTTGTACAATTATTTAGATAAAGTGATATCTGATCGAACTAAGTTTAAATGGAACAAGGTGGTACGCGGAACCTCGTGAAGTGGTACTCGATGACAAAAAGTTTGGGAACCACTGCATTAGCTATTACACTCTCTGACATAAACAGGTTGAGCTAAAAAGAAAAAAATTGCATTTATAAGTATCTCAATACATCCTTCAGGTAAAAAATGATATATTTTTGGGCTTCTCGGAATGAAATTGTATGATTTGCATTTCACTACCGCTATCATGAAAAATTGCTGTCATAAACAAAACAAAAATATTATTTACGCGTAATGAAATTCTCATTTGTCATTCACAAATTTCTAATTATTTCCACCATATTTTCCAACGTTTTACGCACGTAAATGACATATGAATTACCGAGCTATGCTGCAACTAAAACACGAAATGCTAGGGTAGAAATTAATGGCACAAGCAAAAATCTTGGCAGAAAAAAATGATGAGCAAAATCAGACAGATGCGTTGACACTTGAAATGATTTAAAGAATATACAACCTCAACGTTTTGAGCGAATTATAAAGCCACAGACAAGCTAGGCAATAAAGTACTAGAGATAGTTTTTAATTTGGGGATTATATTTGATTTATCGCATATTTCTGTCTATTGTTTATTCATTCGTTATCTTGACACCTAAACCCTTTACTTTTCGAACTGTCTTTCTCTCTACATCTTTTGGGCGCTTCCGGTATATGGGGCCACCTTAGGGTGGTAATAGTGCTTGCACTCTTCCCCCATGCTACTGGATTTTCCTATTATCAATTATTTCCTATTGTTATTTCTGGATTTTGATTAGATAATCATAACGAAAAGTGCAATCACTCACCTCATGGCTCGCATTCTGATAGTTGAATCAGTGTCTTGCCATGCTGGATGGGCACCGTGTTGACGACGTGATGCAAGACCACCGCATGAGACAGCCAATGTGAACAGCACCAACAGCAGCATCATTCCAAGAAGTCGATCCTGAATCAGAGACAGTGATGTAGCGTAACTCGGAGCGGTTATTCGGACGAAAGGAAGGGCTCTAAGTCTCCACGCCGTTTGTTTGTCAAGTAGGCAAAGCTCAGAGTTGCTTCGACTGTCGTCCAACTCCAATTGACCTCTTGTGCACGTGGATGCCGCTTATATACGGCGCGCCAGTGTGGGACAGGTGGAGTCAGTGGGCCGATTGTGGAGCCAGGCGAAGCGCCTCCCCTTGGCTCCTCCTGCTTCTGGCTCAGACACTCAGGAAGGCCAGGTGACGAGCAGGTGACGGCATAGGACAGTGTAGTTGTTTGTGAGAATCATCGGGACATCGTAGCCAATCAAGCCGGCGTCAGACCAGTAGTTTTTTTAGAAATAGTAAGCTCTGGAAGTTGATAGTTTTGATCGGCGGTCACAAGAGGCTTGAAATATAGGTATAGTAATTGTCCACAGGTATACTTCTCACCTGTGATACTAGAAATACTAGCAACTAGAAAGGTCAAAACTTGCTGCGACCTAAGATAATATGCACTACTTACACACACACACACACACACACACACAGTCCAAATCTGCAAATATCCAGTTCAAATTAGTACGTTGTAGAGTACAAATCGTTATGAACATGTACCGGTTTAAACGTCAAATTATAGAAATATTGATTTACGAGATTGATTTATGATTGATTGATTGAACTATTGATTGAATTATGATCGTATTGATTGATTGATTGATACATTGATTTATGATTGATTCTCGTATATTGCATGCGGCGATATCCATATAGGTGGAATCCAAATATTCCAAATAAGTGTCTTATAGAACAATGTTTGTCAACGTGGGCAAATGATCCCCTTGGGGGGCCACGGGATTCTTTTGAGAGACCATGAGACTAAATTAAAAACATGAGGGACTACCATATTTTTTCAGGGGCCAGGAAAAAGTTTATTCCATGAATATTTTCGATGTTGTACATTTCAATCTTGTGATCCGCCGATGTTTGTGTGCTCACTCTAACCATACACAAGGTCGTGGCGTTGTTTTGATGGTCAGTGGAAATATTCACCGACTTACATCAGCTCTGGAGAAGTAGCGACGCGATTATCCATGTGTGTATGGAGCTACAGGGACTTTTAAGAGGGCCACTGACTGTTTCTGGAGGGCCACAAGAACTCGCATTGTGTTGAAGGGGGCTATGACAAGAAAAAAGTTGAGAAACAATGTTCTAGAAGAGACGCTATAAATATGTTTCTCTTCTTTTGGAAAAAGGAAGGCTTTTATTCGCTGACTGGTGGCCAGGGCGTAGATTTGTGTCGAGGCTCGGGGGGATGACAGCCATCATGCATTAGTGTTCAAACTTGGCTCAGTTGGTTAATTACATGAGACCCTCAACTATTTTCGGCCTATTCAATTACAGCACACTTAGCTCAATGAAAGGTATATTGCACATGATTGCATACACATTTATTTGTCGTGTATTGCTACTTTTTTGCTATGTTGATTTTGATGACAATATGCCCAATGAACTGAACTCAGCAGAATTCTCGCGGGGTATAATTGCATATTCATACCCCCCGGCCATTCTGATCCCCAACTATACTGAGTGTGTCAACATTACTTAGTATAGTTGATTGACGAATTATATTCAATAGGCTAGGCGAGTCGAAATGATCGAATCCCACCACTGAAATGAATCATTGTAAATTGTGGACGCGATCACTTAGATCGATAATTGACCAAGTGACGAACTTATTGCTCATAAGTGGAGTCCAATCTTCAACAAACCAAAGTCTAATCCCTAAGAGGATATAAAAGTTTGATGTTCGGAACAAAGCGAGCGAGCAAACTAAGCATTTTATCTTGTGTTCATGGACGTAGATCATGGGAGGTATGGTGGTATATATACCCCCGACAAATTGGCTGGGAGGTATGAAAATGTAATTATACCCCCCGATAATTCTGCTGGGCTCAGTTCAATGTTTATATTGCCATCAAAATAATCATAGCAAAGAGTAACAATACACGACAAGTGTGTGTGCAATTTTATTGTAATTTTATGCAATATACGAGACAATCTAGCCCGTACTTTTCATCAAGGTGTGTGTGTGTTGTAATTGATTGGGCCTAAAATGGTTGAGGGTCTCAACCAATTGACCAACTAAGTCAACTTTGAACACTAATGCATGATGACTGTCATCCCCCCGAGCCTCGACACAAATCTACGCCCTTGATTGTGTTCTCAAAAAATTATCAGACACAAGACATCGCAAAATGCATAATCTGTCAAAAATGATCCATTATTTTTTGCTTCAATAGGACGACAAGTTGTTTAGCTTGCATTGGTATTTCCCCTAGTAACTTTCCCCGAGTTCATCTTGATTAACATGATATTTTAATCGGAGATGAATACAATCACGGATTAACATTTAGCTTAACGTGACCAGAAACGAATTTTATGTGTGAATTCATGAAAATACGGTCAATTTCAAAAATTTCAAATGATATGGTGTATTTTGAAATTTGAAATAACCTTCTTTGACGGAAAACTCTCGCTATACATGCTATCATAATCATAACATAAATTCTTTGCCCTCTCACCGAACTTCTGACTTCTGAATTAACTTCTGAATGATACAGTTTTTTGGACTAATTTCCATTGCAATTTTTCTATGTGAAAACAATGATTGAATTTATACACGCAAAGCTTGAGGAAAAGTGATCGAAAACAATTGAAATGTGCTGATTCATCGCCGCATCCAACTGCTATTTGACCCGTCGAGACGAGTTGAGACTGTGCGACAAAATCTTGTGCGACAACGCCCACAAACTAAAGTGCTGAACAAGCAAACACCAGCCAACACACAACTGAAAATAACACTCGGCTACGACGCTGACACGCACGCACACACACACAGACAGACAGATCATCGGGTGTAGACAGACAGTTCCGTCTGGAGTACAAGATAGCTCAAGAGGACGGAATTTGTCGCCAGCATAACACACCTCCTGTCTGTAAATCTGTCTGTATGTCTGTCGCTCGAAATCAACCACTTTGTGCGTTTAGCCTTTTGATTTGATAATTTCATTTGATTCGTCGTTTATTTCTGTTGCCTCTTGCTATATTAGCTTTCATCTTCCTGATTAAAGCTTATACTTCTCTGACTCTAATTATTAATTCTCGAACTTTCTTTCTCTCTACATATTTCAGGCGCTTCCGATACATGCGGCCACCGCAGGGTGGTAATAGTGCTTGTGCACTCTGTCCATGCTACCAGATTTGCCTATAATTAATAATAATAAGAATAATAAACATCAGCATCACTCCTCTCTATGTGAAAATAATCTGAGCCTGGTTCTCAATGGAGGGTACAAGGATTCTTGTGAAAAAACTGAAGAAAATGCATGTTTAATCTTTGCTTTATATAACCTCCTGAGAAATAGAAACTCAAACGAACTTTGGGCTGAATAAAAGAATATCGAATAAAAAAAGTTTTGATATTAGACAGCATTTGCATTTAAACTTTTTCATGTAACTATCACTGTTATATATGAATAAAATTAGTTACATTTCCATTGAATTAGACAAATAGCGATGCGCCCCTCGTTGGTCCACACATTCTCAAACAATCTCATCATGAAATCAACCTTGCAGTCTGAACCGAGACAATAATTAATATAGCTTGTCTTTCGATCATCCGAAAAAGCATCTGGACGGATGGAAAATTTGATGAAGTAGTTTGTGTTTGTGTGTGTGTATGCACGTCTGGACGAATGCACACATTCGTGCGATGGGCATTATCCGTGAAAAAATGAGGCATACAAATAACTATTGTCAAGTGCACAAATGTCTATATCGCCAGACATAGCAATAGAAAAAGAAAATACCACAGATGCGCAATAGACACAGACACAAAAAATCACAGAAATATAGGAATCGTATTGCTTTTGGTATGCATACATGCGTCTATGCCACAATGTCTATCTATCTATCTGTCTGTCTGTCTGTCTGCGTCTGAATGTCTGCCTGAGAATGACACGATATATGTGTCTGATCGAATGTCCTAGTATGCGTGCGTGTCGCTGATTCAAGTGCAAGAATAGACACGCTTGACGCTGAAAGCAACACTTTTTTCATACTCCCAAGTTCCAATTGCATCATTTTCTTTTCGATGACAAAAATCCCAGCGCCAATATATTGCAGTTGGCATAGAATATTCGTGAAACTAATAATTCATTGAATAATCTAATATAATATTCAATTAAAAACTGTTATCGTTAATAAGTGGAAAATAACTTGAAGTGGTAATAATTGTTATTAATTAAAGAGATTCAATATACATCTCGCTGGGATTAATTTGTAGTCCTTTTACTGTTATGATTAATTACAGGCAAATCTAGTATAGTATGGTAAAAGTACAAGCACTATTACCACCCTGCGGTGGCCCCATGTACCAGTCCTGTCCTGAATTTTCCTTGCTACGATACTTCGTTGATCTTCCATTGAAAAGGTTAAAGGTCGTAATGAAATCAACTGGAACTTTTGACAATTTACAATTAGTAGGGGTTTGGATCAGGACAGGTATATTATTTAGAGAACTTTTTCGAAGAAAGTATCACCTTGCATATTTAGTGATATTTTAATTATACAGTGGAACCTTGGAATACGAATAAGTTAGTATACGAGTACGAGTAACTTAGAATACGAGCATTTCAACTCGTAAAACTGGATTTAGAGTACGAGCGATTAATTAGAATACGAGCAAATGTGTGGAAAACATCCGCGTATGACTGTTTTGAAAGTCAAGGAAGAGTAGAGACAGGTGATAGCAGAACTTTCACCAGGGTAGTAGGATGTAAAAAGGACACCATTCCTTGTATTGAAATTAAGAAGGTCTTGAAAAATCGGTAGGAATTACAAGATTTGATTGAAAAGCGTCATCCTAATAAAGAAGTGTCTGGCCGAGCAGTTAACTTGTTTAATGAGAATGAACTATCACATTTTAGAGACATGCTAAAACCCAGGAAAAACACCCCCCACACACACGCACGCACGCACCAGGTAAGCATCGTTGGACTCAAAAGACGGCAAAGTGATTCTGAAGGACAACCTGGTCCCAGTGAAGTGAACTTCACAAAAATAAGGAGAGTTGAGAGTTCCTCTGATTCAGAGGACGCTCTCTCCCCAAAGTAACACCACTCCTCCCCACCTCCACTTCAAGCCCACTAAGTCGTCAATTTATCAACACTAAGGTAAGTTTATGTCGATACAGTTGTATTGTTTGAGTAATTTAATAAATAAGTTTTTTCCAATACTTTTATACGTGCATACGTTTTATTTTTATTTTTTGGGTCTGGAACGAATTAAATGGAACTCCATTAAATTCAATAGGAAAATTTGTTTTAGAATACCAGTAATTTGGCTTACGAGCTCGGTCCTGGAACGAATTAAACTCGTATTCCAAGGTACCACTGTACTAATAATAGCAAAGCGCCGAGTTCAACGGTTGATACCTCTTGTATTATATCTCAGTACAGTGGCGGTGGCAGGATTCTTCCTCTGGGAGGGAGGCTGAGGGGGCTAAGGAAAAGGATGCGGGGGATTAGCGAAGCATGAGGAACTACAGTCGCATGGTCAATGTTCATGGTCATGGTTTAAGGGGATCAGGAAAGCTTGATAATTTTTTTGGGGAAGCTTTAACCTATATAAGCCCCCCCCCCTTGGCGCCGCCACTGTCATAGTCAAAATAAAGCCTTTGGAATCTACGTATGCGTAAAAATAACAGGGGCAAATTTGTTATTGCGTCCAGCGAGCCGGAATCATCCAACTCATCAACCGATGACGTTGATGACTCGATGTCAACTTTCAGTGTCAACGGACAAATTTGTGAGATGACCGATAAGGCTGTTGCACTAGTTTTTCTCGGTCAAATGACCACGACGAGCTGGAGGAATCATTGGAAAAATGAGGATGACGGGCGTGGAAAACGCAGCCGTTGACCTCGCTGAATGTCTGGCTGAGTGTCTGATTTTAGTCGGTCTCAGTCGTTCACCTCGAACACTGCTCCCGTATCGTCCGTCATCACAAAGTCAATGACATTGTGCTTTGACCGAGCAAAAGCGAAAAAACCACGGCTGCAAAAGTTTTCGGCGAGTATTTGGTAGCGAGACGGTGGGTCAATCACACACCACACAACTGAACTGACAAACTGCAAGGTTAAAGGCCTCAAGTGGCAGCTGCAACACGGCAAAAAACTGAAGTCTATTAACACACAAATAAGATCCGTGCAGTTCGCTGCCACCGCAGAGCCGACCCTCTCCACGATATGGCGCCACAAAGATGGAAGACGTATTAAAGAGGGCCTCCTCACCAGAATGCATGACACAACACATGACTGATATCTGGTACCTATTTACTGCTGGGTGGACAGGGGCTGTTGGATTAAAGAATTCGCCCGAAGAAATTCTCCTCCGCCGGGGTTCGAACCAAGGACATCCCGTTTTTGAGGTGGGTGTGCTACCACTACACCAGGTTGATGCTAAATGTGTAAGGATTCAAGAGCATTAGATTGAGAAAATTTGATTTAACGAATTTCTTCCAGTCCCTCGCCTCCTGCAGAGGCAGCACATTACATTAGAACGCTAGACCTAACCTAACCTAAAATTTATGAAAAATATAGAAACGTTTTTGTTTGTTTTTTTATAAATTAGCGTTTTTAATGATCTTGAATCCTTACACATTTAGCCTAGACCCACTACACCACGGAGTCCAACAAACGAATCAACGATGTCATGAGGGGTCGTGATCGGAATCAGACGGCATGTCGACTATTGCAGCTATTCCGATACATGGTTCACGATGATTTTCGATACATTTCAACTGTTCGATTTCCGAGACACGAAGCTCTAGAGCCGTGCTCTGTAACCTATGAGAAATTCCTCACTGATAAGTAATGAAAGGGTTGTCAAGTGGGAAATTAAACGCCGGACAAAAAAACAAATGTGTGTTTTAATCAATCCGATTTCGTTTGTTTTTGTTTCTAGTGATTTGTTGACGTTTAATCTGGTGGAACAACTGACTTTATTGCATTTATTAGCACTGTTGTAGAAAATTAAGAGTTGGCTCATTAAGAAGTGGAAAATAAGAGAGACAAAATTACGGTCTACTCCCCTAGAGTCAACAGAGTCCAATGTATCCCACTACAAATCATTAATGTTGTTGGTGTCTTGAACACAGTGGTTCCGAACCCGTTGTCTGGTCAGGCTTCGCCCTGCTACTGGTAACCATGTAAGTTCAGTAAACCAGATTCATGGTCGAGTCGTCGGCGACTAAACCGGCTCCCCCACTGTTCTGCAGTGAGAAGGGTGGCTAGACACCCTACAGGAATATAGACAAAACCTGTTCCAAGGGCGGATGAGCTATTTGATAACCAACGGCCATCTAGCTGCTCCCATTCTGCAAACGTGTATTCAATTTTCTGTTTGTGCCTACTCCTGCTCGCTACGTTGTTTCTGTCTGTTGTGTTTTCTCGCGTCTGTGCATAAATATGTGCGCTATATTAAATATGTTGTTGCTGTTGTTGTGGTGGTACGCGCACCACAAGCTGGGAGCATTCAGGCAAAATTGCATATAACACTTTATCACAAGACATGATTTTCGATGTGTTGTCAGCAAAGTAATGTCCCTCATTGACCAGCTGATGGAGAAGAAGCAGATACAGTCCTCTCATTGAGATATTTCTCCAGCTGATTTATGTGTTCTACTAGTACAATTATATGTGAATATAGCGATATCTGATCGAACTGAGTTTCTCTGGAACCAGGTGGTACGCGGCGATTGTACGCAGGACCTCCAAGCTGTACTCGATCACTAAATGGTTGTGTTACAAAAAAAGAGGTCATAGACTTGGATTCTGCGCATTTGACAAGCGCACTGTTGCTAAAAATCAAGTGATTGCATGCCGCTGAAGATTGCACACACACACACACACACACACACACACACACACACACACACATACATTTTTGCAAAGGCTTGGTGTGCACAGTTGCGGCGCCAGGATTTTTACGATGGGGGCTGACGGGGGGCTAAGGAAAAAGTTGTGGGGGCTTGGCGAAGCATGAAGAGCTACACTCGAACGCTGACTACATAATATTATAATGAGGGACTGGGGCACACTGATTCAGTCCTCGAACTTGAACCAAAACTTTAGGACTTCATTTACAGTGGTAATAAATATTAATGTCCATGATTATGATTCTTAGGGGGAGCTTAGCATATTTTTGGGGGGCACCGGCCACCCCAGGCCCCCTTTGCGCCGCCACTGGTCGTCCAATCAGTATAGCACGAACAAAAACACCAGCCAGATTGGGACACTGCACATTGTACAGATTGGAAATTTGTTGTACGGTCGCGTCGCACGTCGCACAAGAAAAGTCAATGATTAACAGATTACTAGATAAGTCATTTTATATATGTGTGTGCGTGTGTGCGTGCGACAAATGAGCGAAAAATTATTTTCAATCTACTAAAAATAAGTATGAAATATGTTGTGAGGAAATATTCTATGATCAGAAATATGATCAGATTGCACTTGCAATTGTATTCAGACAAAAAAACGGCATATACAAGAGCATTGAAGCGAGAATATATTAAACTATAGCTTATAATATACGCTGTCCAAGATATGATTGAATTTCAGTCAAGATCATGCTTGAACACTGGCGGATTCAGAGGGGGACTCAGTGTGCTCAAGCCCCCCCCCCCCCAAATGTTTCCATCATGACCAAGATAGAATTTGTTGATATAAGCATTATCGCAAATCATATTCGCACATTGTTGTATTTGTGTAAATGTGTGTTTATATCATTGAAAAATACCCCAAGTAATTTCCTCCACACGCTACCTAGTCACTCATACATGATACATAATTCATACATAAGTCAGCCCCCCTAAATTGCACTCTGGACTCGCCACTGTGGTTGATACAATTTCGAGCACATTTCGACCTAACTGACACCGCAACTAGAAGACAGAAACCCGTAGCATTATTCACTAGAATTATTCACTGATAGGGAAATGGAGGCGAACCCAAGTGGGTCGTACAGATGTGTCAGCACAAAAGTGTGCGTGGTTTTATCATTGTAAATTCGATAATTTTAGTTTCTAGTGACTTTTTGGCATTGAATCGGGTGAAACATTACGAACCACTGGTGTATAACATGGATAGTTTAGTCTATATATATTTTTCTATGCTCCGCTATATAATTACAACTATTTGAACACACGAATATACTTGATATAAATTTTAGACTTGATATTAATTGAATATCTCAATGTCAATGTCAGACTAGTTATGCGAAGTGTTTTTTCAAATGGTCAAAATTGAGCACAGAAAAGTCGACCATATAATCGGAGCATTGGAAGCGAACAAGAAATTGAAACTGATTTTAATTGATTTCAATAAAAGTTTCTTGTGAAAATAAACATTAAAAATTTCTCTCTTTAGTCTGATATATTTCCCAGCACATCAAAAATATTATTGACACTACTTGTTCCAAGGACCACGAATTTAACCGTAACACTGATGAAAAAAAACACAACAAAGTATGTTCAATACATTAAAGTATACAAATATTAACACACACACACACAAACAAACAAATGAAAAAATAATAAACAAAAATCGCTCCGCATCTAAAAAAACATACAGGCAAGAAATAGCTCAAATTAAAGATTTAGTTTGCGTCCAATTACTGGGTGATTCACCATGTGGTAAATCGAATACCAATTAATGTTTAGAACCAAACCACAACCGCAAATCCAATTAACAAACACAAAAGAGCAGCACAGAAGCAGCACTCAAGAAGTTTAATTAAGCCAACATGTCACCACATTGCTACATTCGAAAACAATTTTTGTCCGTTGGGCTAAAACGTTCTGTGATCGGTGGAAAAGCTGAAGCTGAGCTGAACTGTTCAATGAAGTTCATTTAAAAAATAATAATTACTTCATCTGTCGAACAATGTGTTCTGCTTACGGCAAGACTTAGAGGTGAAAAAACGCATATATCATTCAGAGTATGTGAAGTCAGAAATAAGCTACATAATAAATAATAAATCAGTGACATTTAACGCAAAAAGTGCGCGCATTAGGAAAAACAATTTGGGCAAAATATATGATTTTCACATGATTCTGATGTCGGGTTGAAGGAAATAATTTATTTCCTATGCAAGACGATACAAAGAGAGTTAACACAACAAACCGCATAAACTGAACAGATATAATATAGAAAAAAACACAAGATATCCACATGTTTAAGAAGTCCATGTGATTGAAAAGTGCACGTGTGAAATTTTAAATGTTTCACCTGCAAAACATATGAGCGCAAAAAATGATTTAATAGCCAAAAATGTCGTGTTTTACTGCCACATATGTTTCACGATATTAGACGCCAATTGTGATGAATGCCAGTTTTTGTGTGGAAAAAACTGACATACCTTGTTCCACCGACCATAAAAACAAATTGCTTGCGATTTCGAAACGAAAAACTCGTTAAGTCTGAAACCCTCGTATTAACACGAATTTACACGCACACACATTCAACTAAATCTATTTACATAATTTACATGCCAAATAACTACAATGCCTACTTCCAACAACGCTTGTGTGTGGGGAAATATTACGTCGTAAAAAAGTCCGACCACACACACACACAAGTGTGTAGACAGGAGCAGAGAGTAAGAGAGAGAAAAGAGAGAGAGAGTTTTGCAGAAACACAGATAACCACATAAGAGATTCAATTTGTCACAAATATTAACATCAATAAACACATGACCAATCCAACTTTCATATACAAGAATGTGTTTATATTAAAATAAAACGCGCTTTCTCGTTATATAGACATATGTACACTCTATGTGTGTGTGTGTGTGTGTGTGTGTGTGTGTGTGTGTGTCGGTGCCAGGATCACTGATCTTTTGCATCGTGATCTTCGTGATCGTCATGATCCTCGTGATCGTTATGATCTTCGTGATCGTCATGATCTTCGTGATCGTTATGATCTTCGTGATCGTTATGATCTTCGTGATCGTCATGATCTTCGTGATCGTTATGATCTTCGTGATCCTCGTGATCGAGCAGTTCAAAGCCGCTGCCACTGGCTGCCGAGTCACATTCGGAAGTCGAACGATGTGACTCAGCCACACAATCCTCACTGACATACACATACACACACACACACATATATATACATACCCAAGCACGCACACATATATACACACAAGCATACACACACACACACACACATGAACACAGGAACACACGAACACACATACATATACGCACATATAAGCACATACACATACGCACATATAAACACATACACAAGCACACATACACATACATACACACACGCACGCACATATATATATATACACACACATGCACACACATGAATGAAAGAAACAAAATTAAATAAAAGCCGTAAAGCTTTCAGCACGTTTGAAAGCATATATATATATATATATATATGTGTGTGTGTGTGTGTGTGTGTATTTGTGTTTGTATGTGTATGTGTACGTATGTATATATATATATATATATATATATATATATATATGAGTGTATGTATGTATGTGTATGTATGTGTGTGTGTGTTTGTATAGGTGGAGTTGTTACAGTTGTGTGTGTGTGTGTGTTTGTATGTAAGTGTGTGTGTGTTTGTATGTAAGTGTGTGTGTGTTTGTATGTAAGTGTGTATGTGTTTGTGTATGAGTGTTTTGTGTAAGTGTACTTGTATGCCGCTGTTTGTGTACATATATATACTGTATATACATAATGTGTGTGTGTACGTGTATGTGTGTGTAAGAAATATGTGAATGTATGCGTGTGTGTCTTTGTGTGTGTGTGAATGTGTAAGCAATGTGTGAATGTGTGTGAATGTGAATGTATGCGTGTGTGAATGAATGTGTGTGTATGTATGAATGAATGTGTGTGTATGTATGAATGTGTGTGAATGTGTGTGTGTGTGTGTGAATGTATGTGTGTGTGTGTGTGTGTGTGTGGGTGTGTGTCAATTATCCCACCGTGGTTCACAAGTTTCCGAGTGTTCAGCGCTTGGCGGATGTTTAGCGAGCCCTTTGCACGTGTCAACTGCATCTTGCGACAAATTTGGCGCAGTGCGGCGACGGCGGCGCACTTCACCTGCGCCACTATCGCCGCGGTCGTTGTTGATGTTGCCAGATTCGTCAATATCGCACGGTTTGTCGTTTGTTGTGCCTTGTTGCTTGGGCTTGTCTTTTTTCGTCGGCCGCTTGTGGCTCGATGATGATGATGTGGAGGTAGAAGAGCTTTTCGGAGCGCGATATTCGTACTGTCAATCCAGCAATCACACACACACACACACACATTACATTACATAACATTACATTAAGACATTTATATCGCGCCCTTCACCCGAGGGTCTCAAAAGCGCTCACACACACACACACACACACACAAACACACTCAAGCACAAGAGTCATACACATAAACAATCACGAACACTCACTCACCTACATAAACACACACATTACATTTTTATTAGATTTTCTACACACACACACACACACACACACACACACAACAGACAAGTACATACACGCACAAACACAAACATACAAACACACACACATACACAGACACGTATATAATATATGAGTATTATATATACGAGAGTATATGTAGAGTATTATATAGGACATACGATTCTATACGAGACGTATTATACGAGATATATGATTATATCGAGATATGATTATTATATATACGAGTACTCGTGTATATTTATATATATATATATATATATATACAAATATATACACACAGGTATACACAGACACACGCACACACAAATATATATACACACATACAAAAATACACACACACACACACACACACACACACACACACACACACACACACACACACACACACACACACACACACACACACACACATAAACAGATGAAAGCGAACGACGAAAACAGTGTGCGTGTGTATGTCAATAAGTGTCTGTAAATAAAGGTTAAATGTCTCAAGTGGCAGCTGCTACACGGGAAGAAGTCGAAGCTTATGAACACACAGGTGTGTCCCGTGCAGCTCGCTGCCACCGCAGAACCGACCCTCTCCACCATATTTACTGCTGGGTGGACAGGGGCTGTTGGATTATAGAATTCGCCCAATGAAATTCTGCTCCGCCGGGTTTTGAATCGCAGACCTCCCGCTTGTGAGGCGGGTGTGCTAACCACTACACTACGGAGTCCACTGTATCTGTATATGTGTTCTTACTAGTTGTTCTTACTAGTTGTCTTCGCAGGAATGAGTCAGACAGGCTCGTGACTCCCGCCTTCCAGTTGTCATATGTCTTCTTAAACAGTTGTGTCGTTGGCTGGTGTACTATGTCGCTTGGCAACCTATTCCATCTATCTACTACTCTATTTGGGAAACTATATTTTTGGATGTCCTTTTTAATCCTGCGTTTTTGTAGGCCAAAACTATTATTCCTATTGTGTGTGTCTCTCTGTCAGTGAGTGAGTGTGTGTGTGTGTGTGTGTGTCAGTGTGTGTGTCTGTTTGAGTGCTGACCTTGTAGAGAGGCCAGAACGATGCGAGAAAGCCGACATCCTCGGTGAGATTGGGCAGCAGCCACAAATGATGCCGCCCGGCCGTTAGCAGCCACACAACGCCAAACAACACCGTTCGCAACAGCGCCGCCGCCAGGATTGCCGCCAGAAAACCGGCGGCCGCCAGCGATAGATAGTAGACGGCCTCGCGCAGACGGCTCGGCCACAGCGGAAACAGACACAGGCCTATGACGGCGGCCAACACGCCGGCGCCCAGAAGCCAGTACCACCAGGAGGTCGGGTTGTAAAGCCAGACGAAAGCGTCGCTTGAGTCGACAAACTGCTGCTGCAGATGCATGTCGAGACGAATGCGGCGTTTGTTAAGCACAACGGCGCCGCTTGTGTCCAAGGCAGATCGGCCCTCGTCAGCGTTTGTACTCTGTTTAGAGGCCTAGCACACCCCAAGTGCATCACATTAGATTACATTACATTACAGAATGACAATTAAAACGCGCATTTCACCCGAAGGTCTCAAAAGCGCTCACAAACACACACACACACACACACACACACACACACACACACACACACACACACACACACAGGTACAAAGTGAAACACAAAAACAGATATAAATACAAACGTATAGATAGAGCATATAGGTATTAGATATTAAAATTTATAGATATAGATAGGCAATTTATATATAGAGCACAGACGCACAAATGCATATATAAATAAGACTATATCAAAACAGAGTACAAATATAAATACAACTTAAAGATAACATTGCTATAATGGTGAAAATAATGAGAATAAAAAATATGGCAGAAAAAAGCATATGGACAAGTACAAATACACATATAAACTAAGACAGAATCAGACACACACAAAGACACAAATACACAAACACAGACACAAAGACACACACACACACAAAGACACACCCACCACACACACACATACACAAGCACAGACACACCCACACACACACACACACACAAAAGACACACACATACACACACAGACACGAAGAAACACACACACACACACATACACACAGACACGATGACACACACACATACACACACACAGACACGAAGACACACACACATACACAAGCACAGACACACAGACACAAGCACATACACAAGCACAGATGCATTACATTACATTACATTAAGACATTTATATCGCGCTTTTCACCCGAGGGTCTCAAAAGCGCTCACACACACACACACACACTCAAGCACAAGAGCCATACACATACACAATCACGAACACACACACTCACCTACATACGCACACACAAAACAGACAAGTACATATACGCACAAACACAGACACACTCACGTTTACATACTCAAAAACTCAAAAATACACACGCACATACATATTGAATAAGATAGCACAGCAGACATACAGTACAGAATACAACACAAAATACAACACATTAAGACAACACAGCAGGCATACAACGACATACACTCAGATTGACAAATCACAACACAGTAGACACACAAATACAGACCAGAAAACACAACATAACAAACATACAATGACATACACTGAAACACAGACAGAGAACACAACTCAACAGACACACAAACACAGATAACAGAGCTCAACACAACAACACATAGACAGCATACAATGGAGAAACATACATACACAAGAACGGAAAACACACGCATGAAGCACATACACATAGAAGACAGAATTAGGAAACAATCAGACCTTATATTCAGTACTAATATATACAATATTATTAAGACAGTAATAAGACTTAGTGATAAAGAATTTTTTTGTATGTTTTTTGAAAAGAGATATAGATTTGATTGAGCGTATAGAGGGAGAAAGCCTATTGTAGATACGAGGTCCTAAGATAGAGAAACAACGATTGTAGTGAGAATGCCTAGAAGGAAAGGAAGGTTCAACTAGTAGAAAAGGATCGTTAGAAGACCTAAGAGAAAGAGATGAGGATTTATAAGACAGAAGGTCAAATATATACGCAGGCTTACGAAGATGAAGAGCTGAATGAATAATTAAACAAATACGATACTCAATAAGAGCCTTAATGGGAAGTAACCTAAGTTTTTGTAAAGAAGAAGAGACATGAGAACCCGAAGGAAGATTAAATATCATACGACAGGCCTTATTAATTATAGATTGAAGTTTCCTAAGCTGGCGGTGGTTGAGAGATAGTAGAAGAGAACAGCAATACTGAATTTTACTGAAGATAAATGAGTTAGCTAACTTGAAAGCAGCAGAAATAGTTATATATCTACGAATGGAATAGATACGCCTAAGTTGAAAGTTACAGCACCTAATAATGTCAGAGATGTGTGAATCAAAAGAAAGAGAGCTATCGAGAATGATACCAAGACTACGTACAGAGCAGGATAGAGGTATACTAAGAGAAGTAGTACTATTAGAAGATGGAAAGATAATATACTTAGTCTTATCAGGATTAAGTTTGAGATGACGAGTGAACGCCCAACTTTCAATATCAGATATAATAGAACTGACTGAAGAGAGAGAAATAGACACGGATGAGAGAAGGATCTGAATGTCATCAGCGAATATTTGAAACGACACATCGTGACGTCGAAGCACTTTCCCTACAGAGGTTAGATAGATATTGAAGAGGAGAGGGCCTAAGACAGAGCCTTGAGGGACACCGCAAGTTAGTGGGCAAGCCTCACTACAAGAATCGGAAGAGGTAGAGACGTATTGAGATCTATCAGAGAGATAAGAGCGAAAGAAAGAGAGAACTGTGTCGCTAATGCCTAAGTCTAACAGAGTATCAATAAGAAGCAGATGATTTACAGTGTCAAATGCAGCAGAAAAGTCTAGTTGTATAAGTAGAACATCCTTGCCAGAGAGAGTAGATTTGAGAATAGAATCATAGAGATATATTAGAGAAGTTTCTGTGGAGTGAAAGTGACGGAAGCCAGACTGCTCAGGGAGAAACAAATTGTCAGACTCAAGGTAGTCAGATAGCTGTATATAGGCAGCCATTTCAAGAACACACACACACACACACACAAACAAAAACACATACACAAGCACATACACACATCCACAGACACGAAGACACACACACACACACACACACACATACACACAGGCACGAAATAATGTTATCACAAGCACATACACAAGCGCGCACACACACACACACACACACACACACACACACACACACACACAGACACAAACACAGACACACACAAAGACACATACACAAAGACACGAAGACACACACACACACAAGCACAGATGCACACACAAACACAAAGACACACCTTTTTCTTGGTTGTCTTGGGCGTGTGTTGGTCGGTGTCTGCATTGGCATCATCCTCCCGTGGCTCTTCCTCCGACTCACTGCCACTCCTGCGCTCTTCCTCGGCGTCGCCATCCACATCCTCTGTCTTGTTGTCTCCTCTGCTCTGCTGCTGCAGCTCCCGTTGCTCTTTCTTTTTGAGCTTCTTGAGCTGTTTGCGTCGCAGGTCGCGGTCGGTCACGACAATCTTGCGCGCGCGGTGAAAAAACTTGTGCTGCAACATTCTGCCGTCATGCAAACACACACACACACACACACGAATACACACACACACACACACACACACACACACACAAATATATCCTCGAGACTGAAATAGATCTGGCCACAAAAACACCTCATTGAAAAGTCTGGTGAAGAATTTCGGATTATAATATGGGCTTAATGGGCGGGATTTACAATCAGTCAACAGGCTGAGACAGTGGTTCTCAAACTTATTGAAGGTAGTGAATCCCACCAGTTTAGTACAAGCATTCATCCAGCCCTTTGTGTTTGAAGAATTATCAAAAGAAAAGTCACAAATAACGTACGATCAAGACAGTCACACAAGTAGGCTACTACTGAGTGGACCGAGTTGCTTGCAGCACAGATATCAAGGCCAAGCGATGTGGCGTGATTAACTGCAGCCAATGATGACCAAGCAGAACTTGACGTCACTAATCATACGCGAGTGGATGAACCAAACCGCCGAACCCCTGAAACTGACTCATAAACCCCTGGGTTTCGATCGAACCCAAAACTGGACTATGCGTTGGTAGGAGGGGGAGGGAAATATGTTTTTGTTTAAATATATAATGTAGTGTCGCAGCGCTGAACTCTGTTACACACACCCAGGTGAGCCAACTATATAATACACAACTAACACCTAGAACCCTAGAACTCAGAACAGAGTAGTCACGTGGTACGTCAGTCTCTACAGGATGCACTGCAGGGAAAATAAGCATTTAGTCATGAAGGTTCATTATGTATTTGCAGCCAACTTAGTCATTTCGATAGTAGGCTAATATAGATACATACAGCATATGTTGACTTCATTATAAAGCTTTGAATTTTTTCGGCTCCAGAAATATCAGTTTGGACTAGTCTAGTCTATTTGACGTTTTCTTTTTGGTTTCAACGTTTTCAACGTTTTGGCTTGTCGACGCTATATAATAATTGTATAATTACGCATTTAAACACAGCAGTAGAGAAGGCTGTGTTCGTGTGTAATTTTGCGGGGGCAAAGCCTCTGACGGCCCCGGCTGGCACACCGCAGGTCCGGCCTCCACACGGGTTATCGCAGTCACGCAGCTAGCACAGAAAACTGTACGGCTGCGCGCACACGAAACCCGCCTTGCGGCAATTGGGCTATCACATTAAGAAACGAACCCAACCGTTTCACCTCCCCAGGGAATCGAACCCTGGACCTCTCAATTCAATTCAATTCAAACAATATATTTGCAATCCACATCTGGTTTTTCGTGCAAACATTTACATTTGTGAACATGGTCGAAATCACGTGTAAAAAAATGGCATAAGTTATAAAGAATTTGGCATCATCGTTTTATAGTTATACAGATAAAATCTATTGAAAATTTGTTTTAAAAAAACAAATAATAATAATCTAAAACTATACAATACAACAATAAATAAATATGATAAATAAATAAAATAAAATAAATATGCACAGTTTCACCTCTCGTGCACAAAGCGTGTGTTTTAGCCACTCGGCTACGAGGCGGACTATGCTAACCTGTCGAGAAACTGCACGACACTCTGGCGATCGGTGAAGACCGGCTTGTGGCCGCTGTTTTGACCGGCACTCGGCTCCTCTGACGCCCAGGGAGACTGTAGTAGAACGTCGACGGCTCGTGTGCCGCTGAAATATTCGACCACATGGTACATGAACTTGGTGCGCTTAACAGGCACGTGTTGACGCATATATTTGGCGACGGCATGCTCCTCCTTGCTTGGCTTCTCGTCCAATTTGACCTGCGCGTGCAAACACACACACACACACACACAGGTACTTAAACAGGCACACAAATATGCGCACATTTGTAGTACAAAGCTATGTAGTGGAATATAATAAATGACATGAAAAAATATTTTAGCAGACATATATAGCGTCCAAATAGATATATCGTAATACACATTTTCAGAAGCGCGTATCATGCAATTCACTCTACTAACACTTAGGAATAAGCGGAGACACTTGGAAGCGGAATTCCTGAAATAGCTCAGATACGATAAACTGTATTCTTAATCCAACAACAACAGTGTTCTATCGATAGACATGAATTGTAAAATATATTGTGTCCTGGCTTCACTCACAGGAAGTTTACGCTTCACTCGTTTCCCAGACATGACGATGTCACAGGCCAAGCATAACCTGAAATAAACAAACGACTTTTTAAACAAGTGTGCAAACAAATTAAAAACCTCAAATTGTCTCTTAACTGCGCAAAAAACGTACAAATACACTATAACAGTGACAAAAATCAACCCAAACGGTCATCAAATACCACAACAACCAGATCCGTTAAATGTGTCACCGTAAATTCGTGGAAATGACGAAATATATTGTGTAGTCGACAATTACGACTGGTGATGGCGAGTAGTAGAGGAATCAGGTCCTTCATGCTTGCAAAGGTGACGATTTCGATACATCTACCGCACTTGTTTACCGCGAAACTTGAGGACTGGTGTTAATTGGTCCGTTTTGTGTAAGTTGAGGTTGTTTTTGTCGTAATTTTATTTGATCAGGTAATCTGTGTTTGGTGTTTGGTGTTTGGTGTTTTGTCAATAAATGAAGGTCTTAATATACAGCGTCGAATACGAAATAATGTAGATGCGTTATCACCTAGATAATCGTACGCTTTCATATGATCTTAACGGAAAAATTTGTTGTATTTGATGTATTGTTGTATTGGATGACTCGGAACTGTCGAGTGGTGTTGGAAGTGCGTTTGTAAGTGGAAGTTAATGCCGCTCACGTTCGTTGCAACTGGGTGCCTCGATTAACTCTGCTGAATTATACACCGTAGCCTGCTTTTGATTCGCTCATCTTCCCAGTGAGATGAACGAATGCTGCCCGCTATATCTGTAGCAAATAAATAAAGCCAAAAGCGAAAACGGATTAGTGATTTCGGATAATGGATTCATTCGCGGACATATACTATGAATCGTAATTTACAAACTGTGGTGGACTACATGTTGTAATGGTAACACACCCGCCTCACAAGCGGGAGGTCTGTGGTTCGAATCCCGGCGGAGGAGGATTTCATTGGGCGAATTATATAATCCAACAGCCTCTGTCCACCCAGCAGTAAATGGGTACCAGATGTCAGTCGTGTCATGCATTCTGGGGAGGTGGCCTTGTCTAATATGTATTTCGTCCTTGTGGCGCCATAGCATGGATAGGGCTGGCTCTGCGATGGCAGCGAGCTGCACGGGGCACACCTATGCGTTCATAAGTTTCGGCTTCTTCCCGTGTAGCAGCTGTCACTTGGGCCTTCAACCTTTAAACATTCTTAGCAGAACTCTTCCACTCCAGTTTGTGGTCGGACAATTTGAGATGGAGAAGTGTTGTCCTCAGCTCTATGATTGCCCGGTTTCCAGGTAACTGAGTCGCTGGTCGATAATGTGGAACCAGACCGTGGAACCGGCGCTGGGTGGTGGCGGTTTCTTCAGCAATGACGGTGCATCGCCGGCGGCAAACGGCCTCAGCTCTTCGCAACCGGGTGGCAAGCGGCCGAGCGATCGAATCCAGGTGAGGGCGATTTTTTTCATCATAATTCCTCAATGTGTACTCCAGCAGTACAAGCTTATACAGTAGCTTGCTAGCTAATCCCCATAATTATATCGATTGCAAAAACTTAGATATTTCGAGCTTGTTTATCAAGTGATTTTAATGTTTTAATTTTTGGAAAATATTGCGCTAATATCAATGAAATGCTCCAAATACATTTGGTCGTCGTACTCTTCAACACTTTGCCAACTTCCTATTGTCTTCCTATTGTGTACGGAACCGATCACACTTTGTGCTTGTGTGTGTAAGTTTTTTTGTTGTTGTAAATTTGACGTATTGCCACACATAGACAAAAAACAAACAAATTATTGGGCAAAAACAGACTAATAAGGCAACGGTTCGTCGAGCCGTGTTTCTTGCACGAACTGATAGTATATAGCAGTGTTTGTCAACCTTTTTTCGTGTCATGGTCCCCTTCAACACAATGCGAGTCCTTGTGACCCTCCAGAAGCAGGCAGTGGTCCTCTTAAAAGTCCCTGTAGCTCCATACACACATGGATAATCGCGTCGCTACTTCTCCAGAGCTGATGTACGTCGGTGAATATTTCCACTGACCATCAAAACAACGCCATGACCTTGCGTACAGGTGGGGTGAGCACACAGACATCGACGGATCACAAGATTGAAATGTACAACATCGAAAATATTAATGGAATAAACTTTTTCAAGTTTATTCCATGAATAGTTTCAAGTTTTTGAAAAAGAAATCAGTTCGTCTTCTATTATATTAGCATCATAGAGATTGTGTGAATCACGCTTCAATCAGGTATTGCTTCAAATTGTTTGTGTTTTTACGGAGAATAGACACAAAATCCAAGAAATTTTACAAAGAAAGAAATCAAAGGAAGTAGACATCTCGTTTGTGTGTGCGTGTGTGTGCCCACACAGGAATGCTTGGATGTCTGTGCTTTTCTTTTGGAAAATATGGTGTCCCCCATTTTTTTTGTTCCTATTATCCCTCTCAACAGAACCCCGTGGTCCCCAAGGGCCCACGTTGAGAAACACTGGTATATAGTACTATCAACTTGTACAAGTATGTGACTGTGCACATTTGTGTGTGTGTGTGTATCGGTGTGTTGGTGTGATGTTTTGGTCATGCATGGTGTAAATAACACCTGTTTTGAAACGAAGAAGGATTAGTGGCTGTCAGCGATGTTTTTCCACCTGTCTGTCCGCTTATATCTGTATATATGTGCGTGTGGTCCTTTTGCCCATACATCATGTTCACCTGCCGGAATGCCGAAGAATGCGAGCTGACCTGTCGGTGACAGTGATATATCCATACTTCCGCTGAATGTATATGTGTGTGTGTCTGTACCCTTGTGAATATTTGTACATGTATCAGTGTGTCGGTTTGTACAATGCCGCATTGTAAATATTGTACTGTCTGCGCATCTGAGACACATTGTGTAGATATTGCGCAATATATATGTTTCAATAAATGAAATGAAATGTGTGTTAGAACGTAGTGCCGGTGAGTTTAGCCGCCTTGGCGTCTGTGGTGGCCGACGAGCCACTGCGTGTCGCCGGCGTCGAGGTCAATCTGACCGTATTGGCCGGACGGCTGGAGACGGTCGACCGCTCGCCGGTCAAGATCGCATACACGCTGACGCACGGCGGTAGTTCGGTGACGGCCGTTCGCTGGGTGGACGCCGAAACAGACGGCGGCGGCGGAGGAGGAGTGGCGGGAGACGCTGACGTCAGCGAAGGCATGCTGTGCCGCTTGATGGCTAGCGTGCGACCGACCAAGGCGGGCGGAGCGGCGGCTGTGCGCTGCTTCGATATCCGTCAGATCAGCGACGAAGAGATGCAGCTGCACCAGTTGGAGATTCAGCACGCCGAGCTCAAGATCCGTCAGCTGGAGAGCGGAGTGTTGTCGACGGGCGGGGCGGCAGGAGCAGGATCGTTGTCCAACTCGACAATGGGAGCCGTGTCCGACGTGCCGATGGTGCAGACGGGCGGCATGACTGGACTGAGTGCTCAGCAGCAACTGGTCTACTCGGTGATTCAGGCGGCCACCAGCGAAGAGGGCGCCAGTCGCGACGCGGTCATGACCGGAATGCGCGGCAGATTGTCTCGCACCGAGGTTGAGCGCATTCTGGAGTTTCTCAGCAACGAGGGTCATGTTTACAACACCACCGACGATGATCATTTCAAAGCTACGGACTGCTGAGCTTATGCGCTCCACTTGTATAAGTGTTTGTTTAGATGAACGTTGTTCTTTTCCGTTGTCTCTTGAAGACTGTTCAATGTTGAGTGTTGTCTTTTTGGAATAAAATCATATTATGTTGTGAGCTGTTTCGCTGCGTTGGTTGTCCTTTTACTTTCATGCGACAATGTTTCTACTTCATGCGGTGTTATATGTAACTTTTATTCCTATATCTTGATTTAATACTCATGCATTGTCTTCCTTGTACGTTATGTATATTTATGGCAGCAGTAGGCTAGAAGTAGAAACCAGATAAACACATTTATCACTGCGGATCATGGGCGTAAATCCTGGGGTATGGGGGGTATATATATCTCCCGACAAATTGGCTGGGGGGTATGAATATGCAATTATACCCCCGAGAATTCTGCTTAGTTCAGTTCATTTGGTATATTATCATCAAAATCAGCATAGAAGGCAAATGACAATAGGCCAAGAATGCAAGAAATTATAAATATGTGAAGAATTATATTGCGCAATACATTTCATTGGGGTATGTGTGTTGTAATTGAATACAATACAATCCACTGTTTTTTTGAACCGGACATCAACCGTTATCGCGGCACATAACATCAAGCGGCCTGCTCCACAAGACTATCTCGTCAACAACAGCAACCAACAGCCAACTCTGTGACATTCCACTTGTAAGTAATAATGGACTGCGTTTAAGGTGACCGCCTAGCCCGGTGGTTCTCAACCTTTTCTTCTCTGATTTACCGCTTCTCAATGAGCCATCTTTTCATTTTGCACAACACAGCGCTGATAGATTCAATAAATTCAGTTGTTGCATCAAAGGAAATGTTAAGAGGTTATTAGAAAGAAAAATAAACGAATTTGAATCGATTAAAACACACATTTGTCCTTCTGTGCGACCTTTAGCTTCCCACCTGGCAACTCTTCCATTCCCCACAGGTTAAGAACCACTGGTATAGACCAAACGTCTCACTAGCCGCGCGCGAAGCAGCGTAGGTCCGGAAGGGACCGATGTCGTTCCTCTCCTTGATCGCTCCTGGACCAAGACTTAGTACGATCTGGCTAGAAAATCTGATTGTGAAGGCAGTGATGTATTTTGTAGATGATTTTATACGCATTTACATCTAGTAATACTCATTTTCAAAAACGTGATCAACATACACCGATATATTGTTTCATTTGTTGTCATTTTGTTGATGCATATTATTCTCAAAGAAGTAATGACTATGCCACTAAAGACAACATCAATTTTACAATTGTGAAAATAAATTGTACCATAAAGTTGTCGTAAATGGATAATTTCACTTTTGTATAATTGGTGTTGACAATTGTGAAAATTATTTTCGCTTTTGTTAAATTGACAGGTAGATATTGCCTAGCTCCCGAGTAGCTCAGTGGTTAGGCGCTGAACTCTCGTGTCAGAGGTTCGTGGTTCGAATTCTGGCCCGGGTTCGTTCATCAACACCTCCGCTTGAGTCTACCGGGAGTCACCACTGTAGATGGGCCCACAGTGGGGCGTGCCATATAGTCTAAACTGGCTGGTGCGCGCTTAAAACGACAATAACAACAACACGTAGATATTTCCACCGTCACTAGTGATCGAATATGATGGAAGAGCCACATTGGAACATTTTTGGAATATGATGGAACAGCATTATAACATTGAAAACACACGCATTATGAATAGTCTAGATATTTGCTAAAATATACACATCTATATACGATTCTGACTAGATACAATTATATAGTTTGGATCAAGGGTAGAGACATAACACAGAGAAATAATTATTTCAGAATAAATAAATATGTGCATCAAGTGAAAAATATAACCACATAGAATATGTTGATTCCTATAATAGTTAACCATGTAAGAACTGACACCAAATAAGCAATACGGAATCCTAATTTGCAAATATCGCTAGAATTGGAATCAACCAGATTCTGTAGTGCTACTTGTATACTTGTATACTGTAGTTGTACTTGTAGTGCTGCCAAATTTAGCGGGGACTCTCGAGCTTGCGACTCAGATTATCCAGTCGTTTTTGGTTGTCGATCACGTGCAAGGAATGAAGGTGACGGCAAATTTCTGATTCCTGTTTGCCGAAGACTTCGTGCTGTTCATCTGTGAAAATTTCGATCAGGTAAATATAAGAACATTGTTAACAAAAAGCACACATTGCACGCTGCATTCCAAAACAGTGACGGCGCCAGGATTTCTTCGGTGGAGGGCTTGGGGGGGGGGGGGGTTAAGGGAAATATTATGTGGGCTTGGCCAAGCATGAGAAACTACACTCGAAATGTTCATGTTCAGGATTTTTGTGGTGCACAGGGGGGAGGGGGGCTTTACACAATTCTGGGGGATTTCATCTCTTCCTAGTCCCCCAAGACCGAAAAGCAAAATCAATAGTATGACTGGTAGATCACAAGATTAGGTAACTAGGAGTGCGATCTGCCAGAGGCGTAGCTAGGCTACCTGCCTCCTGGGGCGATCATTTTTGTCACCACCCATCATGTATGATTGCCGGTCACTTAGTCGCAAGAGACTGTGCGTTTCAACACGACTGTAATAGAGAATTAGCATGTCCATATGTCGATATAGCTGAAAAACCCTGCACCCTCTATAATAGTGCATGCTTCCAGTCACCTAATCGGAGAAGATCATTAGTTTCAATCCATCTTGTTCATCGATCAGTTATTTGCTATTGAAATAACAATTATGAAGCATTATATTCAGAGATGCTACTCAGATATGACGATAATTCAACATCTTCAGCAGTTCTTGTTCCGCCCGGGGTGGACCTCTCCCTGCCCAAGCTGTACCTCTGCACCTATGGCTCGTATTTCGGCGCAAGTGAGTGAATATCTCACCTGGCATTTTGCTGCGACAATAGCGGAGTGTTCGCATTGTTTGCGCGAGCATGTGCATCTTCTCAAAGTTCACCAGTCCGTTGATGTAGGTTTGATTGCCTTCATGCGCAAACGTCATATCTGCGAGTACAGAGAGGCCAAGTCGTCATGCAGAAGTTTAGTTTTTGTTTAAAACACGGTTAAAAGTAAAAGACTTCAAGTGACAGCTGCTGAACGGGAATAAGTCGAAGCTTATGAACACACACAGGTGTGTCCCGTGCAGCTCGCTGCCACCGCAGAACCTACCCTCTCCACGATATGGCGCCACAAGGACGGAATTAGAGACGTATTAGAGAGGGCAACCTACCCAGAATGCATGACATAACACATAACTAATATCTGGTACTATTTACTGCTGGGTGGACAGGGACTGTTGGACTATAGAATTCGCCCAATGAAATTCTCCTCCGTCGGGTCTTTCAAACCCAGCATGGACATCGACGAAGCTCAAACAGGCATGGCTTCAAATATGCTCAATATAAACCCTGATATTGTTCCGACGATATGAAGTGCTGTGTTTAGTAATATCTCTCTTTGAAAGTCTATCCTATATTTCATTTATCGCCGCCGAGAGAGTGCCAGTTGTCTAGAATTATGAAAAAGAGCGTTAGAAAAAAGTACATTGATTTCATACTACGAGTGCAACGACAAATATGCTAGCTTTATCAACCGCGGTACCTGCATATAAGCACACACGCACACAAACATACACCTAACACACACGCATACACACACATTTCTGCAGAATGAATAAAAATATATATAAAACATGTATATCATACTTTTATCTCATGTATATAAAAGTATGTATGTATCACCAAAGGATGTATGTATACTTTATCATTTTATCATGAGGACAGACAAAATAAATTTATGTGTGAGTATTATTTGAAGTGCAACTCCAGTTTTGGTATCGTTGATTGAAACAAGTTCTAAACCGGATTTTGCAATTATTCGTCCCTGTAACAAATTGTTAAAATTTGAGAAATCTCATGAAATTCAGACGATTTCGTGCAGTAAAAATGATCAGACCCTATGTATACCTTTGATGATTATTGGCATCAGTGGGATGACGGGTGGCAGTAGGGTTGCCAGGTACACACGGTAGGCACGATGGTTGCGGGCCGGATCTAGCAGTGTTTCCATGTCGGCGCTTAGGCGCCGTAGCTTGGCCGAAAGACGGTCCCACGTGGATCCAAGGCGGCTGACTGGGGCGCTGGTCAGTCCCATAACCAGAGCGAAGCATGCGTTCAAATTGCGCGCCTCGCGACATCTGGTGGCGATATGTGCAAACACTTTTCAGTTCTGGCTAGACCAGTGCTTCCCAAACTTTTGTCAGCCGGTTAGCCAAGTCAGCATGGCATATTTAGCATGTCACCACTCTCACATAATCTTGTCAACATTGATAGATATGGTTAAATTGGAAAACATATTTCGGTGACTCCTCCATTACCCTCCATTGTGTGTCGATTGGACTTCCACGCGACATGCATCGTTCTACTGGGCTTTAAACGTTGTAATTGAAATGTTTGATTGAATGTAATGCACGAATTAAAAACCTGGAAATTTTGTGGAATTTTATGTTATAATTTAATATTGAAGTAGGCTAGGATATTGTAACCGGTGGTGCACGCACACCTAGTGGGTGCGAGTCTGGTTCCTAAAGGGTGCCAGGATATCTGTGAAAAATGAAGGATATTATATGTTTTTACCTTTGTTTTATAATTTTCCTGAAAAAATACTTACTGAAGAAAACTTATAGTAACTTTGAGCTATATGAATGAATATAAAAGTTTAGATATTGCGTCGTTTGTACTTTTATCTTTTGCATCATAGCTTCCAAACAATCCAGGGTCTTCGAGAAGTGACTGTTGATTTTAAAATGGTACCAACACTGAAAAAAGGTTTGAGAACCACTGAAGTAGGCGATATTGTATTGTAACACTTACGCATCGGCAATTTTGATGAATTTGCGCAGTAGGGCTAAACGGCGACCTGAGCTTGAGCACAGACATATTTCCGTGCTAACCCATTGCTGGTAGCGATTGAAACAGCCGACAAACACATCCAGGTTGGCTCTCGTGCAACCGGCGTATTGTCGACCCAGAACATAGTGCAACAGCTCGTACTAACACAATACCACCAATATCACAATACACACTTGTTATAATACGGCAGAGGAGAATTTAGTTGGGCGAATTCTATAATCCAACAGCCCCTGTCCACCCAGCAGTCAATGATGGTACCAGATATCAGTCATGTGTTGTGTCATGCATTCTGTGGAGGTGGCCTTCTCTAATACATCTTCCGTCCTTGTGGCGTCATAGCGTGGAGAGGGTCGGTTCTGCGGTGGCAGCGAGCTGCACGGGACACACCTGTGTGTTTATAAGCTACGGCTTCTTCCCGTGTAGCAGCTGTCACTTGAGTTTTTTAGCGTTTAACTTCATTTGAAAATGTATAAAATTGTTGTGTATAAGAATGATGTCTGTATACATATATTATCACCCAATATGTATATCTTATATATTGTATATCAATATATCTTAATTTGTTTGTTATATTTTTTTCCTTATAATATTACATTATTATTATATTATATTTATTTATCATATTTATTCATTCTACTATTAGATTATATTTGAATATCACCCTAATATCTAGTTGTATATTTCAAATTATTTTTTATTATATGCCGTTTGTAGCAATTCTAACTGACACACACACACGCACACACACATACATACATAAAATATACAATATAACTCCAGATGTGTTAAAAAAAAATTCAATCGATGTTCTCTAAGTTGACTATGGGATGAAAGGGTTTTCGATATTCGTATGAAATGATGGCTTGGTGTGGCTCTATGGTAAGATCCATCGTACTTCGTGGATCTTGCGGAATGCCTCCCAGTCGAGGCAGTTGAGCACATGGGCAATATCGCGCGAATTGAACGCCTCCAGATCGAAGGAGCTCATGTGACCGGGCCCCTCTTGCTCTGGCAGAGGAATCTGACGGCAAACACAAAGGCATCGTCACAGGAGAACTGCCGAAAAAGTCGGCATCACAAGTCTGCGTGATTCCATCTAGACCAGTGGTTGTTAACCTATGGGGAATTCTCCACTGGTGGGGAATGGAAGAGTTGCCTAGTGGGAAGCTAAAGGTCGGACAGAACAGGACAACTATGTGTGTTTTAATCAATTAAAATTGGTTAAGTTTTTGTTCATAATGACCTCTTGACATTTACTTTGATGTAGCAACTGAATTTATTGAATTTATCAGCGCTGTTGTGTGGAAAATGAAGAGATGGCTTATTAAGAAGTGGGGAATCAGAGAAAAAGGTTGAGAAGCACTGGTCTAGCTTGTAGAATTAATCGTACCTGGTTTTCATTTCGGTAATAGTTCGGTTCATCTGTTGTTCATCTGAGTATTGAAGTTGAATAAAACAATGGACAAAACCTGCGGTCTTGAGAAGTGAAGTTGGTCTTCACTTTTCATCATTGCATTTTTTTTCAGCCACACAATAAAAATACAATAAATTTCAGAAGTCATCAATGATATAGAAAAAATGTTCCCGATTCAATATTTATTTTAATATACTTATTTTAATATGCAATAATATGTATTTACATATATATTAATATTTATTCTTATTTATTCGTAGTTATTGTTGGTTGTCATTATTTATTGAATCAAATATTTATTTATTGTGGATTGTTGTTATTTATTGAGAACTGTGGGCGAAGTGACATTATGGAGTGTTATCGGAAATATTGTTTATTATTATTTATTTATTATTTTCTTTTGGAACTCTCTTTCTCTGCACATTTTTTGGGCGCTTCCGGTACACGGGACCACCTTAGGGTGGTATTAGTGCTTGCACTCTTCCCCCATGCTACTGGATTTGCCTGTAGTCTTAAATAATAATAATTATAATAAAAAACACGGTGGAATCTTTTAGTATAAACGTTGCTACGTAAATATAATGTTGGTAGGTTTTGTAGAAACGCCACTCACTAATGCATCCAGATGGTCCTTGGAGATGACAAACAGTCGTCCATTGAGTGAGAGACCACTGGGCACGCTCGTGCAACAATCATCAATCAACTGTCGCTCACCTGATGCCAGACACACAGGTAAGCATGTGCATGCACACACACACACACACACACATACACACTCACACACACACGTGCAAGTGTGGTTTGTGGTCCCTAATTTATCCCAGATTCTAGGAACAGTGGCAGTGCCAAGAGAAGGCTTGGTAGGTCGAAGCCCCTCCTAAAATGTGCCACCTCCTCCGTGAGACCCCTAAAATCCTGACCTTGAACATTTCTAGTGTAGTTACTCCATATTTCGCCAAGCCTCCGCATTTTTTTCTTTGTCCACCCTCAGTCCCCCCACCGGCAAAAATATTAGCGCCGTAACTGATCACGATGCACAAGAGATATTCCTAAAAACTACTTTGAAATGTATAAATCTAAGAGACTGTAGAAGATACATAGATTTCACTTATCCCTGAAGTGTAAGACCTTAAAGGAATTTCACAGTCCTCAAGATTGAGAGCTACAATTGTAGGAGGGTATTCCTGGCGATATCAAATTATTATTGTCTGAACGCAATGTTTTTATTCACCCGACGACTTCAGCTCGACCATGACCAGATGCTCGTGGTTGAGACCCAGCTTGTCGGCGGCACTGCGGCGAATAACGGCGCATCGCGTCGAAAGTGGAAACTTGAGCGTACAGAACGTATGGTCGGCACAGTACACTCGGAAAATAACTGAAAAACCAACCACCAGATGGCCATATTACAACATATACCGTATTTTCCCATGCATAAGGGACCCAATTCTTGGTCTGAATTTTCACTTTAAAAATAGGGGCTCTCTTAAACATGGGAGTAAGTCTTTTGGCACCAGTATGTGATGATATGTGGATGGAGGACGATGCCATTTTTGAGCTGAGTGACTCCTCTGATGATGATGTTGACAAAGAACTGGCAGGTATTGCTGAATCACTAACTCCAGTGGATATTTCTGATGAGAATGATAAGAAATATATTAATTTATATGATGAATAAAGTTATTCATTACTAAGGTAATTTTCCAGAAATTTTGCCTAAAACTTGAAGGTGTCTGTTATACACAAGGGTTCCTGATACACGGGCACACGATACCTGATAGTATTCAATATAGCACCTTTTCAAGGCAAAGACGCAAACAGTAAGAAAAACGCACATACACACACATATATGTTTCATTAAACTATTTATTCAATAAAAATAGCTACAAGTACAAATCCATAGGACAACTAACAATAAAGATAAAAAAATAAACAAACAATAATAAATTCCGCCTTTTCAACGGCATTTCATCAGCCTTGAAACTGTTCAGGTTGTTCTGAGAAATAGCATTGACAACTAGACACATTCCAAGCACGGTCGAAATAAGAAAGCAACGCTGGATTTGCTCTGTTCGGCAACGAATTTGAGCCATGCACTGGGAACGTTGTTCAATTGAAATCCATGTGCTCCTTGCTGCGACGAAATCATCGGAAATTGATTTTTTCAACGGATGACAGTCTTTGTGCTTGATCTTGTACAGCATGCACACATTGCTGACCTTTCGACGACGACAAAGATCACCATGGAGGAACTTGCAAGCTCCAACAACTCTGTCTATGAGATTGAACTGACAGTCGGCAGCACAAGACCAATCGCTGAATTCAAGTTGCATATATTCCATTTTCTCTATTCTTGAGCACGGTTCGTTTGTGGTCTTGCTGGATGTCTGGCTTCTGTTGATTCACCACTTCATTCTTTATGACGAATTTATGTTTCGTAATGGCAAACCTTGTCATTTAACGAAATTTCTCTAGTTCATGCCTGGCGTTCTATCCGTGGCAGTGGCGGCGCCAAGGAAGCGCCTGGAGGGGCTGAAGACACCCTATAAAATGAGCCAATCCTCTTGAGCCCCCTCCCGAAAATTATCATGGCCCCGGCATCTATTTCCTTAGCCCTCCCTCATCCCCTGATTCTGACTCCGCCACTGAGCCTTGACTATATGTTTATTGTGCTTTTGGCTTGATTACGTCATGTGTTGACTCTCGGGTTACCTCAGCTGGAAATAATTAGCGAACAATTTCTTCCACCCGCTGTTAATTGTCTCAATTGTCAATTCCACTTGTTATCATCCATTGTTTTCGCTCAGCGGGCTTGGCTTCTGTGAAACTCGCTCGCGAAAACAAGACGAACCTGCTTAGCTGATACCAGCTGCAAAGCTGCGACGCATCCATCGATCAGCTACAAGAAACAAGCACAAACACACACACACACACACACACACACACACACACACACACACACACACACACACACACACACACACAGGCTCGAACACAGAACAAAGATACGAGTATATGCCCACTTCCACGTATGCACAGTTGTGTTTGACCTTTGTATTGACACTCAACGTTGCATTTGCACAGTGTTGCATGCAACTACTCGACGACCGAATCCAATCAGCAAAACTAATGAGACACCACTTGAGAGCTGCAGCTGTTTGTTCTGATACATCCCATCTCGCCCACGTGTCTCATTAACACAACATCACCGATTCGACAAGACAATTTCCGGGCAATTGGCAGTGGCTGCGCCAGGATTTTTTCCGATGGGGGCTAAGTATAAAGTTGTAAGTAGCTGAGGGTAGCTGTAAGTAGCTGTAAGTAGCTGAGGGCTAAGTATAAAGTTGTGGGGGCTAAGGAAAAAGTTGAGGGGGCTTGGCGAAGCATGAAGAGCTACACTCGAACGCTGACTACATACTATAATAAGGGACTGGGGCACACTGATTCAGTCATCGAACTTGAACCAAAATCACAGGACTTAATTTACAGTGGAAAGAAATTGTAACGACCATGATTATGATTTTTGGGGGGTGCTAGGGGGGCATATTGGGGGGGGGGGCTCCAGACACAGTGTTACGTCCTTTAGCTTTCCACTTGGCAACTCTTCCATTCCCCACTATTGGGGAACTCTCCACAGGTTAAGAACCCCTGATCTAAGCAAAAGAATGCGAAATAAATATTCCGTATGACACTCTGTTGGTGAAGAAGGTGTCCTATCCTATATATAGAGAAATGACAATAAAGACAAACGGACCTCAATGCAAATAAGATGCAAGCGAAACGAAAGAAAATGCACTCTCCGAATTGCATGTCATGGTTTTTGCATGTGCTTACGTGCTGTTGACATCAAGGCCTATTGTGTTTCATCTGAGTCGCACCATTGGGACATTGCATGGCGTGACAGGCGTGGTTAAATTGCACTGCAACGTAACTAAATTGCACTAGTGCTGAATTCAAAGAGGAATTGTGCTGACCGAAAATTCACGGAGAACGTAACAGACACACATACACACACACACACACACACACACACACACGCAAATTGCCATTGTAGATTGCTCCCTCAGCAGTGGCGGCGTCAGGATTTTCCCGGCGGGGGGCTGAGGCAGGCTAGGAAAAACATGAGGAACTGCACAATAATTGTTCATTGTCAGGATGATTTTTCTGGAGCTGGGGCTCAGGGGGCTTGGTATATTTTAGTGGGGGCTTCTACACCCCCCTGGCGCCGCCACTGCTTCCCTATTGCTCTGCGTAGATATTTTTGAAGAGTAAATAAAAACGAGACAAAGAGGAAATGAGAAAATTGGAATGACAGTTGAAAGGCATTGTATATGCGCTGTCCCTCTTGTCTGCCTATGCCTCTCAGCTCAAGTATAAACCAACGAGCACACACACACACACACATACACACATACATATGTACATGCATTCATTTCAATTACGACTAGAAAGCGGTGTAAAAAACGGCGCAGGTGCGGCACGCTACTAATAAACGTTGTTGTCGAATAAATTGCATGCATAATGGCGAGAACAGAGAATGAAACGCTGTCTTATTCAGACGCGGATCAAGCACATAATAGACAAAGGCAATGCACAAAAAGAAAGATTATTGAATCACCTAAATGATAGTCGTAATGTAGAGTAATTATTAATGATGAAAATTCCTCTCTTGTCTTGAATTTCACCGAAATCAATTAACATATATATGTTTGAAGTATATGGGCAATCACACCCAAAAATCACAAACAAAAGCCGAAAATTTGGATTTTTCCGCAATGGAAGAAGAATGACTGAAAAAGTAAGGAAGAAGTCAGATTTAAACAAACAAATGTGGAATCATTATTGAAGACAATATTAAATTCAGATTGAAACTGATGGGTCCTCACCACATGGTAGGATGAATATTGGTTGTATCCGTGTACATTTGGGTTTCATTTATTGTTGATGTGTTCTTGTTTTGAGCCATTAGAAGCCCTAAAGCTTCTTATGCCTCGCAAATTATTATGTACAGTCAATGTCGTGTTATTTTCTTAATGACAAATATATTTGATTTATTGATTGATTGGTAATATGGCGGTGAGTACGTGTTATTTCTTCTTTCTTGTCGAGTGATTTCATGAAATCTAACCCCTGAGCTAATACTCCTGGAATATACCGATTTCCCGAGAAACACTAATAAAACATTCCCGGGAATTTACACTAGTGACGGCTGGCCCTCCAGATGGCCAAGAACCTTGACCGATGATTGCATGAGAACTTGGAATTTACCTGCACACACTGCCTTCACCATTCACTTGCCTTCGTCTCCGGGCTGGATGGAGCGCGAGTGGCTGCCATCTCCAAACTCGCTGGTCGACGCTCCGCTGAACAGCGTGATACGGTTGCCACAAGTGCTGGACAGTTTCCAGCGGCACACTCCTAGAGTCTGTCGCTCAGCCGACGCTCGGTCACGCATGTCCATCAGTCCCATCATCAGGTTGGTCTCCTCGTGAAAGCGGGCGCCGAACACCGTCGCGTCGGCCTCCACGAGATGATGCAGCTCCTGCCGCCAAACAGCCACATCACGAGTTGAACATGTGACAGCACCGCCGTCGAGGTGCCATCGTACAGACGGCACGGTACGAGGACAAGATGCGGCAAGTCAAATTTAAGTTTTGCAAAGCTAAGAACATTGCGCTCCAGGTACTTTCGGTCCCCGTTTACCTTCTCCTTCTTAATTAATCTAGTCTAACTAACCTAACCTAACCGGGAATCAGGGTGTTACGCCTACGGTACGTTTACTCCTACTATTCAGTCCAGGATCTCTTTCTTTGTAAGGTTAAGTAGAGCTGGTTTGGGTGAGATTAGTTAGGCTAGGTTAATTAGGGAAGAGAAAGCTGGCCGGTACTGAAGAGAGACTGAACATACCTGGTGCGCAATGTCTACAGCTCCCATGCGAAAAGTGTAGTTTTTGCAACGATTCGCTCAATAATTGAAATATATTCGCCATTAAATCAGACCATTGGCGGCGCCAGGATTTTTCGATGTGGGGAAAAAGTTGGAAAAAGTTGTGGGGTCTTGGCGAAACATGAAGAGCTACACTCGAACGCTGACTACATATTATAATAAGGGACTGGGGCACACTGTTTCAGACAAAGTTCGAAGACTGAAACAAGCACACTGTAACAGTCTTCAAACAGTCATCACTCTGTTTCAGAACCAAAAATACAGGACTCCATTTACAGTGGTAAAAAATTTATTGCCCATGCTTATGATTTTTGGGTGAGCTTGGTATATTATCGTGGTGGTTGAAGCCACATTTTTATAACACATACTAGCCAATGTTCTCATACATAATAACCATTATTTCAACATTTTTGAAAGTCAAATTGTGTTCACGATCGCAGAACGTAACCTGAAGTTATAATTTCATTCGACGGCTACGGATGTGATTGGAACATATTTATAATGTGGAAGAATATGTGTATCTGAATAAAGCACAAGCCCAACGTTTTCGCCTACAGTGACCTTAGATTTATTGATGTTGCTCAAAACATTCATTTACTTGAGTGCGCTTCTGAGCCTTACCTGTAAAACACGCCCATTTTCACCAGGAATTTGATTTATGTCATGTATAGCGGAGTCCAACTTTGTCAATGCGGTCTCCAATGACTTCTGTTCTTGCAATGATCGAATCACGTGCGACAAAATGCAATGGATTGATTTTATAGACCCTGTTGCATTGACTTGGTCGGATGGAACTGCATAATTTCGACAAATACTAAACGTTCTTCTAGCTAGTTAGTTCACACTAGCTCCGCTCATTCAATACGCAAAGTTCACACAGAAAGTACAGCAACATAACTGACAGGGCAGACCTTCGTTTATAGCAAGGGTAAATTAACCAGGGGTGTGAAATATCCTAATTCTAAGGGATGTGAGGATTCCTGTGAAAAAGTAAGGACAATATATTTGCTACCGATGCTTTATATTTTGTTCCTAGAAAAAAAACTGTATAATAAATCCTCCGAAACAGTGTGTGAGGATATTCATCTAAATGAATTTTTTAATGAGGGGATAACATTGCAGAAACTCGAGTACATAGTACTCGTATTTGATTTGGACGAACGAAAATAGATATTTTCCATCATAGCTTTCAAGAAATCAGGGCGTGCCAGAATTGACTGCTGACTCAAAAAAGAAACGAACACTGAATAAGTATAAGAACCACTCGTTTTTAGTTAAACAAGCGCTTTTGCATGATAAAATAGACGCGGGTTGATTGCGCTGAATGTGTATGTGCACAACGCACACACACACATACACACACATACACATACACACACACACACACACACACACACACACACACACACACAAATACAACTAAAAGATCGAGTTTAGTAACGGTGCAGTTATAAACTCGCTATTATCGCTAATTCTTGAGTCAGCAAAAACAATGTGTTCGCTTCATTCGATTCTCAGAGTGCGGCCAAGCATACAAACCCGTCCAGACATACACCCTAGAAGCTTACTGGTGATAAACGTCAATGCAGAATAGCCAATATACGAGTCAAGTTTAGCTAAAAATGGCACAAGGGAAAAAGTAGGAAATAATATACATTGATATAATATAAATGTATTATTAATTAAAACGTTCCCACAACCTAACCTAACCTAACAAAACCACTGTGCCATTTCAACGTTCCCCACGCGAGTCCTACATCGTAGACAGGTAAACTTGAAATTTGTATTTGAAACAAATATTTGATTAGAATCCATTACACACGCAAAACTTTAGATGAATGAGCAAAATAGGCATATATCGTGAAACCCCCTTAAAATATGCATTTATGGCATTTCATCTGAACATCCGGTCTTTATTCATTACATATACAAGTGAACAGGGTGACAATATACAAGATGCTCAAAGTGTCATCTCCCGATAAAATGCTAGTGTAAATATGCAGGTAGTTGAAATGGTTTAGTTAATTGGTAAGTTAAAAAACAAATATTTCAAAAGCACGCACCACCAGGGATCTGACAGGCCGGTAAGCCCGTCAAATTATCCAATTAATTTTCAGAATATAGAAACAGACAACTTATATTTACTCAAAATGAAACATTTCGCACACGTTTTATACTTGTGCCAGAATAAGTAGTATATCGTATCAGCAAACATCACTTTCCCCAAGTGGATTTCGACAATTCGTCAATAGATATGCTACTGCATCGCTGACAACCGCTTCTATGGTTAATCTTGTCAAGGTCGCCCGCGGAGACATCATCAACCATTGGCTTTCATCTTGATTTCCCTGCGGATGCGAGCTGTATTCGTCAGTGGTGACATATTCACCATCGGGAGGTAAACAGGTAAAAAAGTTCACTGATTGTGTACAAAGCAAATAGTTGTGTGATATCTTTAAAGACTGGGTCTTCACCATTTGGCGTAGATCCTGGGGGGTATTGGGGGTATATATATCCCCGACAAATTTACTGGGGTGTATGACTGCAATTATACCGCCCGAGAATTCTGGTAAGCTTGGTTTATATCATGGGTATATTATCATCAAAATCAGATAAGTAAAACACTAACAAAACACGACAAATGTGTAATTATGCAATTATATGCAATATATTTTTCATTGGGGTATGCGATATATATGTATACTCCAGTGTATAATATATATGTATATGCATAATCTTGAGTCAACTTTGAACACTAATGAATCATTAGTGTCAATCATTAGTAATGATTGATGGCTGTCATCCCCCCGAGCCTCGACACAAACTACGACACCTTGATATTCAGGCAAAACACTATAAATGTCTACATTTGTGTATTTTCACTTTCTTCGAGATAAATGCCTATTTGAAACATTCGTAAAAATATTGCTTTTTTTGTATATAAATGCATTGCATTAATTAGTGTCGTAGGCTCTGGAGAATTGATTACTTGGCTGAATTAGGGTTGCTTTCGCTGTTCATTGGTTCTGAGCAGACGTCTCGACGACCGTTAAGACAAGTCATTAACCAAAATATTGCGGTTGGCTGTATCGCTACAACGGCAGACGCTTGGACTGAAGGTTTTCCAGAACAAATTCCAGCCACAAACAGTGGCGACTCCAAGGTAAGTCTTGGAGGGGTTAAAGTTCCCTCCCCAAAATATGCCGACGCCCCCACCCTGAAACCCCCCAACGATCCTGACCATGAGAATCTCGAGTGCAGTTCCTCATGTTTCGCCAAGCCTCCACATCTTTTTCCTTAGCCCCCCCCCCCTCTCAGCCCTCCTCACCGGAGAATCCTGGCGCCGCCACTGGTTGCTGTAGCTACATCACTCTTGCATTGCGCACCATTAACTTATTTCCGTTGGTGAATCATTGCAAAAAGATGCAAACAATGCAGCATTATTCAACGTAAATACGAGTAATAATCGTATGTTGCCAATTTCCTTAATTGATACAGTGGTTCACAAACTTCTGTCTATTTGCACTTGACTAAAAATCTACTCAAATTTGCACAAATGCAATTTAAAATTTGTGTCAATTTTGACCGAACAATTCTGCAACTGTTTTTTATGTTTTATAATACAATTAATTGAACCACACAATATCAAATACACCGAGTCCACAATGATGAAAGCACGCCTTACGAAGGCGCAATATACGGTGCAATATAAATTACACGAATATGAGCTTTGTAGTATAATTTACTGTGAGCCTAGTTTCGCTCAGTATAATTTAAATTAAATTTAATCAAATACGACGTATTTTTGGTTTTCATTGCTCGTACAATTATTTCAAATCAACGCTTGAAGGAAACTAAAACATTGCGCCTCTTTCCTGAACTAATCTTAGCTAACCTAGCAAAGAATAAGATATAGAGAGACGGGACTGAAGCGAGACCAAACGTACCTAGACGTAACATCCTAGTTCCCTGCGGACCATTGATCTATAGACCAGTGGTTCTTAACGATTTTCTTAGTGTTCTCACCCTTTTCAAATCAGCAGTCAATTTTCGCACTGCCTTCGATTATTGGCGGCTATATCCAACAGTTTAAGATACAAAGGACGTAATAGCAAACATTTTTCGTCAATATTCATTCATACGGTTTAAAGTTGCTTTAGGAGAATGATGTTGTTTCTCAGGTAAAAATATAGAGCATAGGTAAAAACCTGTATTTTCTATAATTGTATACAGGAGTCCTCTCACCCCTTAAGAACCAGGCTTGCATCCACTAGGAATCAGGCTCGGTATCCCGGCTGAGAATCCCTGATCTAGACCGTATCTGTTGTAATGTTATGTTGTTGGTGATTAATAAAAAACTAACACCAGCTCTGTATTGGGTTCAAAGCAACGATTAAACTTTATACATCAAAATATACCCGAAACATTATGAAAAACAAAAACACACAACCATAGCGTAGTCCACACCTCCAACACTCCAAAGCTGTCACTTGGGGCCTAGCGAAAACACTACATTACATCTGTTACCTGCAAAAATCCCGAGTTATCGTTGCTGATCTCCGCGAACGCCGGTCCTCTGATTGTGCTGACCCAACAGTGCAGAAACCGGATCACCCGTTTCTTGCACGAAATCACGTGCTGTCCATTATGCGCCTCGGCATCCACTCCTCGATATGTGCTCTCTACGTCAAGGAAATCTCCGTAAAATCCGGATCCATTTTGTCTATTTAACACGCTATTATGTCAATTTTAATTTGAACGATTGTGAAATTGATCGCCTATCTGTAAAACCACTTTGAAATTCGTATAAAAATTCGTTGTCCAACGCACATATACTTATATACATTCACACACGTATACATCTACACAGGCAAATTAATAGACAAATACATGACCACAATATGAACTTCATTAATCAAGCAGAAATCAGCTATGAAAGGTTTATAAACGAATCCATAACTTATTTATACCAAGTTAACTCTGTTGATTATTATTCAATTGAATTGCAGTTTGGTCGCAGTTTTTCGTATTTTGAAGTCCTTGCATTTTACACCTAAGTTCTTTCACGTGTTTTTGACCATCTCATATACCAACAAATATCCCCTCTTAGCACTTAGAACTAGGCCTCAATTTTCTCTTGCTATCGCTGTTGTCATTATTGCTTATAAACCAGAAACCAGAAATTATCAGACAAATTTGAAAGGATATATGTTGAGCAGCTCTTCGGCCAATTTCTTGAACGGAAAGAAGATGACGTGCGTGAAGAGAAAATCATCGAGGAAGACGTCGGTGATGAAAAGTCCGCTGCTGTTGTTGATGCTTCTGGCGTCATCGCTGAAGCGGCTCTCCAACAGATGCACCAGCATTTTCTGTGCAGTTCCCGCCAACACACAGTATCTGCAACATGGCGAGTGAGGTTGCTCAAAATTCTTAGCATAGTGAAGACAAGAGCTGATGCAAGGTCTTATGTCCCTCCCATGCGAAGACAACAATTGGGGTCCCATTATAAATAAAGCACCTTTATAATAGAGGTCCGACCTTTGGGAAAATGCAGTTACGAACAGCCTCTCGGTCTACTGTGGTCTTACGGTACTTTTATGAGCTCCTTTATGGTATATTTTAATATCATGCGTCAGGCAACGGAACCCCTCAACACTCGACTACTTCCCCGGCCCGGAGTTCGGAGGGCGATTGCCAGGGTTCTGAAGAGGACTTTTTCAGGTGCAGAACGTTCAATTTCTTCTCGCAAGTTGAGATCAGAGTTGGAGAATAAAATTTTTATGGGAAATGTTGTTGTGCATTGAATGTAGGTATTACCGCGAACAATAAATTCAGTTTGGTTGAAAACGTGAAAGACCTTATAAAAAAAGTTCAACTGTATATTTAACAGACCATCGAATTGCTTAATTGAAATATTGGGTTTACCTATTAAATCGCTAATTCATGACTTCTGGTCAGAGTTGAAATTATTCAAGCCAGATCACTCTACGACGGAGAAAACAGTATTTTCCTTTTCTGTAGTCAACGTACAATTTGATGCCTAAAAAATTGTTGAGATTTCAATGGTTCCATGACAATAAAATGCGGCGCAAACATTGATCCTACTTGGAATTGGAGGCGGACGGCAATCCGGGCAGCTTCTCCAGCACCAGCACGTCTTTTTCGTGTTCCTTGAGTCGAACCGTGTTGGCCTCGACATCTCGCAAAATCCGGTTGAAATCCTCTTTGTCGACTCTCAGGAAGTGGCAGTTGTCCTCTCGACACACGATCGTCGCCGCTCTGGAGAAGAATAAATCTCGATAGAACGTCTCGAACACCACGAATCCACACACCCACGCTCTCAAGCACATTCCACTCGATCGAAACAAATCAAGAGGTCAATCTATGGGAGAAAACCCCGGGAGGATCCCACTTAGGTCCAATCAGTGGCGGCGCCAAAGGGACTTGGAGGGGCTGAAACTCCGCCTAAAAAATTGTTTCAAGCCCCCCACCCCCCTCATTGTGCCCCCCTCAGCTCCCCACCGAAAATTTCTGGCGCCGCCACTGGGACCGATTGCCCAATTTTGTGTATATCCTTACATATAGTAAACACTCTAATTTACTTAGTTGCTAAGCATGTTCGGGTTCACATGTGGTAGAGCCCTGAAATCAAAAGCATGCCGGGGGTCCCGAGCAGAGCCGTAGCAAGGTGGTATCGGCTCTACGAAAACGACACGCCGGACCATCTCCGAAATGAAAATCTGAATTTCTGCTACCAAAAGCTCGATAACATATTTAGGCCCAGCTTTCAAAGCAACACCTCCAATGCCACAATTTTGCGTTGGAGCACGGTCTATGACATGAATTTCAGCAACACCGTGGAGCCACGAATCTTGTGTGTCCCATTGTAACGGAATCGACGCAAGACAACAAATTTCACTGAAAATATGAGCGTTTCATCAAAACGGTACACAAAAAGCAGACACCGTCCATTTTAATGTTTCATAGCTGTTAAAACCAAAATCAGTGCGGATTCAAGTACAGTTTACTCCGGATGTATGAGAAGCCCGTATATAAGAGAGCATTTTTTCGGACCCATCTTCTATACTTTACGTGAAATTTTCCCCGGGTATAGGAGACTTTTTCTCTTCTTCCGACAACTCCCTTATATCCGGACCACACCGCATAAACTTGAAACAACACCACATGTATGTTGAGGATGCATGTTGAATGTACCTGGGCGCATCGTTGATGAGGGCCAGATTGCCGAAGTCATCACCTTCAGCTAGCAGGGCCACCGTTCCTTTGCCATGAATGACCACATTCACTGAGCCCCGGAGAACAATGTACCACGACTCACCAGCCTCGCCCTGACGAAACACTGCGTGACAATATGGCTGTTAGCCTCTGCGTCACGGTTGTTACTACACGAAGCAGAAAACCTGCGTATTTCGCAGTTGATTTTTCGCGTTTTTTGTTAACCTGGAATAGCTCTATTTCCTTCAAATATCACATTTAAAACCGAAAATTTTGATAATTAACATTAAAATATTTACACATAAATATTGAAGTTGTCAGTTAATTTAAACTTATTGTTTTACTGCTTGGTTGATTTTACTGCTTGGTTGGCAGCCATGATTTCTTTGTGCTGGTTTTTTGGTCGAAATCGGAGCAGCTAGTGGATTGAATCTAGAGAAATGAATTTTGTGTACCTTCTGAATGGTCCTTATTTCTTTTTGTAAATCATTGCAAAATGTACTGCGCACCAAGTCAACTGTACATACCAATTAAGCTCGACTATGGAGATTTGTATTGACTTGTATTGAACCCAAATTGTTTAATTTTGTAATGTATACACCATGTGTGACGTTGTATTTCTTTATAATTTGTATAGAGTCAATCGTTTTATGTATAACTTTATATAACAGGTGTATGGTATATGTCTGATTTATGTATGCTTTGTATGTACGTCAAATGTATAATTTCTATGTATAAATTGTGTAATTATTATCGACACAATAGCAATTACTGAAGCATTATGCCTGTGGTTAAGAGTACTCATACATACCATTCATATTAAGATTATGTAAATATCAACAGATCGCATCTATAACTACATCCGCCTCTGTCGTTCTTTCTGGAATTAATGGTGTTAAAAATGAACAGAATTTATGTTTACCAACAGAAATGGGTCCAGAATCATTTCAAGCCGGTACCCTTATAGGCGGATTTAACAATAATAATAATAATAATAATGTTGGAATTTATAATATTAAAATAATAATTTATAACAACCAATATTTATGGCAATATTGGAAATCAATCAATTAGACACGAAATACTATACAATCCATATTGCTCGTGTGTTTATGTGTACGTTTACAATTATGCTTGCATGCAGTGACGGCTCCAGGGGGAGGAGGGGGGAGGGGGTTCGGAGGGACTGATGTCCGCCCAAATGTCCACTGACGCCGCCACTGTTTGTGTGTATGTGTGTGTGTTTTGGGAGAACATACACACAGCGCCGGCTTTGGCGTGCGTTTCGAGTAGGATGACACGAGCAAGCTCCTTGCGAACTGAGTTGCTGAGGTGGCTGAGCGCCTTGTTGCGAACCAGCTCCTCGTAAACTGTCTCCACCTCCTCGCTGGTGCGTTGGCTCGGTCTGTGAGAGAGAGAGAGACCGAAACACGTGCTTAAACGCGTGGTAACATCAAGTTTGGCGCGTTGATTACCAGCGGTTTCAGTTAGCAGTATTTCACAGCAGTCATCTAGGTACCGGCTTGACAACCGCTGACAAATTTGTTTGACCATACAAAATGGGTGTCTACCAGGGGCGAAGATTTGTATCGAGGCTCGGGGGGATGACAGTCATCATGCATTAGTGTTCAAAGTGTTGACTCAGTTGGTCAATTGCTTGAGACCCTCAACTATTTTATGCCTAGTCAATTACAACACACACATACCTCAATGAAAAGAATAGTTCATATAATTGCATACACACATTTGTCGTGTATTTTTACTTCTTGCCATGCTACTTTGATGACAGCATATCCAATGAACTGAACTCAGCAGAATTTTCGGTGGGTATGATTGCATATTCATACCCCCAGCCAATTTGACAGGGGGTATACACGTATACTCTCATACCCCCAGGATATACACCCATGGTGTCTACCTAGTGCAGGGGTTCTGGATTCCTGTGCTGAATTAAATTACAATTAAAATTTTGAACCCAATTGATTTTTTGTGTACACAAATTTTATATTGAAGGAACTTTAAGTGGAATGAATGACTATTGAATAAAACTGTTTTGTTATTGCGTCATTTGTATTTTTATTTTTTAGCGAGAAGCGACCGCTTTTTTTAAAAGGGTGCAAACACTGACAAAGCTTGAAAGAATCACAGATCTAAGCTATATGACAAACTAAAACAAACACACAATACATCAAATATATGTACACACGTACATACACACACAAACAAACAAACATACAAATACGCACGTTTTGCGCAGGATCACTCGCAGGAGAGCGTCGGAAGCGAGTTGTTGCAGCTTATGAATGGTCGATGGAAAGTGCAGCTCCAACTGGCGCCGTCGCTCGGAAGTGACGCACATGGCGCCGAAAACGTCGACATCGTCACAGAAGCGATAGTACAGATACTTGTCTCGAAATGGATGACCCCGGTTCACTATCATCAGGAGAACGACGATATGTGCTAATTGGTTTGTGTGCTCGCGTGATAAATGCGTAATTTCCCCAAAAATCTTCTTGCTTCTTCTTCTGAATAAATTCGTTTCTTGTACACTTTGTTGTTTTATATGTTGTTACCTCTATTTGCTCTTGTTTTTCTCATTTTGTGCACGGTATGTCTTTCCTTGTAAGAGTTTTTATACGTTTGTTTTTTCCGCATACTCTGTTATTTTATTATGTTTTCGCGCCTTTGCATTTGATCGTGCGCTTTATTAAATATATATGTTGTTGTTTTGTTTGTTGGTCTTGTGTTAGAGACCCCTTCGACTTTTCAAGCACAAAATTGTGTAAAAGAAGTTTTTCAGTAATGAACAATTTTATTCATCATATAAATTATTAAATTGCTAATTACTCTCATCAGAAATATCAGCTGGAGTCAGTGTTTCATCAACATCAGCCGGTTCTTCGTCATCATCATCAGAGGAGTCATCAAAGATTCGTTATTTTATAATGAAAATTCACACCAAAAAGGGTAACATATACATGGGAAAATCTATCTTAAACGACGAAACAATAAAAAAAAATGAAATAGCAGAAGTGACAAACCTACGAATAGCGTAAGACGACATCAAGATCCATAATGAGCTCAATTCAGTCATAGAACACTCAACTTTTATCAAGTCTATTGTGAAATAATTATGCGTCATTTTCGTCTTTGTACAATGGGCATTTAATTTGTCTCCATCCAGGCTGAACAGAATGGATGATGACTTGTTGCGAAGCGCTGCAGATGCAATTATTCCTACATTAATTCTTGTTCCATTTTAACACGGGTCTTCAGATGAATGCAGCTGCTCAAATTTGGAATGACCATAAGCCCAAATAATTAAACTGTTGGGAAAAAAGCCAATAACAATGCGTGTGTGTGTTTTTGCAATGCACGTTGTTTGTGTGCTTGCAATGTGTGTTTTGCAATGCATGTTGCGTAAGACCACGACTTAATGGATAATAATTATTAATTGGAATTATGAATTATAGTTATGAATTAGAATTATGAATTAGAATTATGAATTAGAATTATGAATTAGATTTATGAATTAGAATTATGAATTATAATTATGAATTAGACTTATGAATTAGAATTATGAATTAGAATTATGAATTAGAATTATTAATTAGAATTATGAATTAGAATTATGAATTAGAATTATGAATTAGAATTATGAATTAGAATTATGAATTAGAATTATGAATTAGAATTATGAATTAGAATTATGAATTAGAATTATGAATTAGAATTATGAATTAGAATTATGAATTAGAATTATGAATTAGAATTATGAATTAGAATTATGAATTAGAATTATGAATTAGAATTATGAATTAGAATTATGAATTAGAATTATGAATTAGAATTATAAATTAGAAGTATGAATTGGAATGATTAATTATAGAATAATAAGAATTAATAAAAATTAACTAGTATAAATAAGAATTTTACTGAGTCGATCATATTTAAGGTTGATCATGTTAATTTTTTAGGAGATTGACCGAAAACAACATATCAAATAGTCCATGTGCTTTCAGAAGAATTTGCTGGAAAGACTTGAAGAGAACACCAATTGAATCAAAATTGATAGCTTGATGAATACAGAGGCAGTAATACTGGAACAACACTGATTCAATTAGAAGCAATTGATATGTCTGATTCAATTAGAAGCAATTGATATTGATAAGACAATACATCAAGACAAATTTACCCTTAGCAACAAACATCCCTCTTTTCTCCAGCTGTTGATAGCGAATACACACTGCCTTTATGATATTCGTGACCAGAAGCAGTATTGTGTGGCAGGAAATACTAAATAATATTTTTATTATTTGTTCTGCGACCTCATCCGGAGGAGTGGAACTTCTTAATAGAGAATAAAGAATGAAAGAATTATAGAAAATATTGAATTTTTAAAGGAATATTTCAATATTGAAGCAAGAATTCAGAGATAACTTATTGTTGTGGCAATGCAAAAAATGAAAAGGCCAAACATTACTTTGTTTTTAGTCTACTTTTACGTCAAATGTCCTAGTGTCATGTTACTACCAATACCTGATATACCATCTCGTGTTATCTGAGCTCAAACGTTTCAACCATGATCATTCCATAGTCAACTGTTGCCCGTGCTCTCAACTACCGTGCAATATGAGGCCGTTTTCCAGCAGCAGCTGCCAGATTCCAGTGGCCAGCTGCCGGCTGCGTGCGGGTCCGAGCAGCTGCAACAGCCAGTCGACCATCTGACAGCCGACCATGCAGCGGCTGTGTGTGTGCAGCTGGTGGCGCAGCTGGTGACGGCGTTCCTTGATCAGTTGTGGACACCGCAGTGTGATCAGTTGGCGTAGCGCTCGAGCTGCTTCGAATAGCTCCTCTGTTGGCTATTACCAGCATAACAAAATCAAGCGTGTCAAACACATTCAGTAAGTCTTGTCTTGGCCAATAAACAATGACATCTTGGGCTCAAAAAAGTAGAATATATCTGGATCTGGAATGAATCTGCCTTCCAGAAACGTTGATTAATTTCTGCGGAACCAACTCGGTGAGAAGACTGACAAGAGACCGAATAAGGACATGTGATATCGAGTTAATCATACCGACGTAATGCAAATCATCTCTATAGAACAGTGTGTACTTTTCAAGTTATGTTCTCCATGTGAAGTGAAATTTAATGACCGTTTGATTGCAAGCATTCATAGAAGGAGTATTGTATGCGATTATGGAGCAACAATGTGCGATACCTCAAAGATCGTTTCCGCCATCAGATGATAAGCTGTCGATCTTGAAGTAGTCACCACTTCCTCGGAGCTTGAAGCCGACGAATCAACTGTGTCCAAACAGCAATCCACCATGTCGTTGGCTGATGTGGTTTCCGGTATATCATCGGCTGAATATATCTTCTGGTCTTTTAATTCAATTAGAGTGCATTCCTGATTCTCGTCTTGGCAATACGGATCCCTGGGAACCATTGCTGCTCCTGAAGCAGACTTTAGTGTGGAATTATCTTCGACAATCGCGCCCGACGAACCGTGTGTACTGTTACCAGGACTGGACGACGTTGGATGCGATATGTTCGAACTGGAGTTGGAATCGACCTCTGCCGAAGAGCCAGCGTTATCAGCCATTGAACGCCGTTGAGCGGTTGATGAGCTCTTGATACTGATATCGGGCGCTACCTGTGTGATCGTTGTCACCACGCCTAAAGAGCTTGTAGATGGTGATATGACTGCTGAACATGATGAGGTTTGTATTTCTTCAATTGGAGTACCTGTGTGCGCACAATCCTTCTCATCACTCGGAGAGAGAAATGTGCTTGTTACTTTCTCTGGTTTTGACAACGGGAAGACGTGGACGTTTTTCAAATGCGGTTCATCAGTTGATGTGTGAAAATGGCGTTCACTTTCTTCTGATTTAACAATAGAGCTTTTTGTTGTTTGAAATTCGGTCGGAGAAAGAACCATGTTAGACTCAACATAATCGTGCTTGCTTTCTGAACTAGAAACGAGATTGTCATTCATTCGAATGTCGGCTGATACTACATCGGGGGTTATAGGTCTGATACGAAGGTAATTGTCATCCAGTTTTTGAGCAACCATATTGGTCGCATCATTTATGTGCCGCTCTAAAGCTGGAACCTCTTGTGCAGACGTCATCCGTGGCTCGGTTATTTTGTGAGCAACGACGACTGACTGTGGCTCTTGACAGCAATCAGCTCCTCGTAATTCTTGTCGGTGATTCAAGCGTTGGGTTGCGGAATCCACTGACGAAGCTGATGCCGGCGGTGTCACAAGAGTCAAACTAGAAAAACCACAACCGACAGCGGAAGCGACAGTGCAAGGTGCCGATGAAGGCAGAGACGGAAGTTGGCGCCGTCGACGCACGCTGAAACGACGTGCATCCACACATTGTTTGCTAGCTGCGACAGCACGGCTTACGAGGCCGGCTTCGCGACGACGCGATGCCGTCAAGACACCGTCGGACGACAACAAACGTTCTCCACCAGCAGAGGTAGATCGTGACCACTGAAGAGGAGAAGGTGAACGGTGACATTGCTGACCAGAAGCAAAGTCATCACATTGTGACGGGCTATCCTGAAGCGGCCAATCATCTGCGCAACAAGCAAGCATGTTATGTATTCCAAGACGTATAATTGCCGATTATTATTATTATTAATTACAGGCAAACCCAGTAGCATGGGAAGAGTGCAAGCACTATTACCACCCTAAGGTGGCCGATGTTATAATCACCATATTTCTCATGGATTGCATCGTGCAATCCTATTGCACAACTACTGCAATAATTGCAAATATGTCAATAAACTTATATGATCTAGTACACGTGCGACGATGAGTCAGAACCGAACATCGAAGTAATCTAGAAATTCATTAATGCAATTATTGCCACGGCATTTTATAACGACAATTGGAAAATTGAAATTCGGTCGGATAAGTTATAAAGCAAATACAGCCAGTTTCGTAGTCGAGTAGTCGATGAGCAAACAAGCGCCAATTATTTTCAGAGGCTATCTAGAGTGGCAATTATTATCTAGAGTGGCTATTATTATCTAGAGTGGCTATTATTATCTAGAGTGGCTATTATTATCTAGAATGGCTGGACACACAGTGATAACATGACAACAACTCGTTCAAACACGAATGCGCTACATATTAGCCAACGGCCACCTAGAAACAAATACACAAATGTAGTCCTCCTTTCACGCTTGCGCTCTTCTGCAACGAATTTTATAAAACATGGTTCACTGGCGGATCCAGAAGGGGGCTTAGGTGGCAGGAGCCCCAAAAATGTTGTCATCAACTCCTTATAACCAAGAGGTTCACTAAACGAGGCCAAAAAAATAGTTGATATTAACATTATCATAAGGCTTATTCGTACATTATTGTGTGTGTGTGTGTGTGTGTGTGTGTGTGTGTGTGTGTGTGTGTGTGTGTGTGTGTGTGTGTGCGTGTGTAAATGTGTGTATTTATCATTGAAAAATGCCCAAGGCATGACCCTCACACGATACCTAGTCACTCATACATAATTTAGCCCCCTGTAAAATTGCACTCTGGATCCGCCACTGACGTTGTTGAATTTTACTTACGTCCTTGCTTCAGTCTGTCTAATGCCACCCGAGTGCATGTCATACGGTGTATTTGACCAAAGGATTCGTAACTATTATTGAACTAAGTCATTGAAGTTAAATACTGAAGCCAAACATCTACCATCTACCCTTTTGGTGTGCATTATTAGAGCACTAGGTCAAATATATGTTGAATTGCAAAAATGCAGCTTGTCTTAAAAATGCTAGTTGATTGCTACCGTGATATTAAAATCGAAAGGAATTTAATAATCACGCGCATGCCTGATATTGAAAAATGCCAAATGGTTTCGGCTAAATATTTTGAGCAACAATAACCGAAGCAGCCGCACATACCAGCTAACTGAATAAATAACTGAGTGTGCGCATACGACATGTGTGGTTGTTTGCGAAGTGTATATTAATTGGTGTATTGGGCCAAGCGTGGTATTTTAATCAACAAGAGGCAGCGAGCAATTCTTGGATATTGTTATTTATAGATTTATACACGACCAATTATAAATATTACGCAAGTCCTGCTTTGGAGGTCATACATTTACTGAATCATTTTTACTTCCTCGAACAAACTTGCGAGCAGTAGATAATTAGACAAGCAATAATGACATTTTCATTATGGTCTTTCACGAATGCGGCAAAACAACGACTGGACTAGCAAAACTAACAAACTGCAGTTAAATAATATATGATGGAATTGAATTTCATCATTTAGCGCTATATGCGCTGGGATTTTTTGCTGTGATGCGTTGTTTCGACCGCTCCATTTAGTCACAAACTGTGCATAGAAAGAAACTAATTTGGTTAATAATTCAACTCCCCACAAAGGAATTTGTTGGCGCCGCCCTTTTAGCAAAGGTCATTCAGCATTTGTTAAACAAACAATTAAAAACAATATGGCATTTGCTAACGTCATTCAGTCACAACTCGTTTTATTTGCAACAAAAGCTCAAAATGACGTCAATTTTTGCAATTTGCAGACTTTATTTTCTCAAACACAGAATTTAAATGATAATAAAATAATTACAAATATTATCACTAATACTGGCTGCACTGCCGTTGGCGATTTTTCCCATACCATAATATAATTTATATTATAATTACAATAAAAAAATAAAAAATTAGATTTTAATATAACAAAACATATAATATATTGTATTTTGTAAATATATAAATATAAATAAATCAAATGGATATATAAAATGAATCATAAAATATAAATAAAAAGTAAACAGTAATACAACTTCAAAAAAATGTTGGAAAAACTGGGATAAATAAGAACAAAAATAGCGTATTGAGTAAATACCATGTTAATAGAATGTATGAATTGTGTCTGTTAGCTTGGGCTTGTCTAAGTATGATTCCAGCTATATCATATGCAAATAGAGTTAAACCAAGTGAAAATAAAGTTAATCTAAATGAAATATATTATATAAATGAAATAAAATGAAATGATATAATATAAATGAAATAATTGTATTTTCACCTGTATTGTAGGTGGGCTTCTGCGACCAAAACAGTTGCTGGAAGATATTGTGGTTGTGCTGTGAAAAAAAACATTGATAGACGTAGTAATATTCACCGATCTACATAACATTACATTACAGAATTCGCGATTAATGCAGGTATATTGCGTTGTACGCCAAATACACACTCGCTCAACATAATTAAAACATTCAACATCAAAATGGGAATAATTGAGTTTAAAATGAGATGTCGCATATAATTAGACATCCAATCTCCAAATCAATTTGAGAAATGAAAATACTTTTCAAAACCTAATTTAATAGCTATACACTAGTTCTTAAAATTCAGTCTGGCTAGATTTAACAGAATGGTTTTCGTACAAACTTCAGTCAATTGGAAAGATAACAGTATATAGCAGACGTACAGAACATGCACAAATATTTACAAGCAATGACTGTGGTAACACATACTATCGCTAGGAGGCAATGGCTTAACTAAGCGCAATAAAAAACATTAAAATCCTAATTCACGCTTAATATTAAAATATATTATATTAGTCAGCGTTGCAATAATATATAAGTGACATAGCAATACATGCAAATGAATTGATCTCTCAACTATTGGAATAATCTAAACGAAGCTTTATGGAATAGTATCAGAATAACGTTTTGTGGCTTAGAAAAAGAATCAAATATAATTGCTGATTCAATTGTCATTATATTCTGAGATTGAAATGCCACAAATACACGAAATAACTTACGTATGTGCTATAATTTTTTTTCTATATCTCTCAATCTTTGTAACACACACACACACACACACACACACACACACACACACACACACACACACACACACACACACACACACACACACACACACACACACATACACACACACACACATTTCGCCATGTCGCAATATTACAACATCCTGTAGCACTGCAATGCATTATATTGCTTGTGTATTCATAAGGACGGCGAGAATGATATTGATTCGGTGGCTTTCTGTGGCAATTTGGCCAAGATGAATAACTATGAATGGTACTAGAAGATTTGCTATACAGAAGCGTAGCTAGGTTATCTGCCGTCCGGGGCTGTGCATTTTTTGCCACCTTTCATTAAGTATGCTTGCGAGTCTCTTAGCCGCAAGATACTGTGCGCTTCAACACGACTTTAATAGAGAATTAGCAAGTCCATATGTCAATATAGCTGAAAATAAGAACCTCTTATAATAGTACATGATTCCAGTCATCTAATCTGAGAAGATCATTAGCTTCAATCGATTTTGCCTTCATTCAGTTATTTGAGATAAAAATAGCAAATATGGAACAGTATATTCACAAATGCCGCTGAGAAATATCGAAAATTCAGTGTCTTCAGCTGCGTTTGTGCCACCCCCTTAAACCTCCCCCAACCGCTTCACCACACTAGCTACGCCACTTTTTCTACACTGAACATATCAGCATATCAAATCATCATCAATCCAGCGTTGATTCAAGCTTGTACTGCGTCTATGCAATAGTGGAAAAGAAAACAAACAAATCCAAATGTAGGGCAATGTCTGTTGACGGATAGAAAGATTAAATATACTAGAATTCTTGTAAATTATTGAATTATTACTGAAATTAGTGAATTATATATTGAAATTATAAATATTAGATTATCAAATTACATCCTTCTAATTATTTGCTCAAATGCTACGCTTTGCAAGAATTGTTTTTGTTGACATTTTTCACCAGCCGATGTGCGCTTTTTTTGCAATATTTTGCAATGTTGCTGTCTCTTCAAATGATCACACTTGCAACGTGGTTATGATTTATTTTCATCTCTTATATTTCGTCTGTCGTCTTCGATATCTCTTTCTACGATATTCTTAACTCTTGACATGCATAGTTTAATTTAAATCTGATTATCTCCCATAATTTATGCTAATTTCAACAGCTGGGAAACTTCCAAGATTGTATACCAATCGATTTCAATCAAATTGGAAAAAATTGCGTGAATATCAAAAGAAACACCCCCCCAAATATAACCTGTTGATTAAAAATGTGTTGACATAGACAAGAAGAAACTACAAAATATAGACATTGAAAAATGATCTCAAAATGAGATGACCGCTAGGTGAACAAGATATTGCATGCATGTGATGAGTCTTTTCTCATGAAACTCATTTCTATAGAAACAACTCGGTAAACACACACACACATACTGAAAAAAGTATGTGTGTGTGTACATGTTCATTATTTGACATCAAATTGCAAACTGATATATTTAATTGTGCTGTTTTCGAACAGATTTCATCTCAATTACATTTGCAGAGTTCCAAAGTATTTTTTTGCTTTCAATCATACATTCAAATAACAACCGACAATATGGTTTTGGTATTATTAAATTGCCTCTCATCAACTTAATATTATATATTGTATTTTTTAACCTGGGCTCAATATCCTAGTAGTAAGCTCTGTCACCAATCACTGACACAACTCGCCTGCCAAATTGAGACGAAATGCTGGCGCGCCACTCTCAATAACCGACACGGCAGCCGCGTCACAACTGTATACTGCCGCGCCGAATTCGTCAAAATCGACTCGCCAAACGAACAGCCCGCGTGCAATAGCCAGCTATGCGTGCCCGTCTGTACATATGTTGCATATATTGCGTATGTTGTATATACTACATAGGCTGTACATGTTGCACATGTTGCACATGTTGCGTATATCGCATGTGTTTCATGTGTTTCGTATGTTGAACATTTTGCATATGTTTCATACATTGCATATACTATATATGCTGCATGTTTTACATATGTTGCATATGTTTCATGCGTTGCATATTTGGCATATATTGCATATGTCACATATGTGACCGGTTTTATCCACTACTCAATACGCATACCCACCATATTTCCTGCTAAATATAAACAAACATTGTGTCTATATACATTATATTTAGATATGTGTATGAATACATACATATTCCACACACACACACACACACACACACACACACACACACACACACACACACACACACACACACACACACACACACACACACACACACACACACACACACACATATGCGTATCAATAGCTGAATATGTATGTATATATTGTATAGATTATATATACATGTACGTGTATAAATTGTATATGTATGTGAATTGTATTAGATTGTATCTGCCTGTTTATGTATGCCTATATGTAGAAATATGTTAATATTGCATACACATCATATTTCAGTACACTGGGACGCATGTTTTCAGCTGCATGAACTGTGAAAACGGTCACAGATTCTGTAAATGACTGATGATAGATTTAGTTAGTTTGGGCAGATCTTGTTTAGTTTTGCCATACGAAATTACGCATTTGAATAACAACAGTGGAGAGGGCTATGTTCGTGCTGTAATTTCACAAGGGCAAAGTCTCTCATGGTCCCTCATGCGCGCACACAAGAAACCCGACTTTCAACTTTTGTTCTATAATTGCTATCCAATTTCGCTGTATTTTCTAGTTTTTATGACATTTACCTGGTGTTCTTTGTCATTTGCGTCATTTGAAGCAGTATTTGACGAATTAATGCTCTTCTGTCTTATTCAGGTTAGAGGTTAAATATCTCAAGTGACAGCTGCTACACGGGAAGAAGCCGAAGCTTATGAACACACACAGGTGTGTCCCGTGCAGCTCGCTGCCACCGCAGAACCGACCCTCTCCATGTATTAGAGACGTATTACAGAGGGCCACCTCCCCAGAATGCATGACACAACACATGACTGATATCTGGTACAATTTACTGCTGGGTGGACAAGAGCTGTTGGATTATAGAATTCGCCCTAAGAAATTCTCCTCAGCCGGGTTTCGAACCACGGACATCCCGCTTGTGAGGCGGGTGTGCTATCACCACACCACGGAGTCCAACAAATTTGCATTATAGCTGTCATAATCTGAACGAAAAATTCAATACGTAATGTGGTTTCGGCTTGCTGCTCTTACGCTCTTACAAAGATTTAAAAAATTATACTGCTCTTACAAGGATTTCAAAAATTACGCACACATATTTCCCATTCATCCAGACAGTAGTGTGTACCAACCTCACACAGCTCCAAGAAGCAAACAAAAAACAATGAACAATAAACAAGGAATATATGACAATCACAATACTGTCTAACAAGCTGCACGCTAATAAGAACCAACACAACACAATCTGACATCCTCTCGAACAACATATTCCAGGATACTCAATAATCCCTTATACGCTTACGTATATAGACATATATTCATGCATATACTTGTTTGTGTGTGTGTGTGTGTGTGTGTGTCTTGAAGAGACGGCAATGCCGTTCGATAGTCTCATTAGTGGACCGTCAGCTGCTAATCAAAGCGGACACCTGAGCTCTTTGGTCGTAATTACTATCGCCATCGGTAAGGTTCTTGAGACAAACGTACCAAACGTAAGCTAATAGCGAACCCAAGGAAACTCGACAAACGTACCTGGGGCGTCACGTCGCTAGCTCCATCACTGACTCCGCCACTGTCAACGACATCCTCGCAGAAGGCGGACAAACATCCCGATATGACCAGATACCAATGCGAACCTCGGTCGCCTTGGCGAAACACTACAGCACACACACACACACACATACACACACACACACACACACACACACACACACACACACACACACATACATGCTTGAAAAGATACAAATACAGATAAATACAGATAACACATAGATATAAATACATTTGCATAGAGATATACACACTAGAATCGAATCATCATTGATCGGTTGAACAATACAATCACCGTGTGCTGGGAAAAAAAGAATGTGCCAGAAAAATGGCAAAATTTAAAATAGAATTTTTGTAAAAAGTGAAAATTTGAAATATAAAATATTTTAAGTTGAAAAATATTTCGAAATATTGTCCATATAATTTATCATATTTTAAATTCAATTAAGTTTAGAAACACACACACACACACACACACACACACATACACACACACACACACACACACACACACACACACACACACATACACACACACACACACACAAACAGACACACACACACACACACACACACACACATACACACACACACAAACACACACACACACACACACACACATACACACACACAAACAAACACACACACACACACAAACAGACACAGACACACACACACACACACACACACACACACACACACACACACACACACACACACACACACAATCTGCAAACATGCGTGAAGTACAAATGATTACAAACACAGAAGTAGGGAGATGTCAAAGTGTGATATATTCTTAAATGAGCGATTCTTTTTGTATACATGGCTGAACAATTAAGAATTATCATTATTATTACTCTTATAACTATTATTATTAATGACAGGCAAATCCAGTATGAAGAGTATATTCACTATTACCTCCATGCGGTGGCACCATGTACTAGAAGCGCCCAAAGGATATATATATAGATAGTTTGATAGATACGACTTTAGTCTCACAATTGGAAAAAAACATGCTACAAAGAATGGAAATTATAATATAACTTGAATTGAAACAGTAACGTACATTTGTGAAAAACATGAGCGTAGATCCTGAGGATATGGGGAATATATATACAATATAGTTTCATTGAGTTATGTGTGCGTGTTGTAATTGACTAGGCATAGAATAGCCGAGGGTCGCATACAATTGATCAACTGAGTCAACTTTGAACACTAATGCATGATGGCTGTCATCTCCCACCCGAGCCTCGACACAAATCTACGTTATTGCTGAAAATTTTTAAAACGATAACTTATATATTCATAGTGTTGGATGAGTGAAATTGGAAAAATGGACAGCGATATTGTGTGAGAAGACTCACGGGTGACGCCAGGCTGTAGTCGCTCCAGACGACCATGAAGGGCGAGAAGTCTGGCGATTTCAGGATCGGCCAGCAAGGCTGGAGCCACTCGGATCAACAGTTGCAGTGTATTCGATAAGTGCGAGTTCTGGTCGGATGAGGCACTTTCCCTGCCGAACAGAGTTGACAAGGGAATATGTAGTACAAAGCTTCATAGCCTCGTTCCTAGGAGGTGGAGGTGTGGGTTTCTGTAGAAAGCGTGAATAAAATATAGCCCACCCTCCAAATAGCGTATTTGCAAATAACGGAGTCCTCGAAATTGCGGAATACTTTCTTGGCTCCGATCAAAAGTCTACCAAAAACATGTTAATTACACCTCCGAATAGTGTAATTCAAACCTCCGAAAAACTGAAACTTCCAAATGGTACCCACCTTCTATTTATCTTCTACCTTCTATTGGTACCCACTCATATAGTGCACCTCCAAATAGCGGAAAATATGGGTTTTGTGTGAATCATATATGTAGGATCTATAGAATACAATGATTCCAGCTTATCGACTGACAACAGTTGACTTTTGCAAGCTGATTGGTAGAGACGAGTGACTAATTAGGGTCGGCTTTATGCATAGGCCAACTAGGCGGTCTCCTAGGATAGCAGATTGGTGAGGGTATCGCTCAGGAATCACGCAGGAGTACCTTTGTATCCAGTTCTATGACCTTCACCAGTTTTACTCTTTTACGCGCCTCTGCTCTACTTGGCGCTATATCAAATACATGTTTGTTTGTTTGTTTTTTGTTTGTATAACATTGCCAATTTATATTACTATTGCATCAGAGACTAACGATGTGACGATGTAACGGTGTTCAAAGGAGAACACCGCGTAGCTAAAGACTTTTATGGGTTTATGAAAAAATATAGTGGAACCATTTGAGAAAGACACAAACTGTTAAATAATATGAAACTCTTTTGTAAAATTGGACAATTAACAGTAACAAAGGTTGATAATCATTTGCTGCGGCATTTTTCCAGCCCCTTATGCAAAGTATATGCAAATTCAACCTTTATCATTAGCGCATATACGAGTACTCGCATACATATAAATATGCGTCACTGAGTTCAATTCAAATAACCGTATATCACCAATTTTAGCATTTATCATTCATTTCTCATTTTTCTACCGTTTGCAGGTGTCAAGTTATGTTTGAAATTCGCGGATCAGACGGATGTTTGCTCCGATAACTTTTGGCAGTCAAATTATCGTTCGCTGCTGAAATCGAGCTCTCCCAAGAGTATACGTAGTCGGTGGATCAGTGGCGGCACCAAGGGGGAGGGTTAAACCCTCCAAAATATGCTCATCTCCCTGAAACCCTCCAAAAAATCTTGACCATGAACATTTCGAGTGTAGTTCCTCATGTTTCGCCAATCCCCCGGCATTATTTCCTTTAAGCCCCCACCGGAAAAAGCCTGGCGCCGCCACTGTGGTCAATGCCAAACTTTCGGAAACACTCCAACTAGCCAGCGAAACTGACAGTTGATCTCAGAATTTCAGCTGAGGTATGTGCTGCAGTTTAAATCATTGATCGTACCTGCTGTTTATAGCGTAGAGCACTATCAAGCAATGCTGGATCTATAAGGGGAGATGGCGAAGGGGGCCTAGGCCCAGCCCTGGGCGAGGGGTTTTCAGGCAGTGGCGGATCCAGCGTGCAATATGGGGGGGGGGGCTGAATTATATATGAGTGACTAGGTAGCGTGTGGAGGACATGACTTTGAGCATTTTTCAATGCATTTTCTTGACCTCTTTTAGTGAACCTCTTGGTTATGAGGAGTTGAGAAAAACCTTTTGGGGAGAAGGGGGCTTCAGCCCCCTGTTCTTTGATCAAGTGTATATCGTGCTGGTTAAATATATTGTGGTTGAATATATGGCGCATAATTAATATTAAACATGGCGCAGTCGGATTCAGGGTTATTACGCATAGCAGAATTACTTGAAAAACAGGCGCTACAGAAGGCTGCCGTACAAGACGCTGCTGCTCAAAGAGAAGCAACAATTACTGCTCTAGTGGAAAAATTCTCTTTGCGTACTCAGTGACAAAATTCGCAACCAGATGTGGGTCCAACACGAAATTCCGTGTCTGCAATTGCTCCGCAATTACATTCATCTTGCTCACTGAGGGAATTCCAAGCATGGAAAGAGAAATTCGATGGGTATGCATTATTGACCAGTCTGTCAATGCGTCCAATATCAGAACAAAGGATTATCTTGAAATCCGCGATTGACGATGAGTGGATCAGAATAATCAAATACAATTTGGGGATTTCTCGAGACTCTACAGTGAGTATCGAAAACGAGATGGAGGAAATTAAAAAACACCCGAGACAACAGCGCAATATAATAATTGATCGTAGATAAGTTTTCAACAGAAATCAAGAACATGACGAAATATTCGATGACTTTCTCTGTGCGATAAAATAAATCGCGTCATTCTGTGATTTTTGCAGTCTTTATCATGACGACACAATCAGAGACACAATTCTAGTGGGCACAAATGACGCAGGATCTCTGCGTAAAATGCCACAAACTTCTGAGTTGACATTACAGAAGCTGTAGACATGTACCGAGCCTCTGAAAATGCGTCTCGAAATCAGAAGGAGCTACAGAGTGACAGCAAAGACGTGTCAATTGATAGAGTCAGGCGCACCAGAAGCGCATCGCAGTCAGGACGTCAAACGTGTTCTAGATGTGGAAGAAAAGCACATTCAGAGCAAGAGACGTGTGTGGCGCTACATGAGGAATTTCGAAAATATCACGAGGTCGGGCATTTTGCTATTATGTGTAAAACTTTGCACAAAAATCATACAAGACAACACAAAATGAGTTCATACAGAAAGCAAAGGAATGCGCGTACCTCAAATCAATCTCTACATAGAGTCACAATCGCTGATATATCGATGCATCAACGCGAACGGCGCAAAGCCCCCATAGTTTCGATATGGGTAAAACCGTCCGATCGTGACCAATTCCGATTGGATTGGGTGCCAGACACGGGCGCTGAGGCTTCTGTCGTCGGACAGTCGTTGGCAAGGAAAGCCGGCATGTCACTGAAAGATCTCACAGTGCCGAGATAACAGCTCTTCGCAGCAGACGGTTGCAGACTGGCGTGCGTTGGTACGTACTCTGTTGAGCTTACATTGGGCGATCAAACGTGTCAATCTGTGATATATGTGGTAAAAGGTTTGAATGGAGCTTCACTGTCCTGGTATGACGCCATGAAACTCCACATACTCTCTGATTACCTCCCGCAGCAAATCCAATATGTTGAAGCGCGCAAGCAGGTTAAACGGACAAGCAACGATACAAGCGGTCCGAAAGCACATTCATTGTCCAAGACAAAGTCCAAAATACCAAGATCAGTGAGTAAGGTGAACAAACCGACACATGTAGACGTGGATGCAGACGGCGAACATGAACGATGTCCATTGCAAGTAAACGATGACACCATTGTTACGGAACAGATGAGGAAATAACATTTCGCCTCATTACAGAAAATGTTTCCTAGAGTGTTCAACAATGAGGGACCTTTACGGGAAATGACCGGCGGTCCAATGAAAATCGAGCTCAGGGCAGATGCTCAGAGTTATGCGGTGCGCGCAGCTCGATCTCTTCCGTTTAACTGGATAAATGACGTACATGATCAGCTACAGCAGTTGCAAGAAGACGGCATCATTGAACCGGTGAATCATCCGACAGAGTGGTGTCACCCAATCGTGCCAGTGGCAAAACGGTCGGAAACAGGCCAGATTATGGGATGCAGAATAACAGTGGATTTCACCCATCTTAACAAATATGTGCGAAGACCGACATACCCTACACAATGTCCGGCGGAGTGTGTCGCTTCTATCGAATCAGACACGCGGTATTTCGCGAAACTGGACGCGAAATCAGGGTATTTTCAAATACCACTGGATGAGTGTAGCCGAGATTACACTTGTTTCATCACGCCGTGGGGCAGGTTTCGATTCACTAGTGCACCTATGGGATTGATTTCATCCGGTGATGTCTACAACTGTCGTGGTGATGCCGCCATCGGGGACATTGCCAGAACGATCAAGGTCGTAGATGACATACTAGCTCATGATCGTGACTACAGCACGCATATCACTCATGTGTGGAACATTCTGAAACGATGTGACCGGGCGGGCATCACGTTGAACGCGGACAAGTGTATTTTTGGTGTGCCAGAGTTGAACTTCTGTGGAATGCGACTAAATTCAAGTGTCTACACAGCAGGTGAAAAGAAAATAGTAGCGATTCGTGATTTTCCACTCCCGACTAATATAACCGAGCTACGGTCATTCATGGGCCTCGCAAATCAGCTGTGATGTTTCTCCACAGAAATGGCGGGTGCAGCAGAGCCAGTGAGAGGATTGCTCAAACCAAAAAACGTCTGGAACTGGGATGAGACGCATGATATGCGTTTCAAAATGTCAAGGATGCACTGACAATTCCACCAGTTTTGGCATTTTCCACCCAAGCCGTCCACCGCGGTTGGAGACAGACGCGTCTCGTCTGAGAGGTCTAGATTTCGCTCTTCTGCAGCAAGACCAGCAGAATATATGGCGACTCGTCCAGTGCGGCTCGAGATTTCTGTCGGACGCCGAATCCAGATACGCTCTGTGCGAATTGGAACTGCTGGCGGTACACTGGGCTACTCGCAAGTGTCATACATACATGGCTGGACTACCCTTGTTCACGGTATGGACAGACCATCGACCACTGGTGCCCATTCTCAACTGCAAGGCACTCGCAAGCATCGATAATTGCCGATTACAACGATTGTGCGTAGAACTGCAGCATTACAGCTTCAAAGCTATGTGGCGGAAAGGTCCAGACAACGCCATTGCAGACGCGTTATCACGCGCCCCGGTAAGCGAACCTCCTGAAGAGGACAATGACATCGCCGAAGCTGTACGGATCCGTATTATTGAGCCAGTCACGGCGGTCGATGACAACGGTACATTGATTCCACCAATGAGGGATGAAACACTGGAAAAAGTTCGAGCAGCTGGTAGGCAGGATGCTGAGTATATCGCCCTACACAGTGCCATCATGGAAGGATTCCCTCACGAGAAGGAATTATTGCCGGCCAATCTCCACCAATACTGGCGTGTACGTGACAGTTTGGCGGTAGACGACGGGCTGATCGTGTACGGAGCTCGTCTTGACATCCCTCAGTCGATGAGAAGACAAACAGTTGCGCGGTTACATGATAGTCACCAGGGTATAGGGAAGTCAAAACAGCGTGCAAGACAAACCGTTTATTGGCCCGGAATTGACAGGGACATTGAAAGCACAGTGATTGGATGTGAAATGTGTCTTAAATATGTTACTAGTCAAAGCAAAGAACCGATGGTAAGTGATACGATACCAACAAAAAATTTCCAATGTGTCTCTGCTGATTACTTTCAGCACGCGGGTCGTGTGCATTTGGTTTATGCTGATCGTCTGTTGGGTTTTCCTTATGTCACGTCGTGTCCGAGAGAGGCTACTGCGCGGCACTTGGTCGGTGTGCTGCGATCGATATTTGTCAGCAGCGGAGTTCCAGTTGTATTATGCACGGATGGAGGCCCACAGTTCACTGCGCGTCGCACAAAACAGTTTCTGGCTCGATGAGGGGTGGAGCAGCTTATATCGTCTCCCCACTACCCGCAGTCAAATGGGCATGCGGAAGCGGCCGTCAAGCAGGTGAAGCGCCTCATCCAGAAGACCACACATGACGGTGATTTGGATACAGACGATTTTGCAAGAAGTCTGTTAGAGCTCAGAAACTGTCCACGAGTGAATGGAAGATCTCCAGCACAGGTGGTTTTCGGCCATCCACTTAGATCGGCGGTACCAGCACACCACAGATCGTTCGCTGGTGAATGGCAGCAAGCTGCAGAGGATTGTGACCGGGCAGCGGCAACTGCAATCCAGCAAGCCGAGAGGCGGTACAACGTTTCGGCCAGACCGCTGACGCGCTGCAGACTGGACAACGAGTCGATGTTCAAGATGTGACGTCGAAAAGATGGGACAGAATGGGGATTATCGCGGCTATAGGACGACATCGTGATTACGCTGTTCGGCTACCGAGTGGGCGTTGATTAAGGCGTAACCGAAGATTGGTCAGGCCTCATCGCGCCCTCCTTCCGTGCGCAAACTATGAGAAACCGGTCGGCAGAGAGGAACCATCGGAAAGACCAGTCGGAGAGCATGCTCAGCAGACGCCGATGAGTGTTCAAGATCAGCCGTTGCGTCGCGGGTCGCGCAAGCGCTTTCGTCCACGGCGCCTGACCGTGAGCTGGACTGATCAAACATACGACGGTCCAACTGGAGGGGATGTGTGACGTATATATGTGTGCGATTGTGTGTATTATATATGTTGTTTACATTGGCTACATCCGTGTGTCGACGAGAACGGTTTGTTGGTGACGAAAGTGGTTGTGTGATTCACGCGGGCTTGGGATGCTGTGATATTCTTTGATCAAGTGTATAGCGTGTTGGTCGAATATATTGTGGTTGAAAATATGGCGGATAATTCATATTAAACAAGCTCCTCCCTCAAGATTAATTCAGCCCCTCCCAAAATTGTAACCTTGATCCGCCACTGATCACGATCAAACACACATACAAACTGAAGGATATACAAATAACTATTTTTGCCTTAATTTAACACCTGCTTATTTCCCGCTAAAGAAGGGCAGTCGTGGCCGAGTGGTTAAGGCGTCTGACTAGAAATCAGATTCCCTCTGGGAGCGTAGGTTCGAGTCCTACCGACTGCGTTTTACGTAAATTTTCTACCATTCTTTCGTTCGCACGCACCACCTTAGGAAAATATACACAAATATGTAGGGTTCCTGTACTTTTTCAGTGTTTGGACCCTTTTCATATCAGCAGTCACGTTTATATATTCTTGATAATTATATGAAAATATAATAATACAAACGAGTTAATAGTACTTTCATTTATGCAATATTCATACATGGAATTTTGAGTGGAAATTTTATATTGTTTGTAAATTTTCACATATGCGTTACAGTTTATGAATAATACGCTTTAATTGAAATCTAAGAACGAAAAAACCTTTTTGGAGAGTTTAATTAATTAACCAACGTGGTACGTGGAGAGGATTATATGCAATTTTTATGCAATTTTTTTATACAATTTTGTATGCAATATTTATGCAAATTTTTTATACAATTTTGTATGCAATATTTATGCAATTTTTTATGCAATTTTTTATGCAATTTTTTATGCAATTTTTTATGCAATTTTTTATGCAATTTTTATGCAATTTTTTTGCAATTTTATATGCAATTTACGACAGAGGAACTACGAAATGCATGCAATGCTAAAGCTGTGTGAGAAATTTGGTAATCCCATATGCTAAGTCATTTATTCCGGGCAGTCAAGTGAATTCCAGATTTTTTACGATGCTTATACGTGTGTTAAAATGGACTTTTGACGTTTTTATCGTACTATTAACTTTCATTTAATTTCAATACATTTTGGAAGAAGCACATAGTTGCGGACGAATGATTATGACCACTGGCGGATCCAGGGGGTTGAAGCCCCCCCAAAATGTTTTCCTCAACTCCTCATAACCAAGAGGTTCACTAAGAGGTCAAGAAGAAATCATTTTCTGTAGAATTTGTTGATATAGGCATTATCATAAAGTTGTTGCATAATGATTCATGTACATGACTGATCGCCCCCAAGATTCAGCCCCCCCCCCAAGATGAATTCAGCCCCTCCCAAAATTGTAACCTTGATCCGCCACTGATCACGAACAAACACAAATACAAACTGAAGGATATACAAATAACTATTTCTGCATTGATTTAAATACTGCTCATTTCCCGCTGTAATAGGGCAGTCGTGGCCGAGTGGTTAAGGCGTCTGACTAGAAATCAGATTCCCTCTGGGAGCGTAGGTTCGAGTCCTACCGACTGCGTTTTATGTTATTTCCCACCATTCTTCAGTTCGTACGCACCACCGTAGGAAAATATATGCAGGGTTCTTGTAATTTTTCAGTGTTCGCACTGTTTTCATATCAGCAGTCACGTTTATATATTCTTGATAATTATATGAAAAAATAAGAATACAAACGACGTAATAGTGATTTCATTTATGCAATATCCATACAACTAAAAGTTTGTTCCGTTTTTTAAGATTCTAAATTCTTGAAGTTCTTTTCCAGGAAAAAATATACAGCATAGGTAAGCCATATACTGTCTGTGATTTTTCACAAAAACTGTCGCACCCTTTGGGAACCCAATATACACCTGAATATACAGCTGGTATTTGCTAGTTGAAATTCAGTTTGTTTTGTCGTGCAAGTATGTATTTGCTCTGTGCGTATTTGCGGAGCCACGACCAACACAATCAGTGGGTGATATTAGCTGATGTCAGAGGTGATGATGTCTGGAATGAGGATGATGTCTGAAATGTATGAGGCGTTCCAGTGTGGCATTTGTGCAGTGGCGGCGCAAAGTAGGAGCTTCAACCCCCCCAAAATGTTACAAGCCTTCCTTTAGCCCCAGCCCCCCAAATAAATCCAAACAATGAGCGTTTCGAGTTCAATTTCGCCTTATGTTCCGTCAGGACCAGGCACACATCTATTTCCTTAATTTAATTATATATAAAAATTCTACAGATAAAGATTTCCTCTTGACCTCTTAGTGAACTTCTTGGTTATGAGGAGTTGAGGAAAACATTTTGGGGGCTTCAACCCCCTGGATCCGCCAGTGGTCATAATCATTCGTCCGCAACTATGTGCTTCTTCCAAAATGTAGTGAAATTAAATTAAAGTTAATAGTACGATAAAAACGACAAAAGTCCATTTTAACACACGTATAAGCATCGTAAAAAATATGGAATTAACTTGACTGCCCGGAATAAATGACTTAGCATATGGGATTACCAAATTTCTCACACAGTTTTAGCATTGCATACATTTCGTAATTCCTCTGTCGTAAATTGCATTTAAAATTACAACAAAAAATTGCATAAAAATTGCATAAAAAACTGCATAAAAATTGCATAAAAACTTGCATAAAAAAATTGCAAAAAATGAATAAAAAATTGCATAAGAAATTGCATACAAAATTGCAAAAAATTGTAAAAATTTGCATTAAACATGCCAAAAAATTGCATAAAAAATTGCATAAAAAAATTGCATAAAAATAGCATAAAAATAGCATAAAAAATTGCATTAAAAATTGCATAAAAAGTGCATAAAAAATTGCATAAAAAATTGCATAAAAAATTGCATAAAAAATTGCATAAATATTGCATATAATTCACTCCACGTACCACGTTGGTTTATTAATTAAACTCTCCAAAAATGTGTTTTCGTGCTTAGATTTGAATTATAGCGTATTATTCATAAACTGTAAGGCATATGTGAAAATTTACAAACAATATAAAATTTCTACTCAAAATTCCATGTATGAATATTGCATAAATGAAAGTACTATTAAGTCGTTTGTATTCTAATTTTTTCATATAATTATCAAGAATATATAAACGTGACTGCTGATATGAAAAGGGTCCAAACACTGAAAAAGTACAAGAACCCTACATATTTGTGTATATTTTCCTACGGTGGTGCGTGCGAACGAAAAAATGGTAGAATATAACGTAAAACGCAGTCGGTAGGACTCGAACCTACGCTCCCAGAGGGAATCTGATTTCTAGTCAGACGCCTTAACCACTCGGCCACGACTGCCCTTTTAGAGCGAAAATAAGCAGTAGTTAAATCAATGGAGAAATAAACCCACCAAAGGATAAATCCTGGCGGCGCCACTGCATATGTCCAATATGTGTCCGCTATATGTCACTGTCCTGGTAATGTCCAATCTGATATTAAAAGCACCGTCCCAGTCACCCAATAACAATATGTCAGTGTGTAGAATTTGAGCTGTGTGAATAATTGTTAAACGCACGAAATGTGTGAGGTCGTCAATGTTGAAACAACCAATATCTTCTGGTTTTAATTACGCTTGATAATTAAATCCCTCTTGAAAGAGTTTGAGACAGAGTTTGAAAAAGATAACAGTTTGTGAGAATACACATCGTAAATGTGTCATAATTGTCTAGAACAGTGGTTCTCAACCTTTTTCTTGTCATGGCCCTCTTCAACACAATGCGAGTCTTTGTGGCCCCCCAGAAACAGTCCGTGGCCCTCCTAGAAGTTCGTGTGGCCCCATATGCATACGGATTGTCGCGTCGCGACTTCTCCAGAGCTCATGTACGTCGGTGAATATTTCCAAACAAAGGAATAAACAGAATTGTTAGTGGCCCCTGAAATAAGTATGGTGTCCCCTTTTTCATATTTTGGTCCTATGGCCTCTCAAAATAATAACGTGGCCCCCAAGGGGGCATATGGCCCACGTTGAGAAACACTGGTCTAGAACATAACACAATCTGAATGTAATTAATATTTGCTTGAGTCAGAGGCGTAGCTAGGCTATCTGTCGTCCGGGACTGTATATTTTTGCCGCCTTCCACCATGAATGCTAGCGGGTCACTTAGCCGCAATAGACTGTGCGATTCAACACGACTGTAATAGGGAATTAGCAAGTAAATATGTCGATATAGTTGAAAATAGGAACCTCTTATAATAGTGCATGTTTCCAGTCATCTAATCGGGGAAGATCATTAGTTTCAATCGTTTTGGTCTTCATTCAGTTATTTGAGATGAAAACGGCAAACATGAAACAGTATATTCACAAATACTACTCAGATACAAAGATAGTTTCACGTCTTCAGTATTTATTGTGTCGCCCCGAACACGTGTATAGAAATAACGCCAAAAAGAACAAAATGACTGTGCATCATATGTAGTGTGAGATCACAGTGCCTGAGACAACGATACAATTCGCATTTTGATTTAATCCATTTGTCCACTTTGATTTCATCCATTTGTATTTTTATATTATGTATGGATTTGATTAGCTACAATCAAAGCAAACATTTATATAGATGTTCTCATAACAAATATTAATCTGAATGTGTTGAAATTAGTAATTGTCAGCATTATGAATGGTACACTGAGCAGAAATTCAGCGAAATCTACGTGCTATTTGTGCACAGTTTTCCTTGAGTTTGTCAAAGTCGCTGTAAATTTGCTGATATTCTTTCTGTTTAATCACAACATAATGAAACATATAACAAGATACGTGAGCAGGAGAGGAAGAGAACAGATGATGCGCATCGCAATGAAGACGACTGGAGGACAGTGGTCAAAAACACTGGGCGCCAATGTGAAGACCGCTTATAACTGACTATAAGACGACCATGATTCACCAATGCAGCGAGAAGGAAACAATATGAAAAGGTTGAAAGTTAGAGGCCTCAAGTGGCAGCTGCTACACGGGAAGAAGCCGAAGCTTATGAACACACAGGTGTGTCCCGTGCAGCTCGCTGCCACCGCAGAACCAGCCCTCTCCACGCTATGACGCTACAAGGACGGAAGACGTATTAGAGAGGGCCACCTCCCCAGAATGCATGACACAACACATGACTGACATCTGGTACCCATTTCCCCGAAGTAAAAAAATAAAACTGCGCGACAGAATGCATCAGGTCCTCAACATGCCTGCTGGTGGTGATAATGACCTTTCAATGGCTGAACAAAAATGCAGCTCTTGTGGAATATTGCGCGAGAAACAAGCTCCGAAATCAACCATCAACAGTTGCAGACCTTCACTAACAGAGTGGAAAATTACTATTCTGCCGCGATTCGTCGAGAAAACCTGCTGGGAATGTAGGGATGTTTGCCATGTACTTGTGTGTTGTATTGCTGGTTCTGTAGAATATACTTGAAACAAATTGCAACCTGAAAAAAACACCTCACTCACAACATTCACTAAGCTGAAAATCAACACATTGATACAGCCATAATTCGTAGCAATAATTCGTTTGTCAATCAATAACACACATCAGTAAGCTGAAATCTCCAGTAGGAACTCTATGACTCTGAATTGTAAATAATTGTAACATAATTGTAAATAATTGAAACATAATTGTAAATAATTGAAACATAATTGTAAATAATTGAAACATAATTGTAAATAATTGTAACATGACTGTAAATAATTGTAACATAATTGTAAATAATTGTAACATAATTGTAAATAATTGTAACATAATTGTAACATAATTGTTAATAATTGTAACATAATTGTAACATAATTGTTAATAATTGTAACATGATTGTTAATAATTGTAAATAATTGTAAATAATTGTAACATAATTGTAATTATTCTTCAATAATTGTTGGATCTCTGAGCAAATAAGAAAATTGAAAGTACAAATTATGAAAAAAATACACTTGAAATATATTTATAGTCTATTTGATATTATAAAATTTGAAAGATTAATTCAAATACATAAGTTATTCAAAAATGATTTAAAAAGCAAGGCCTATATAAGAATTTCTTTTTGGATTTGATCAGAAGGCAAATGAATTGAAAATCCAAATGCAAATAGATTGGATCAAAACCCGATGAAATTATAATTAGACAAAAATAATGTAAAAAAAATATTAACAAATTTACAGCGATTTCGGCAAGCTCAAGGAAAACTGTGCACAATTAGCTTGTAGAACATGTTCCACTGAATTTCTGCTCAATGTACCAATCATTATTGCAATTGCATGTGTATGTGTGTGTGTGTGTGTGTGTGCTTGGGTGAGTCGTGTGGTGTCGTATATTGTCAGTTATACACATGTGTGTGTGTATTTGCTGACCTGTTCTGCGGAGTGTTTGATTAACATGTGTGTGCGTGTGTGTGTGTACGTGTGTGTGTGTGTGTGTATGCTGGTAGTGTTTGGTGTGGCGAGCGGAGGAGGTGAAGAGTTGAATTGGTGTGGTGTTGTGGCATATATGTCCCCAGATGTGTTTTTAACCTAGAATTATACGTTCCGAATTTGTGTTTTATTTTATTCTTCTTACAACCACAATAATGTTGACAATTACTGATTTCAACACATTTAGATGAATATGTGTTTTTAAATTGCAGCTAATCAAATCCATATCTCGTATAATCAAAAAAGCAAATTAATTTCATCAAAACGCAAATGGTATAGTTCTGACCTTGTAGCAGCAGCGGCTGCGTGGGCTGAGGTAGCTTGACCTGAGGTGACCTGACCTGAGGTGACCTGACCCAGCCAGTTGAGCTGCTCCAAAGGCACCTGAGACTTGCTAGTGGCGTCCTCTTGCGGAGGAATCATCGTCCTGCCAATGGTTCACAACCTACAGCCAGAAACACATACAAATACAAACGCACACACATACACACACACACATCTTAGGTACAATTTAAGACCCAAGTGACAGCTGCTACACGGTAAGAATTCGAAGCTTATGAACACACACAGGTGTGTCCCATGCAGCTCGCTGCCACCGCAGAACCGACCCTCTCCACGCTATGACGCCACAAGGACGGAAGACGTATTAGAGAGGGCCACCTCCCCAGGATGCAAGACACAACACATGACTGATATCATGACTGATGGATTATAGAATTCGTCCAAAGAAACTATTCTCCGCCGGGTTTCGAACCACGGACCTGCCGCATATGAGGCGGGTGTGCTACCACTACACCACGGAGTCCAATTGAATGATAGAAAGAGAAAAGAGAGCATATGCAACAAACAAGATAATATTGCGCCCACCCACAATTAACACACACACACACACATACACACACACAGAGAGACACGCAGGTGTTTAGCAGCCTACTCTTCCAGTAGCTGATTTGCGATTGAATACATCATAATAACAACACGATATAATGTGCTATCAAATAACATCGCAGTAGAAACGATTTTAGCAATACTCACAGTGGTTTTACAGCTAGTAAATTTATGCGAATTTCTACTTCAGTTCGATACGCACGCGGCAATGCTGGTATGGCTCCTACAAACCACTGAATAACTGTTAAATAGTTGGATGAACACTTTGCAATGCTAACACTAGCATAGATCATCCATATGAACACAAATGACCAACCTGCTCGACTTAAATTTGTTGTTTACATAAAGTGACACGTCACTGTATAGTCATGCATATTTTTATTTAATTTTTTATTATGGCGGTGCTAGGATTTCTCCGGGAGGGGGTGGGGGGGGGGCTTGGCACAACCCTTCCGACCCCCCAGCCTTGGCGATGACACGGCCTAATCTTCACTTGATAAAGCCGGCATCTGGTCATAATTCGGCACACTGAATTTGTGTTTAACTGTTGTGAATTGTTCCGCAGCCGTTTTCCTCGCCTGTGGTACAATTATTAATCTGTGTAATGCATTTCAGCTAATGCATTTATATTCTCAAATATATTTTACACTTGCAAAGTTTGTGGAATTTTGTCTAACCAACATGTTCGCAAAACCAACATTACCAGCTTGCGGTTTTGACAAAGTTTCTGGCATAAACTAATTAGTGTCTCAAATTGTAAAGTTTCAATTGGAGTATATTGTGCTTGAATACTTGTCGGACAAACTTGATACATTAAACTCGCCTGGCCCATGCCAGTTTTCATACCTGAAATACTAGGTCTTTAGCAGTACGGTACAATAAGACCATCCAAATTTTGAATTTTTCTCCGGTAGTATTTTTCAAATTATTTTATTATTATTATTAATCACAGGCAAATCCAGCAGCATGGGAAGAGTGCAAGCACTATTACCACCCTAAGGTGGCCCCATGTACCGGAAGCGCCCAAAAGATTCAGAGAGAAAGAGAGTTCGAAGAGAAAAAAGTCTAGAAAGAGAGTTGGAAAGAAAATAATATATAAACAACAATAAATAATAAACCATCATCCGATAACAATCCATAATGTCACTCCGCCCACGTTCCTCAATAAATAATATAATAATAACAATAAATATGTGATTCATAAAAAAAAAAAAATGCTCGGTTTGTTCCACACATACAATATGTTGAACAAATCACGTCATTTCTTATCATATACGTGTAAATTTACATTTTTCATCAAACTATTGCACATATTTGTACTTTATTAACATAAATATATTTCATACTATAATGAAGTCGGTTCTTTTGAATAAATATAACTTTGTCAGACTGATTTTATCAACTTGAAATACATCTGGCCATTGAGCCCACCATGGAAAATATGGAGTCGAATTTTGGATTGAAATACGGGCTTAATAGTCCAAATGTACGATAGTTACTTCAGTATTGAATCGATTAGTCCAGAATCGATATGAAGAAGTACAGAAATTTGTAGTGTAGCGGCGGACAATTTTTTCAGACAAGTTTTCAGGCTTTCTAAAAGAACTTGTCCTTTTTTCACAAGATGTTTCACAGAGAACAGTTATGGTTTATGTCAGTTAGTTATGTCCTAGAGCGTTGTGTGAATCTCCCTGGTCAGCAAAATCATTTACCTTTTTTGCCCCACGTTTCTATAACTCACTTCCATCTCATGTCCTTCTATCTCCATCCTTCTCTTCTTTCACTTCATCTCTGCGCACATACTTATTCTCTAAATCTTTTGATCGCTCATCTCATTGTCCTACACCATATGCCAAAATTTGCCGCTCAAAGTGCACTCTCATCTTTTGCTTGCCTTTGTTTTTTTTGCATTCACGTGTTTTTGTGTGTACTGTAATCAATTTTTCTATCTCCTATCTCTACCTGATTATTCTTGTACTGAATATGTGTGTGGATTTCTTATTCTTACTGTGTGTGTATGTTTTATTCTTATGATTATTTATTGCGCTCAATGTGTGTTTCATATTGCGTCGACGTGTAGCTGTTGTTTTTTTTTCTGTGCTATTTTTGTTCTTTTTTAATCGCGCCATTGTTGCTATGTGCGCTAAATCAAATACATGTTGTTGTTTGTTGTTTACAAACATCTAGCTGAAACGTAGAACGTCAAACTGCTAATCACAATTGGAAGCCTTTTCTAATCACAATTCAACGTGCGACGACTGATGTTTATATAACTTGGTAATTGTTAGGAGTGGAGTTGGGAATTTTGCGCAATTTTTGTTGTGCGTTTTATGGTTTTGTTATGTGATAAAAAATTTACAAATATGTTGTCAAAATCACCAAAATATGTTATTCAATTTAAATATAATACTTGAATTTCGGACTATTTCGAAGAATATTCGCATTTTAATCATGTAACTAGCGACATTCCATTGGGGGCGACCCTTAGAGAGGCGAAATTTTCGTAGTACATGGCAACAGTTTTACCTTGATTGGGCCCATGCGATAAGGTAGGGGTGCAGTGGAGGCGCCAGAATTTCCAGGAGGGGGCTAAGCAAAAACATGCCGAGATTTGACGAAACACTAGAAGCTACAATAGATATGTTATTGGTCAGGATTTTTGGGTGACTCAGAAGGGATTGGCACATTTCGGGAATCCCTTCAACCCCTTCAAGCCCCATTGGTGCTGCCACTGTAGTGGTGCCACTTTGAAATTTGGTTTCGAGGCGCAATGATTCTATGTTTCGATTCTGCATGTACATTTGATATTTTTCGAGTGAGCAGCCGATTTGTTGTGCTGTTCGAGCTGCGACTTGTGACCAGCGGAAACGTTTTTCTCACATGCAACACAAAACATACTCTTGTCAGATACGTTTTTCTGGGACATTTGACTTCTCATTGAAACCCTTTGAGCGTGACAATATAGACGCCATTTGTGTTGAATAATTTCCGAAAATGTAAATCCGAAGTACACGTATGTATGATCCTACCTTCCCAAAAAGCCAATGCCACGTGAACCTTGCTTGGAGTGATTTAGTCTACATAGCGAGTTATTTCAGAGCCTCTGAATCGTGTTGTTACGCTGTCACACCACTTAAGCCACGCCCACAACCCGTATGGTGGGATTAGGGGTATACCAGGAGTATAAACCGTGCGAAGCTTTTGATGTCGGCACTTGATAAGCTATCAGGAACGTTGTTATATTTCCATTGTTAACATTGTTGGCGTTAATATTGTACATTTATGCAGTGTTTGAGTGTATCCTATTATGTTGACTCCATGATACGTGTAATTACAATTATTAGCAGAATATATTAATTTCAGGCGCAACCAATAAAATAATAAACTACAAATAAATAAACAATAAATAAACAATAAACAATAAAATATAAATAAACTATATATTTGGACAATATTTCTCAGAGAAAACAACATACTATGCTTTTTTCGCTTGACAAATACATTTTATGAGAAACAATATTGTTTATGTGATCAAATAAAATTCCCAACTCTATGAGTCATGAGAGTTGGCGGGTCGGATCGAATGATCTGGCGGGTCCGTAGTTTGTGTTCGCAAGTGTTGACTGAACGACACACTGACCACCAGACTAATCCAGATGACTCCAGTATTCAGCAAGCGACACCAGTGCAGGAATACGGGTAAACGAGCTCTGGATGGTGCGCACTTCGCAGCACCTCTACGGCGGATATTTCGACTCCGTAGTGAGGTGTCAAAAAGGTCGTGCAGAGGGACCAGCGGGTCTCCTATTAAATACCACCGATTAAAACTGCGATCTCAAGGTGTCAGTTTGTGTATAGAGTTCATTTAACGTCGCTTGGCACTGCAGTTGAGATAGCATTCCACAATTACTCCACAATGACTTGATTTTAATAACCCACCTTGTTTGACTTGCTTTTTTTCCTAATCTTCCTCATTATATTTGTCCAATCACATCTACAATCTCATCTACAATCTCATCTACAATCCCATCTACAATCCCATCTACAATTTCATCTACGATTTATGTTTTAATCCATCTATATTTTATACATCTGTATATTATTACTATTACAATATTTAACATGCTCTTGTTCCGTGTCTAAAATACGATGTGATGTAAATTGCTTCATAAAAACCACAACGTGGAGAAGAAATATATGTACCTGATGACGATAATATAGTGCAGGTGTAAATCACATGTAATGTTTATGTGTCGTCGTTTGTATGTTTGCCAATGCTGTATGCTGAATGGGTATCGTGGTGTGAGTGTGTGTGATCTGTTTGTGTTTCTGTGTGTGTGTGTGTGTGTGCATGTGTTTGTTTGTGTGTTTGTGTGTGTGAACGGTCATATGGTCGGGACACACACACACACACACACGCACACACACACACACACGCACACACACACACACACACGCACACACACACGAGGTATCACAAACCTTAAGTCTACATAAGCACACACACACACAACAATAAACAAATTCACTCTTGCGATATGGGATATGAATACTGCCGCCGTACCATCAGCGTGTCGTAAAAGAGGCGACTAAAAGTGGACCTCTCCGAATGGGGGAGAGATAAATCCGCAGGGTTAGCACCCTTTTGGACTACAGCAGCTGTCTTCTGTCGTATCATTTGCCCGACATATAAGAATAAACATGAAACGGCATTTAGTTGACCCTATATTGTATGAATAGGGAGATAAACTTCTCGGAAACATGCTCCTAATGCTTCTTCTAAGTAAGCTCAACAATGACCGTCAAAAAATTCTCTTTGTATGAATGGAAAAATATGTGTGTGTGTGTGTGTGTGTGTGTGTGTGTGTGTGTGTGTGTGTGTGTGTGTGTGTGTGTGTGTGTATGCCCAATGCACTTTTCATTGAGGTATGTGTGTTGTACTTGAATAGGCCGAAAATGGTTGAGGGCCTAATGTAATTGGCCAACTGAGTCAACTTTGAACACTAATGCATGATGGCTGTCATCTCCCCCACGGAGTCTCGACACAAATCTACCAACTTTGTGTAATGAAAACTAATGCTGATTTACATTTTGGTTTCACAGATGAATGACTTTTGGCGTGCGTAGATTCAGATAATCAAAGACAGCATTGGTTTCGCATTCGCTACCATCAAACCACGCTTATTGACGTTTGCAATATAAAACCCCATTGAAAGTCACATTTCTTCTAGAAATGATATACTAAACTCTAGTTTGTGGTCCACGTGCTCAACCAAATAATCCGACGAAAATGATTTGCTGTATTGCTAAATATAAAGACAAAATAACACTGTACAAATGTGAATGAAAAACAAACAAAAAACAGCCACAAACTTCACAAGAACATTTTTCCATACACCATCACACAAAGCACACTCCCACACACCAAGCACGACTTACATGATATACTGAACCTGGCGTAACCGTTTTCGTGTTCAAATTCAAACACTTAACCAATCACAATTAACACAATTAACCAATCAGAAGGCACTGCAGGCTCATATATCACATTGCCACCAACATACATACATGCACACACACACACACACAAACAAACACATATATAAATATATGTGTGTGTGTATGTGTGTGTGTGTGTGTGTGTGTGTGTTTGTGTGTTGATCGTTGCATAAGTCATTGAATATTGAATTCGTCTCTCTCACATTTTCATCATATATAATCATTCTAACTCAAAACACTTGCATTCTGAAGCCGGACATAAATTTGAAATGATTTTATTCAGATCCAGATATATACAAGTACTATTCGTAAATATTTACATTTTCGGGCCACATTGGATAATAATATTATTATAGATTTATATACAACTTAGTGAAAATGGTGTTGTTTAGAGTTCCAGAAAATTTTCACGCATTCTTTGGTAATTTATAAATCAGGAGATTCACTAAATAATTTCAGTGATTTCAGGTACATTTCTCAACTTGGATTAGTTTAGATGCAAGGCCCAAATAGAGATGTTTGAACACAACTTCAATGCGTTTATTAAAAAAACAATATTAAGAATAAGATTGCCAATCGAAAAATCGATCCGTAACCTGAATTGAAAGACGAGATTCAACAACAAAAAGAATCGCAATATACTACGCAGAATTGAGCAAATTCAGACATGAAAAAAGTTGAACGAGTCTTGTGGGAGAATATTTTCATACATTTCAGAAGTCGTTTCCTTCTGACAGAGCCTTATTAAGATGGAAACACAAAGAAATGAATGTGTACGAGATTTGTCCCTCTGCGAATTACCAAAACAAAATGGAAAATTCGATAAATTGTCCGTTTATAACTCACAAAATCAAAACTAAATTTTTGGAACGAACTTAAGCGAAACGACCAATTTGATAGCTTTTTTTTATCCAACTGAATGTCAATTTAACCTTCCTAAAATGCACCGCTATCATAAGAAAATTACATATTTGATGTTCACAATTAAATCTATTATTACAGTACAAATAAATTCTCTTGATGTATTCATACAATATCGAATTTCATACTATGCTTCAAAATGATTTTTAGTGTGAATTACATCGCTAAAAATATCTCATAATTATTGCCGATAAAATGGTAAAATAGTAAAATTTAATATTCAAATTTCCGAATTATTTTTTTTAATGTTTCCACTTTTCTCACTTGACCCAAAACGGTTCGTAGAAAATAACAAATAAGGATAAATGCTCGTCTTTTTCTAAGTAAATATTTTATGAACTCAAAAACAAACATATTATTTTTATTACGCCATTAAATGTTATCTTATTACATTATTATTGGTATTATTATCATTTAAAGCTATTTTTGCTTAAACATGTTTTCTACATCTGGAGATTTCCCGGGAGATGTGTTCTTGTTGATTTTTCACACCTTCCATTGATGCTCTGCAATACTCTGCAATATTTTCATCTCACCTGTGCCTAGCCCGAACCCTGGCCGCTGTCGTAATTCTCACCAGTCGCGTGAGCACGTGCACGCACACACACACGCGCACACACACGTCTTACAGCCACGACACCTGACAAGACACAACCCACTTGTTGCGCTCTCCAAACACAGATATTCCGAACTAAAAACCCACCAGCCGATGAGCGTGTGTGTGTGTGTGTGTGTGTGTGTGTGTGTGTGTGTGTGTGTGTGTGTGTGTGTGTGTGTGTGTGTGTGTGTGTGTGTGTGTGTCAGCTCTTGCAGGTAGAAACGTCGATGATGGTAACATCGGTGCCAACACCGTTCCAGTACTCTGTCCACGCTTTGCTCCCAGACTCTCTATCTCTATCTCTCTCTCTCTCTGTGTGTGTGTGTGTGTGTGTGTTCGGTTTCTTTCCCACTAACCATGGCTACCCGGCTGTTCTACCTGTTCACATCACTACCAGTGGCGGCGCCAGGCATGTTCGGCTGGGGGAGCTAAACATGCTAACTACAGTCGAAATACTCATGATTGTATTTTTTTGGGGGGCTTCCAGGGGACTTGGTACATTATTATTTGAGGGGGCTCTAAGTCGCCCCCCCCTTGACGTCGCCACTGGCCCACACACACACACACACACACACACACACACACACACACACACACACACACACACACACACACAAATATGCTCTGGGTAAAAGCCTTGATAAAAGTGCTAATAAAAATGTAGCTCAACCCACATGTTGACATGAATTATGCGGGCTGCGCCTATGCAAAGCCAATGGTGGCTGCCTACCGCAAAAACGTCCTTGTGTTGTGTTGTGTAGGATTATGTGTACTTATAGAGTGCGACTATTCAAACACACACACACACACACACACACACACACACATACACATAAACATACAGGGGCGTAGATTTGTGTCGAGGCTCGGGGGGATGACAGCCATCATGCATTAGTGTTCAAAGTTGACTCAGTTGGTCAATTACATGACACCCTGAATTATTTTCGGTCTCTTCAATTACAACACACACACACACCTCAATGAAAAGTATATTATTATTATTTTTAATTACAGGCAAATCCAGTAGCATGGGAAGAGTGCAAGCACTATTACCACCCTAAGGTGGCCCCATGTACCGGAAGCGCCCAAAAGATTCAGAGAGAAAGAGAGTTTGAAAAGAAAAAAGTCTAGAAAGAGAGTTGGAAAGAAAATAATAAATAAATAACAATAAATAATAAACCATCATCCAATAACAATCCATAATGTCAGTACGCCCACGTTCCTCAATAAATAACAACAATCAACAATTATTATGTGATTCAGTAAATAACAGTAGATATTGCATAAAGTGTGATTTTTCATAAACTATATTTATAGTTGTTTTACATTTTTCGTGTATTGCTATTTTTGCTATGCTGATTTTGATGACAATATACTGCCAATGAACTGAACTCATCAGAATTCTCGGGGTTATAATTGCATATTCATACCCCCCGGCCATTCGTCGGGGTATATACAATGGTGGCGCCAAGAAGGGGAGGGGCTTGTGGGGGCTGGAGCACCCCAAAAATATGCCAAGCTCCCCCAAAAAATATTAATCATGCACATTAAAAATTTATTTACACTGTAAATGAAACTTTGTTGTCCTACAGTAATCTTATTTGTCTTACAGTAATTAAGTATTTGTTTACTGTAATGATGTTTGCACGTTTTTCAATGTGTCATTATATATGTATTCACCTCGTTTCGTTCATTATATAATGTCCCTTCATTTTGGTTCAAGTTTAAGGACTGAATCAGTGTTGCCCCAGTCCTTTCCTCAGCCCCCCATCGGAAAAATCCTTGCGCCGCCACTGGGTATATATACCCCATACCAGCCAGGATCTACGCCCATGCACACACACACACACACACACACACACACACACACACACACACACACACACACACACACACACACACACAAACACACAGGCACACACACACGCACGCGCGGTTTCAGATGGGCAGCATATCACAAAAAGGATGTACAGAAACCGAAACATATTTTTATGTATCTTTATTTAAGCAAGAATACACTGTAGAAACATGCGTAACGAAAATGACATTTAGGCTAAGCCAATGAAATTCCTGACAATATATAGAAAGATGCATATCCGTGGAGCAAATAATGCGCAATACTAATGTGAAAAATAGAAATAAAAGAATAAACGTTAGAAAAAGCCGACCAACTTATTGGAGCCGAATAAAAACCAGAAGCCAGAAATCAGAGAAAATATGTTGGAACATATCTTTTAAAATATGCAATGTATGATCAAAGTGATGATGTTGAGTGATGTTGTTTCGGAACGTTTCCAATACGAAAATAACTATCGAATTGTAGAATTTGCTTCGCCTCTTCTATGATGAAGAATCACAGATGATTGACCGATGATGACGATGAGCAGCAGCGGATCCAGAGTGAAATTTGGGGGGGGGGGCTAATTTTTTCAATGATATATACACACATTTACAAACGAATTATGCGCGAATATGTTTTGCGATAATGCTTATATCAACAAACTCTACAAACAGATACTTTTCCTTGACCTCGTTTAGTGAATCTCTTGGTTAGGAGAAGTTGATGGAAATATTTTTTGGGGGGAGGCTTTAGCCCCCTGAGCCCCCCTCTGGTACCGCCAGTGACGATGAGTAAATTAAATCAGTAAAATGAGACAGTATTATGACACAAAAACACAATATATACACCGTTCACACAACGCACAATCAACACAACCAACACTATAACACCACCTCTTTACACTGCTAACCACTGACACACACTCTTTCACACACACACACACACACTCTTTCACACACACACACACACACGCACTCTCTCTCTCTCTCTCTCTCACCGTACACAATCACACAACACGAATTTAGTTGGCAAAACTGTTAAATAAAGTCGAGAATACAAATTAATACAATGAACAATAATACAATACCAATGGGCAGAGTTTGATTGATGCGTCTAAAAAGGGAAAAATTCAGAGTTATTTTATTACCATTATTGATTTTTTTTTCTTTTTCTTTTTTATTTCATTAGTATAGCACCGGCTAGCGATGTTTTCAATTCAAATTTCGATTAATTTAAATGCCGTATGTTATAGTAGTTTGAGAAAAGCGCTTCGGCTTTTCAAACAAATCTATATCATTGAGGTACTTGTGTGGTCAGGATCTAAAATATTGATGCGATTAAAATGGAAGTTTGCGGAGTGCCACGAGAGCTCATACAACTCGCATTCTGTGATTATATGACTACACGTGAGAGGAGTTCGACAGTGTGAGCATATAGGTGGCTATGTCTTTTTCATTTAATAATTGTGCGTTATCCTAGTGCATCCCAGTCTTAGTCTCGCGATTACTCGCTGCGCTTTCCTTGGTAAATTGTCATCCAGCCATGGAGTTACCGATTGCTCTATGGCCCCAAGTGCATAATTATGTCTGTGACTGGTCCACTTTTGTTGGAAAGACTCGCATGTAGCCGTATTCACAATCTGTCTGAATATTTGCTGGATACTCGTGAATATCACTCGATTCCAACGCAGCTTTTGCTTCTGCATCTGCCCTTTCATTGCCCTTCACGCCAAAATGCCCTGGTATCCACATCAGTATACAGTCGTATTTCGATGTTATACGATGTGAAATTTTTAACATGGATAAAAGTATAAAATTCGAGTAAATACTATTGGAAATGTAGAGTAGTGCAGATCTCGAATCACTCAGAATTAAAGCTTTTTGTACCCTTTTTGTATCTTCAAGATATTTCACAGCTCTGTATATTGCGTGCAGTTCAGTATTGAAAACCGTGACATATGAAGACAGACGAAACCTTGATATGCACGTACTACCCTGTAAAATGCCGTACTCGATATTCGAACGCAATTTGTTAAAAATGTAGTTGAGTAGAAATTTTGTAATTGGAAGTTTTGAAGAAAAAAAATAATTGTTAAATTTTGTACCCTGTATTTTGCTCTAACTGAAGCAGGCACATATAACTGGTACACTACTATGGCTTCACGTATCTATTATCCTTGTGAAAAAAATGACGCACTCTCACAGCAGAATCGATTCTGACGTGTATAACAACCGAGGAAAACCAATGCTAGAATCGATTCTCGGCATTATCCACTCCTTCCAGCGCTTGCAAAAGAAGTGAGCGCGTGCTTTGGAGTGCTGCCAAGCGACAGCGGCGACATCTGGTGAAAAGTTTCCAACTCAACGGCGCAACGCAGTCCCATGCGCGTAAAACCGCTGTACGAGGCTTCAATGTGATATATTGTCTGTATCAAACGAGTGAACGTTTTTCCGTCTATTAACTGCTAATTTAAATCTCACACAGCGGTGATATATTGCAATCAGCTGTCAGCATTTGAATGTATTGTTTATCTTTGCCACACTGGTAAGGCCCATCTGGAGGGTGGGCCACATATGTACGTACAATACGTCACATAACACCACTTACAAGTGTTGGCACGCTTTTCCTCTGTGAGTACATATGTGCACATGTAGGAGTGTGTTTGCATGTGTGACTCGGTGTGTTCGGCCAAGCGATATTGATCGTCAGTGCGTGCATGTGTGTGTGTGTGCGGGCGCATAGGGTGAGTGTGCAGGGTGTGTTTTGTGTGTGTGTGTGTGTGTGTGGGTTTGTGTGTGGGTTTGTGGTTGTGACGACAACAGACACGTGAATATGGCTGGCACCACTAGCAAGCCCAGTTCTCGCCGCTGTCGCTTGCTGTCCAAAATACGACCGGTGTACGTTTTTGCTGCTTGTCTCCTACTGGTTGGCATTGTATGGCTGCACCAGCGTCAGCAAGCCGCAGTCGGCATTTCGACATCGAGGCGAATCAACGATGCCGCCTTGTCATCAAGTCTCCACAGGAGCAGCGCCGGACAAGACGAAGGATCCAAGCAGACGTTTGCAGTGAGACAAATGGTTGACGAAATTCGCGACAATCTTCTGCTCGCTCCGTCGTCAAGCGAATACAATATATCGCACCCAGAAGTCGTCGATCAGTCACGTGGACAGTCTCGCGAGATCCTGAAGATTCTGAACGATTCACGCGGTGGCTTCTTTGTGGAATGCGGCGCACTCGACGGAGAAACACGCTCCAATACGTTGTTTATGGAGCGCAATCTCGGCTGGCAAGGTGTTTTGATCGAGGCCGATCCCCACAACTTTCGCCTACTGCGCCAAAAACACCGAAAATCTTGGACCATCAACGTGTGTCTCAACAGCGACCCCACCCGGTCCACGGTACGCTTTCGGCCGCAATTTAATGTTGGCAAGATCGCCATCGCCCATGCCGAAACTCAACAACGCCAACAGCAAAATGACGGCACTATCGAAGTGCTCTGCTACCCGCTCCACGCCATTATGAAAGCGCTGAACCGCACTCGGATCGACTACTTCAGCTTGGACGTGGAAGGGGCAGAGCTAGACGTGCTTCGTAACGTTCCCTTCGATCAGCTCGATATACGCACTATGTCGGTGGAGTATATCCACACAACGGGCGGGGGAAAGCCTGCATTGCGCGACTTCCTCGAGCAGAAAGGGTACACTGTGGTTACCGAGGTGACACAACCAGACTGGACGGCCAACGACTTCATCGTGGTGAAGAACTCGGCGTTTCCTGAACTGGTAGGGCGTGTCAAGCAGCAGCAACAATCGCAGGACCATCTTAGAGAATCTTAATGTGCTCCAACAGCGAGTTGGAGCTCGTCGATCAAGGTATAGGTTTTTTTCTTAGCTCTGAGTGTGTTACGCATCAAAATAGAAAGGAGCACTTGATATCTGACACTTGTTGAAGCTATAGAGTTTCAGTCTATCAGAACGCTGACATTCACGCTAATAGATTATTTTTTCTCGGCTTGACAATGCACTTGTGCTGCTCTACTTTCGGTGGTGAATGGTGTGCGTATCCCGCTATGCCAAATACCAAGTTGAATTTGACCAAAGTCAAAGTTGTCAAATTCAATTTTGCACGAGTATTTCCAGTGCCTTGGTGTTGATGTTGTATACGAATAATTGGCTGAAAAACACCTGGATAAATATTGTGTATGTATTATGCAGCAGAGTCGTGTTTCGGGTCTGTTTCTCACGAAATGAAAACTATGTAACCATAAACTTTTTGAATGTGTTTAGTTGTGCGTTGACACACACGAACAGTCAAGTTCCTTGACGCCGCTTTATGCTCTCTGAGTCGGCGAATTGTGTTTTAGCTGTTGTTACCGGTCGCATTGAATACATTCCAATTTGTACAAGTAGCTTATCAACAACACCGAGGCCCTGGGGACAACATTGAGCCGGCGCTTGCAAACGTTGTTTCGTTTTAGCGCGCCGTTTCTGGTTGTTGTTTCATATTGGCGTCGAAATAATCTGTCCGAGTGGGTCTACTCCGGCGCTATTTAACGGCGGATTGCTTTCAACAGCGGTTTGAATAGCGGCAATATGTGCGGTGTTATTGCATGCTGTATCGATTTCCTTGGTGCTACCTCTAGCGCGCTACATGGATAAGAACTTGCTGCAAAACACGATTTAGGCAGACTACAGATTTAGGCGATTGAAGTACAAGTGAATATTTTTCGAACGTAAATTTATTGCGTTCAGATGAGAGTACGATATCTTATCTATCCGCTGATATCAATATTATGGTTTAATTAAATATTTGAACGCCTCAAAATACTAATTGAAGACGGGCCTACAAACGTTTTTGTATAAAAATTCGCTTGTAGACGGCGCCAGGACATCTGAGCGCACACAAAAAACTTCAATACATACCACTGGTGGATCCAAGGGGGGGGGGGGCTCAGAGGGCTAAAGCCCCCCCCCCCCCCCCTCCCCGAAAAATGTTTCCATCAACTCCTCATAACCATGAAATTCACTAAAAGTGGTCAAGGAAAAGTATTTTTGTAGAGTTTGTTGATATAAGAAATATCGCAGAGCATATTCGCGCATAATACGTTTGTAAATGTGTGTATATATCATTGAAAAATATTTCAGGATTCGTATTAATATGTTCTTAACCACCGTTCAATATTTATAAGTATTGTAATTTCCGTATTTTACTTGCTTGTTTAATTTTCAGTTAATGACAAATGAGTGTTGTTCAAATCAAGACGTTTAGATTTGTTATGTGTTTCGTCAAGGCATTCACTGTTTTCGGTTTATTGTTATTTTTATTGCATTTTATGTCATGTTAATTAATTTCATTGTAAATTTACTGTTTAATTTGATATATGTGATGTATATTACATGTTTTTATATATTTGCACCAATAGACGCTGTCGCTGATTGGTACGCTAGAGCAGAAATTACTAGAAAGTTCCGCAGCGTCAGTACAATAGTTTGCCGATAAGATTAAGGGTGTTCAAACCTTGTGTTTTATATTTCATGTTATTTGGTGTGTGGTAAGATTAATTTAACCAGAGTGATTTTGGACATTTTTGAGAAAATATTGCTAGTAGGACCGGAATGTAGTGAAATATTTTATACGACCTACTCACACGCACACAACACATTCATAAGTCAAGTCTTGATCACTCGCGCAGCGCAGGTTCAAACCGCTCAAACTGCCAGTCTTAACAAACGCACCAGCTTCACGGGGCACTGAGCAGCTGCTCGGAGGCCTGCAGCCAGCGCAGCAGTTGGCCAGACACCAGCTGCAGCTGCCGAAAGAACGGCGACCGTTTGACACGTGTCAGCGCTCGTGTACGTCTGCAAACACGTGGTCCCGCCATGTGTAACAAGCCGTAGTCAACACAGGTGAGACTACCACTCCCGTCGCAATCCTCATATTGACACACACACACACACACACACACACATGCATACATACACAATTACGATGCTGCTAGATGTATATATGGCATATTTTCTTCCTAATATGTGTATGTACTTGTGTGTGCGACCGTGTGTGTGTGTTTTTGTGTGAGCGTGTGTGTGTGTGTGTGTGTGTGCAAGTGTCATTTGATGTCGTATATACGAGTAACATACCGTGTAAGTATATGTCAAAATATATGTCGGTGTGGGCGTGAGTATATATATATATATATATATACATATATTGTTTGAAATTGTACTGAAAAACCAAATTATTGGAGTGCAATAAGACAATTTACTTTACTTTACTTCACTTTACACACACATACACACACGCACACACATACGCACACGCACACACACACACACATACACGTGTAAGCACACGAGATTGAGGTATATTTGAAGTGTTTGGCCAATGTTCTGTAACGTTTCGTAGTTGGTGGACTTCATCTAGAGAAGGGGTTCTTAACCTGTGGGGAATTCGCCTGTCTGGTGGGGAATGGAATAGTTGCCAAGTAGGAAGGTAAAGGTCGGACAGAACAGGACAAATTTGTTATTTTATCAATTCAAATTCGTTTATTTTTGTCTCTAATGACCTCTTCACATTTCTTTTGATGTAACAACTCAATTTATTGAATTTATCATCGCTGTTGTAGAAAAATGAAGAGATGGCTCATCAAGAAGTGGGGAATCAGTGAGAAATAGGTTAAGAATCACTGATTTAGAGATATAGGCAATCATACTCATAGTAGACATACTCAAATATGGAATTGCTAAATCCCTTGTAGTAATGTTTGGGCACAATTTCTCGCGACTATGTGCTAAGCAAGCGTACATAATAAATAATAACAAATAATACAAATTAATCCATATTCTAACAAATGAAGCCAAGACTGTGTGTGTTTTAACAAACGGACTGATAATATGTTCTAGTTAATCTGAATTTGATTTTGTGATTAATACATTAAGGTATATTATGCATCAATGATTGATTATTTCCATATTTCCAGCCATGTTCAACTCACTAACGTCAAATCGAATCGATACGCTTTTGATTGATAAATTCAACACAGTTGCTTAAATAATGGATGTCCATGTAAGTTTCTGTTCAAAGAGGGCACACAAATAAGCAAAATCAAAGAGTGTGAAAGAGTGTGTGTTTTTTGTTGTGCGTATGCAATTGTACATACTTTAATAAAAATGATTTTCCATAATTCATGCATGATATATTTGCATTACGGTGGCGGATACAAGGGGGACAATTGCAGGGGCTGAAGCCCTCCCAAAAATATTCCAAGCCCTGCTAAACCCCCGAGTGTAGTTCCTCATGTATTCGCCAAGACCCCACATCTTTTCCTCTAGCCCCCTCTCAGCCCTCCATCGGGAAATCCTGGCGCCGCCACTGCTGCATTATGAGCAGTGTGTGTGTGTGTGTGTGTATGTGTGTGTGTGTGTGTGTGTATGTGTGTGTGTGTGTGTGTGTGTGTGTATGTGTGTGTGTATGTGTGTGTGTGTGTATGTGTGTGTGTGTGTATGTGTGTGTGTGTGTGTGTGTATGTGTGTATATGTGTATGTGTGTATGTGTGTGTGTGTGTGTATGTGTGTGTGTGTGTGTATGTGTGTGTGTGTGTGTGTGTGTGTGTGTGTGTGTGTGTGTGTGTGTGTGTGTGTGTGTGTGTGTGTGTGTGTGTGAAGACGATGCAACAAATGCGTAATTATGAAAATAATCAGATTATCTTTACCTGTCCATATTTGGAGAGATACTGTTTCACGGTCTCGCCAGCGCAGGCCTTATGGGTGGCGCATTCCTCAAAGTCTGCATTCAGTAAGACACAAACTGGCTAGTAAAAGAGCTAATAGAAAACTAGCAAAAATCTGGTTCGGTGTTGTTTCACTGTAACGAAACACAAAGCTATAAATACATTTACAGACAGGCGTGCGTGGGCATCAATATCCAGTTATTTAATTATATTTTAATTTACTGTGCTTCGTCATGGACATCCACATGTCCATCTTTTGTTAAAAGAATTGGTATACTTCAAAATAAATTTATGCGCTGTATTTGTTTCCTAAAAGATCATGAGAGCACATCACACGTATACAATTCTTATAAAGTGCTTAATTTTGAATATGTGTACAAGTTGTGTACTCTGATGACCATTTTTAAAACAATAAGAAAAGGTGATGTTGATTTTTTCCAGTTTTTTAAATATGACCGAACACTGAGGGCATCAAATGTGAATTTGAAATGTCCATTTTATAGAAAAACTTTATTTATAAACATTTATTTATATTATGGACCGACATTGTATAATTCGCCTCCCAACAGTAACAAAATGTTAATCTCCAGTTCTAGTTTAGCCCATTTTAAAAGAAGTCTTGAGGAATATTTCAACAAAATATCAAATTTTGAGTTTGCAGGAAAATGAGAACAGAAAGATGATTATACACTCTTATATGATTGTGTGTGTGTGTGAGTCATTGTGTGAGTGAACATGTCAGTGTGTACATATGTGTCTGTGAAAGTGGGTCTAGGCTAAATGTGTAATGATACAAGAACATATAAAATACTAATTTATAAAAAACGCACAAACACGTTTCTTTATTTTTCATAGATTTTAGGTTAGGTTAGGTTTAGCGTTCTAATGTAATGTGCTGCCTTTGCAGGAAGCGAGGGACTGGAATAAATTCGTTAAATCAAATTTTCTCAATCTCATGTTCTTGATTCCTTACACATTTAGCGTCAACCGTGAAAGTGTACCTGTGTCAGTGTGTGTGTGTGTGTGTGTGCGTGTGTGTGTGTGCATGTGTGTGTGTGTGTGTGTGTGTGTATGTGTGAAGGTAAGTATGAGTGTGTGACAGTCAAAATTCAACTCTCCGATAAAATCAGAATTTTGATCCATTTGTTCATGCCTAACTAAGAGATATATCTCGTTAGCCATTGTCAATTTACTGTTTGAAATGTGTTTATGCGTTTGTTTTGGCAATACATATTCGAACTTGAAATTTGAACAAGACGTCACACCACGATCATGCCTCGAACACAACTCATTCAGGCTCACTGTCACACAAGGGAGCACTCACACACACACACACGCACACACACACACACACACGCACACACACACACGCACACAGACACACGCACAAAGACACACTAGCGACCAATCAGCGACGAGTCAAATCTTCTTGATTTGACTGACACACGCGCATACACCGACACAACCATACACACCCTAACTCGCTCACACACTCTGCACTTGCACACACACACACACACACACACACACACACACACACACACACACACACACACACACACACACACACAGGCACACACACAGACGCACATAATAAAATAATAACATTTACATACTTGAAGCGCATACAAATATCCTTCTCTCGTTGTTTCTTGAAGACCAACGTGCGTGGGAAATGCAGTTACGCAATATATAGCGTCCACACTCTTCCCATTTCACATCGATCATTCAATTGAATAGTAACAATTCCAGTCGAATAAAAGCATTTACAAATATCAGAATTTAGAGATCCAAGCGCAGCCGCGTTCTAAAAATATTATAAAATGCGTATTCGGAGGTGCCTGGTCAAACGCGTCACGAAATAATATAGAGAAAATTTGTCTGTTTACTGAGTTCAATGTCCTGGAGCTGAATCGTTCATTTCTGATTCCATTTTCATCATCATTTTAACACTACAAAAATAGACATTCAGAGGTGCCTGGTGAAACATTTCACGAAATAACACAAATAAAAATGGTCTTTTTGCCAAGGTCAATGTCCTTGACTTGAATCGTTCATTTCTGATTCAATTGTCATTGGCTGGAAGCTATTTGCATTTGGATTATCACCATTCTCTACGGCTATATAAGCTTACGAGTACAACTATCAGCGATACTTCATCGAATACTTCATACTTCATTGAAGAAGCGTTTCATTTGGGTTTGCCTGAATAACAGGTAAACCATGGATAAGACCATCTACAACAAACGCTGCCATTCAACACCAGCAGCATGCAATAATGTCTTGCAATTCTGTAGCTCCACCTTGCATCATTGCAACAAAGACATTGTGGAGTTAGCGCGAAATCACAACATTACCTACCGAGTCCGCGCCAAAGAGGAACACTTAATTCGTCGTGTTATGCATGTTCACGGCGTACAAGAGGTTGACGAGAACAACAATGACTTCAACCTGCTGTGGACAGGCTCCTACCCGCGGCCAAATGTATGGAAAAGTCTAAGATCCTGCCAACTGATCAATCACTTTCCAATGACATATGAACTGACCCGGAAAGACCGCCTCTGTAAGAGCGTTGATCGCATGAAGCAGCTCCATGGGGCCAAAAAATTCGACTTTATTCCACCTACTTATGTAATGCCTGAGGAATATCAAGAGTTTTGCTCGGCATCTATGAAAGAACAAGGCTCGTGGATTGTCAAGCCAGCATCTTCCTCCTGTGGTAGAGGAATCCACGTGATCGACCATCCAAACCAGGTATCACGTTATGAGTCCGTTGTTATCTCTAAATACATTGAGAACCCGCTGTTGATCAACGAGCGCAAGTGGGACCTGCGCCTGTACGTGGTAGTAACCAGCTTCGATCCTCTGGTGGTCTATCTGTACGAGGAAGGACTGGCCCGTTTTGCTTCGGTGCGCTACGACACATCACAAGAGGGCCGGCGCAACCCGTTCATATACCTCACTAACTACAGCGTCAACAAACATCATTGCGATTTTGTACAGAATAATGACGCTGATGCCGATGATGTGGGCAACAAGTGGTCTCTGTCAGCCCTGCTGCGACGACTGAAAAATGCCGGGAAATGTGTCACCGGCCTCATGCGCAAAATAGAGGATATTATCGTTAAATCGATGATATCCATTGCATCCTCGGTGTCCGCCGGATGCTCGAAGTATGCCACTAACCAGCACAACTGTTTCGAATTGTTTGGATACGACATATTGGTTGATTCAAAGTTGCGTCCGTGGCTGCTCGAAGTCAACCTGAGTCCATCGTTGGCTTGCGACGCTCCTATTGACTGCAAGATCAAGTCTGCGCTGATGTGTGACATGTTGACAATGGTCGGAATCCCTGTTGCAACGGAGAGTGCGACAAAGCATGTTGGTCAACAACACTCAGCCGGAAAAGTGATGAGAACTCCTCAACTTGCTAGAAGTGCTGGTGGTCGAGCAATACGTCCACAGCCGTCCAATACTGGTCGCTCTACGGCAGCCCCTACATCTGGCACACAGCTGGCAGAGCAGGTACGCGGTGAATGGAGCCGACGCGGTGGATTTGTTTGCATCTTGCCAACGGAAGACTCGTGGCAACAGTACGGCGGCTTTCTGCAGTCAACCGGCAGCTCAGCCCATCAGCAGTTGCATCACAATCTTTTTGGTCATGGTATAGTTGCCAGTCATCGAGTCTCAGCAACGTGTAGAACCAGTGGTGGCCGTCGACTTGAAACCAGTAGAAGCGCAACAACGCGCTTGACCGCACGACTGGAGTGTTATGAGCGACCGCTGGATAAGGGCTGTTCCCATGCTTTGGACAGTGACAGAGATGATCGTTTGAGTCACAATGATGACGCTGTTGGAGTCTATGATGACGACCGTACTGGTAGAGTTTCTGGCGAACCTGCTAGTGTGAATGCAAAATACGCCCCTGGTGGTACCAGCGACGACGTTGGCGAAAACGTTGGTGGTGATAAAGATAAGCTAGCTTCGCCACAACAACGTGCTTTCATGCTCAAACATGTTCGTTTGCAGCTGGAGTTGGGAGCACAGCTGAGTCACTATCAGGCACGCCTGATATTTGCCTTCTACTTGAGCAAAGTGCAGAGGCGCCTGATGACCAGTGCTCGTGCTGAGACGAACCCCACACAACTACAATTAATTGCCGAATTTATCACGAAAGCTGCCAAAAATTTGTCCGACCAACGTGTGGCACGAGTTACTAGTGAGCTGGTGTCCTTATCCAATGACATTACCATCTTAGTCAAATATCTAGGCTGCTTCATCAAGGCCTACACCAAAGACACAAAACTGTATGTCAAGCCAGAACACTCGAAATATTTCCTCGATTCGAGACTGTTTCAGCCGTTTATTGTGGGTGCCAGCGAGTGTCACCTAGAGAACATTATCATGCTGCATATACGCACGCATCGGTCGACAGATCTGCTTCTCGGCAGAGCTAATCCCAGCTACAAAGCTGGACAATGTGCTCCAACTGTTTCCGCCAGAGCTTCTGTCGATGTGGGTCGTGCTATGAAATCGTCGCACTTGCGGCCATGCTTAGCAAAGTCGATGGTTAGACGCGGTGTCAGCACGCGAGAACGCGCTCAGAATCATGAGGCGTTTGTCGGGGACCAAAACAACCGTCTGTGTGCACGACATCGGCACAAGTGAAGATCAGAGCTGGTTTGCCGGTCGCCACCAGAGATGTTGCGGAATAGTTGCCGTGAAGATGACATCAGATGTGATGCCATCTTCACGGCAACTCATTCAATTAACCTGTTGTTATTGACATATACAACCGGTGCTCAAATGCTGACTTTCTTCTATGAAAAAGGCAAGTTCACTACCAGAACATATCTAAATTAAGAATGTATCCAATACAAACGTTCATATTTGCTCCTGATTCTGGTTTCGTCTCCACTTTTGCTTCAGTGATATTTGTACGAAATACAAAATACATCTTTTTGTTGTTTTTGCTGCTGCTGGGGCGTGTGAGGAGAGAAGATCCGGCGAGAAATATACGACGAATTCAGGGGACCGCGTGGATACGAGTGATGACGTCATAGATGTTGTGCGAGTGGACGGTCGCACACTGGAGGACGGTGGATAGTTGAAAAAAGAAGTCTGCCATATCAAGCCAGGTGAGCTGAGCGCAGTTATAAAAACACTTGGGACATGTTTGTGAAATTATGAAATGTCCTAGGTGAAAAGGTGTGTTGTGAGAGTAAGCTGCAGAAGTTCAAATTGTCGGCCAATAAAATATTGAAGCCACACACCTCTATGTGTTATTGGATATTTATTTATTGCCAAATTTATATACTTTTTATTCCGAAATTATTAAGTGGTGTGTGTATTAAATATGATGTGTTAAAACCATGTTAAAGTGAAGCTTATTCACTTATTTAATCCTTGTTGCATCATTGTTGCAGATTGCAGACGCCACATGCGCCATGGTCTAATACGGAAAACTTGGAAGAGATCATCAAAAGAAGAATGGAGATAATTCGGCGTACTTCCGGAGCAGATGAAGCAAAATCATATCACAAATCATCTCGCACTAATTTGAATAAATTTTCAAAAAACGGAAAAAATCTGTTTCACTAGAAAAACAACCGATGCGAGAAGTAATATATGCAAAACGAAAAATTCAAATAGATGCAAGCAAAATAAATAAGCATATAAATATAAACTTTCACCAAATATTCCACATCAGTTCAGTTCTATACCGAAATAGAAAAATCCTTTGAGACAACCCATATAAATGAAACATTGTACTTTGTAAGCTTATTGTCTAACGTTACCATATATGAAATTAAGTCTAGAAGGGCTCAACTTCTCTATCAAAATCCGAGGACAGATCTCTATCAAGGGATCAAAAGCCGAGGACGGATCAAGTAATACCAAGAGGTCAGATCGACGGTTGGAGAAGTGTGAAAGGGAGTCTGTAACAAACAAAAAATCTAAATATATTCAGACAGGCGCGCGTGGGCATCACCGCCCCACGCGCGCCTACAAGACGTCACACTCCGGTCGCACCACAAACACGACTCCAGCTCACACCGTCACACACGGGAGCACAAACGGACACACACACACACGCACAGTCCTCACGCACACCGCCACAACCAATCAGCGGCGAGCCGGTCAATCGCTCGCCGCCACGGGGCATGCACACTTCATGAAACGCATACATACAAACACATCACCAAACAACGCAAACACGAACGCAAACGCGAATCACACACACACACACACACACACACACACACTAAACCACAGACACTCCAACGCGCTCACACACTCTCTCTCTCTCGCTCACAATCACACCACACCTCCACCTGTTTTTACAGAAACATGAACATGAGCATACAATAAAAAAACGCATAACAAACAAACAAAAACAACTAAACCCGACGACGGCCTCCACCAGACACACACACCTTGGCTGCGGCGAAGCGCAACACGGCAGGCCCCAGCATCCTCCACGCTCCCGCCTCCGCCCGTGCTCTTCAGTGCTCCGCCGCAGCCTGCCGTCCTCTTCATCATCGGCTGCCGCGACAGGGTACAACACCTTGACCCCAGCATCCACCATGCTTCCGTCGACACCGGTGCTATTCAGCACCCCGTCGCAGACAGCCGTGACTCCGCCGCACACGCAAGCCGCACCGTCGTCGTCGTTCGTCATTTCTCCTCCGGCTTCAGCTTCTCCTTTCTTTCACATGCCCTCCAGCATCAGCAGCCTCCACCAGCGATCTTCTATCTGCCCGGCGACGAGTCTAACACCAGTGCAGGCGGGACGACGAGCAACCCTCGGCCACAGCTACCCCGCTGCTTCCTGCCGGCACCATGCTCTCCTGCCGTCCCCCTGCACACCAACCTGACACGCCGCCGAGCACCTCCACCACTTCCTCCAAGCCGCTGCTAGTACTGGAGGGCACTATCTCTGCTACTGAAGCCGGGTCGCAGACAAAAAACCACTTCCAAACTAAAAGGCCGAAATAGCTTGTAACAAACAAAAAATCTAAATATATTCAGACAGGCGCGCGTGGGCATCACCGCCCCACGCGCGCCTACAAGACGTCACACTCCGGTCGCACCACAAACACGACTCCAGCTCACACCGTCACACACGGGAGCACAAACGGACACACACACACACGCACAGTCCTCACGCACACCGCCACAACCAATCAGCGGCGAGCCGGTCAATCGCTCGCCGCCACGGGGCATGCACACTTCATGAAACGCATACATACAAACACATCACCAAACAACGCAAACACGAACGCAAACGCGAATCACACACACACACACACACACACACACACACACACACTAAACCACAGACACTCCAACGCGCTCACACACTCTCTCTCTCTCGCTCACAATCACACCACAGAGTCATTACACAAGGAAATAAGTACAGATTCAGTAGAGTGAGCAGAGCGGAAACCAGATTGACACGGGTCAAGGAATTTAGAGATGTAAGGAGAGAGTTGTAATGAAATAACGGATTCGAGGAGTTTGGAGGGAAGACTGAGGAGAGAGATATGACGGTAGTTGGTGGGGTTAGTGGGATCAAGAGTAGGTTATAATGGGTTCGGACAATTGCATGTTTGTCTGGCAAGAAGACACCATGCAGAAAAGATGAGTTGATAAGGTGGAGAAGGTAAGGCACAATAAAAGTAAGATACACAGAAATAGCTCGAAAATTAATTTAGTCCGAGGGAGAGTGGGACATCTTGATTGAGAACAAAAGGGAGAGAATGTCAGGAAGAGAAAGTAAGCATAATATGGAAAAAGAAGGAACATTTTTGGAAGTGCAAGTTTGAGAGGATCGGTGCAGATAGATATTCCTCAAAACATACTGCACATTTTTATGTTAGTTTCAAAAGGAATTGTTTACCGGGCTTATTTAGAGTGTTTTGACTTATAACCACAACACAAGAACGCAACAACATAAATACGAGAGAATCGATTGCTCCATATTATTAATCTTCCTAATTAAATATTAAATATTCCTAATTAAAATCCTAATTAGTTATACATTCCTACTTGACTCTTATTCAACTAATTCTTCCTTCATTTCATGATAGATATATATTTGTGACTGTTTTGACCATAAGTGAACATTGTATGGATACCGTCATGTATGTATAAATGTGTACGCATGTTTATCTAACTTACTCTAATTTATTTCTTGTATTAGGGGGCTAAGCAATAAGCCGTTGTGACTGATACTTTCTTAGAATGTTGATTTTTCGTGTTTACATTAATGTGTGCGTTTATGTCCAGTGGAAATATAAGAAAATAAAATTAACCATGGTATTTAATTTTGTATTTACCAAGATGATATAGTCATGCTAATTAACTAATGTCTCCAAACATCACACGCCGACTTTGACAAAACAAATTAAAACAAAATCAATACTTTGATGCCTGCTAATGTTGTTTGCTAATAAGCATGCATCGTTTAATTTGGCGCACCCATGATAATTTTTCACTTGTACCCAGAGGCGTAGCGAGGAGGTCCCCCCAGGCGACATATCAGCTGCCGAAAACGATGAATTATCGTCATATCTGAGTAGAATTTCTGAATATACTATTTCACGTTTGCTGTTTTAATCTCAAATAACTGAATGAAGGCAAGATTGAATATAATGATCTTGTCAGATTAGGTGACTGGAAGGATGCATTATTATAAAAGGCTAGTCTTTTTAGCTATATCCACATATTAACTTGCTAATTCTCTATTACAGTCGTGTTGAAACACACAGTATCTTGCGGCTAAGTGATCCGCAATCATACATGGTGGAGGGGCGGCAAAAACATACCGCCCCGGACGGCAGATAGCCTGGCTACGCCTCTGCTTATACCCTCTTCATATCAGCAAATTTCTCCCACTGTGCTTGTGTGTGTGTGTGTGTGTGTTCTTTCACCGAATTTGGAGAATTGTGGCAGCTTGTGCACGCGAGAAGTGCTCCAATACGGGCGCGAGATGCGGAACGGACCGCACACTCGATGAGTGTTGCCAGATTGCTGGCAGGCCTGTGTGGCATTGCAGCCAGACGCGGCCATACATAGAGCTGCCAAGCAGTAGCGGTCCGGAGGCACAGCTGAACAAAAATAATATATGATTAATAGTTATAATAATATCATTCCTTACAGGCAAGTTCGGAAGCATGGGGGAAGAGTGCAAGTGCACTATTACCACCCTGCGGAGGTCCCATGCACCACGGAAGCGCCCAGAATATGTAGAAGTATAGACAGTTCAAGAAGTGAAAGTTTTTGTCAGGAAGATGGAAAAGCTAATGAAGAGAGAAGCAAAACAAATAAACGATGAATCAAATGAAATTATCAAGTCAAAAGGTAAGCGGTAATGACCAGGGCTGCCAAAAGTTAATAAAGTTACTAAAGCTGCATGAAAAAGTTTTTGTACGATAATTATTAAAAAAGTTAATAGGTTACCAAAAGTTACTTTTTCATCGTTAGGTGATTTGTTTTGCTTTTAGGTTACTTTTTTATCGTCAGGTTACCTTTTGTTGTTTTTGTTGTTATTAGGAAAAGTTTACCACGAAGTTTGGTGACTTTTTGCAGATTAGAGGCACAAAACGGTATAAATGAGGATAAACTAGGAAAAGAGATGGAATATTAGGTCTGAAGATCAAGAAATGTCAAAAGTTCTGCTGTTAGGATTTAGCAATTGATCTTCACCTTAATATCTGTGCTACTCGATATTTATACGTTTTTCGGTACGCAGGATAGTGTAATTCCATTTTAAGAAATGTCCGCGAACCGGAGGGTGTCGTTAATTGTTTGGAACGTGGTATAGTACGATGTGTGAGCTCTCTATACCAGACACTGCACTGTAGCCCTTGACAGTACGCATTTACTTAAACAGGAATTACTTACTTACATAAACAGGAATTAGCACTTGATTTTCAGGGCGTGAGATAGCGCCATTTTCCCACGTTTGACATTTATAAAACTGTGAGCACAGGGTGCTACATATGGGAGAACGGGGGCATTCACACATGCAGTGTTTACACTCACACTAATATACAAGCTGTATCACGTGCTATTTGATAAGAAGTATCATTGAAAGAATATAAAGAACATCATTGCGACCATTACTAAAAATATTTACATTTGCAATTAGTGTATTTCACCTTTGTATTAGCTTTCCACTTTAAATTACATTTTGATAGTTATGCTCCTTTTTGCGATGTTAGCCAAATAATATCAAGTCACTGTTGGTGGTTTGTTGTAAACATGGCACCAGATCGGTGAGAGGGTGGAAAAATAGTACCAACTCGGAAAGAGGATAGAAAAGAAGGACTGGTGTATTTTCTTCCTTCAGAACTGCAAACATAATTTTTTAAGGTTATTTCTACGAAGGTTAGGTTATTTTTAGGCTACTTTTTGTGGTTTATTAGCTTACCTTTTTAGGTTCACAAACAAACCGTGTATTTCATATAGCGCACTAATCAACAAAGGCGTGATAAACATGTGATAAAGCGATACAAAAAGTGATAATAACATTAAAACTCATAGGTTATTTTTAGTTTACTTTTTCTCGAAAATAAAGTTAATTTTTTTGATTTTTAGGTTACATTTTTGACAGCCCTAGTAATGACAATTTAAGAGTGCGTGGACGAACTCGCCTATATAGATAAATTCAAAAGTTCACCCACCTGAGGCAGTGAGTTGTAGTGCTGTCATTAGCAAAACCAAGACAGTGGGAATAACCAAATTGTCCGCAGAACGCCACATTATGCCTTGTCACGCCTTGTGTATTCAACACGACATCCACCTTGCTATTGACTTATCGTTACCAGCACGACTGACACAACTACCAAGTCGGCTACTAAACGCAGCTAAGGCGGATTACAAGACATTGAAACAAGGATACACGTGCATATAAAGAACAGTATATCTGCGCGCCTAGTTCTCTGCTTTCTTGAAAAGATGCACGTATAAGAGCAGCGGCGACGCCAGGCTTTTTCCGCCGAGGGCTAAGAATAAAAGATGCGGGACCTTGGTAAAACATGAGGATCTACACTTGAAATGTATATGGTCAGAATTGTTTTGCAGGGGAGAAAGTCAAAAAGGTCATAGTAAGTTTTGGGGGGCCCAGTCCCTCCAAACAATCCCTGGTGCCGCCACTGCATCAGATAGATGTTGAGGCTTGTAGGATTTTCTTGGTGGCTAGAAGAGCGGATTATCTCTCGCTAGCATCAGATTAGTTTGCAGAGTGACAACTGTCTGACGGATCAGCGATGAACAACGTCAGATCTAGCGAAGATTATAAAGGTCTAGCGTTGGTCTAGCGAAGATTAGAAAGATCTAGCACGGTTGGCCTCGTGGAGGTCACAATTGGGGGTATGGGGGCTATATTCCACCCTGACAAATCGGCTGGGGGTATGAATATGCAATTATAACCCGCCGAGAATTCTGCTGAGATCAGTTCATTGGGTATATTGCTATCAAAATCAGCATAGCAAAAGGTTAGAAATACACAAATGTGTGTATGTAAGTGCAATTATATGCAGTATATTTTTCATTGAGGTATGTGTGTTGTAATTGACATTGATAATGCAAGAAATGGTTGAGGGCCCCATACAATTGACCAACCGAGTCAACCTTGAACACTAATGCATGATGGCTGTCATTCCCCCAAGCCTCGACACAAATCTACTCCCTTGAACGCATGTGAAGAGGAAAATGTAATAAATCTAGCAATAATTCATAAACGTATGATTTTACAATGAACCAGACGCACCAGACAACACAACTTCGCAACAAATTGTTGAACCAAATCCAAGTTACACAGTCCAGTACACACACACACACACACATACATACACATACACACACAATTTTCCCAAGTTAGCGATTATTTGAATAAAGAAAAAGCGAACAACAGTAATGTACATGTAATGTATTCTAGACACCACGAAAACATTGACCAATACGAAGCTGAGATGATGTATTTGCGGATGAAATCTGTGCGACAAATGTGAAAATTACATGTACGATCAAATCCAGTAATAAATGTGAATGAAATGTGAGGTTTGGTTAAATTAATATTACATTCGAGAAAATAATATATTTGGTTTTGTCAGGGTTAAGATTAAGACGATTAGGAGACCAAGATTTAATCAAACAAACACGCACATACAGATACACAAACACACACACACAAACGAGATATAAAAAATGACACACACACGCACACACACAATGACCAGATAAGTGGAGATCGCAGATAACAGCAGACAAAAGCAAACCACCTGCTGAAATATCGTTGCCTACTAAAAGAAAACATAATTTGGTCCCTTGAAGAGTTTGGTAATAGGTTAAGATTGGTGTCACTCTTAAAACGTTTTATGTTTTTATATGAAAATATAATTTCCAAGTTTGAATTCCTCTGCTGCTGCTTAATGTAGCGTTTTCACTAACTAAAACTGACTTACTGAAACTAAACCGTGATAAAATGAATTTTCCATCCTTCTATAAGCTGCCATGCCCAAGCTGCCTCGTAAAACAAAATTTGGACACACAAAAATAACACACACACATACACACACATTTGAGTTTAAAAAAAACACACAAACACACGTTTGAGAGTGAAAAAACACACATACACAAAAAACACATACGCACATGTAGGTTTGGGTGTAAAAAAAACACAAACACATAAAAACACAAAGAAACACGCACAATATCACCGACGCCGAGACACGCTGACGCCGCCTCTGCTGCGTCGCCATCGCCGCACGAGGTAGCGCATTCGTCGCACGGCCACCACGACCCAGGCCACCGCACGTAGTTTACTTGCCGGCCGCGAGAGGGCGCTGTCATCAGACCTGACCGTCACGTTAAGGAAATGCTGTTTGTCGGCGCCTAGCAGGGAGATTAGATAGCGTTTCTGCCAGCAGAGGGCGCGTCGGTAGCTTTCCGAGCGCAAATAGCGGCCATACAGCAGGTCAACGACCCCGGCCTGTTCGGCGGACGAACGTAATGGCGATGCAGAAGATATAACACACGCAGTGGAAAGATTCGGCTCCGTAGACAATGCAGAAGGATGTTGTCTTTGCTCAAGATGATATTGATGATCAAATGATGATCGCTTTTGTTGTTGATCTTGCGATGTTGATGTTATTTGCTGTTGTTTTCGTTCGCATAACTGATTGTGTATTTGTTGAGTGTTGCAATTCTGTTGTGGTGGCCGTGGTTTTTGCAATGTTGCCGGCTCGCAATATTCCCGATTTCCACAATCGACGCCACCAGCCACACTCTTAGCTTGCTCTTTCTTGTCCATCTCGTTCGGCCTGCTCGCTCCCACCCTCTGCACTGCAGTCCACAGCGAGCCCAACTGCCACTGCCCCGCCGCGTGCACAACCTCCACAGCCTGGCGCACACCCCATTCAACATTGTCATCATCAACATCACACGCCGATTTCAGCGCCCCCTGTCGGCGAGAAATCGCACCAGAGCCGGCGGTCGGCGGCGCTGGTTGCACGCGATCAGATTGCATTGTATTGCAAGCGATTGCAGGACAGCGGGCGTGAGTCAACAGTTGCAAGTGTTGCAGACGCGCGCAGTGTTCTTGTTGCAGACGTGATTGCAACTGGTCGCACCACACACGCTCCTCGCTGACACAACGACGCAACGCGAAAACTGCCACCGCAAAAACATATTATTGTTATTATTATTAAATATTATTTTATTCATAATCATTATTGTTAATAAATATTTGCTATTCATTAAAATGAGTTTAGTAATGAAGTTTATTGTGAATATTTTTACAAATTATTCTTATTATTGGTAGAATTAATTATCATTTTTTATCAATTGTATTATTTTAATTATAGTCATTCGGGGCAAATGACGATCGTTTTCATTAACATCTAACCAGCGCTTATACTAATGACGATAGCAAAACATACTAAGTACCACATAGTGTGTTGGTACACTGTGCTTCTATCCCCGTATTGAAAGCTTTTGAAAATTTTGTTTTTTTAAATAGAGATCGAATTTAGTGGTGCGATCGTCATTTACCCCAGTGGGGTAAATGACGATTTTCGTAGGGTAATTAACGATCGATCCGTAATTCGTTAATTTGAAGGTAATTTGACATTCTAGATGATAGATAAAAACAGAAATTATCAACTAAATATATTCAAACGAAAAACAAAGATGAACTAGCTCACATTACAATGCTAGCTTACTTAGCCTGGCCTTAAGGCTGATACATAATACACTCTACGAAAAGAAGTGTTTTCTTCCGTTATAGCATGGCTTCAATGCCATCTCTCAGCAGGTCTTCCGGAGATAACTCACTGGATGTATTTGCTTCAGTTATTGCGACACTGTTGAGTCCGAGTCCTCATCATCCCCTTTCGACTTTCTCTTTTTCACTTTTGCCTTTTTCTTTGGTTATTCCTTGCTAGACTTCTCAGTTTGAGTAGGAGCTCCCTACTTGCGAAGTCTTGTCTTAGACTTGTTCATCTCTGCAATCTTTTGGTGGCAATTCTCATCAGTTATAACAGCTCATGGGAATGACTCTCCTCTTTTTTGTGAGGGGGTCGCACGACGTCCTCTGGAGTGTAGGACAGTCTCTATGCAAGCCAAGTGAAGTTGTTTGCATGACCGCCGCGGTATTCTAGTCGACTATGGCTCCTGGCGGGCTCCGCGAAGTACATTTCCTCGAAGTAATGCAAGACGTCGTCGCACGTGGTGCACCACGGGGCAATTGACGATCGCTATAGGGGTAAATAGAAATCGGGGATGGGGCATATTACGATCGGTGTGGGGCAATTGACGATCGCTACACTGATCGTCAATTACCCCCACACCGATCGTAATATGCCCCACTTTCAGAATGATGTGGTGTCTTTAATACTTGCATATAAATGCTATGGAAGAGATAGCTATAGCCAATTGCCCCAGTTTCTTGAAGCGATCGCGAATTGCCCCCAAAATTTGTCCATGTGGTGAATTATGACAAATTTTCTGAAACATTGCAAATGTTTTGTGCAACATGTTTTGAAAGGTTTTGGGAGAAATTGTGTCACACATTCATTTTTTAACGTAGAAAGACGATTCATACACTGAAATGACCGCAAACGATTGCTCTAATAGTTTATCCACTCATTTCTTGTACATAGCGATTTCAACTCTCCTAAGGTCAAAATCATTTTTTACCCCCAAAATAACCAAATCGCCATTTGCCCCAAATGACTATATATATAAAAATTATAATATTATTTTTTAATTATTGTTATTGTAAATTTTAGTATAACCTGGCCAATGATGGTGAGTGCATGTGATATTTTGTGTATCAGCGTGCAGTGAAAATATAGTAAATATCTTTATATTGCGAATATGACGGGCTGAATAAGTGTTCTGTTCTACAAATGTGTCAGATGTGCAATACAACATTTATTAATTAATTAATTACAGGTAAATCCAGTAGCATGGGGGAAGAGTGCAAGCACTATTACCACCCTGCGGTGGCCCCATGTACCGGAAGCGCCCAAAAGATATAGAGAACAATTTTGAGAAATACGAATTCAGTTAGAAAAATGAGAGCTTATGAAGAAAGAGACCAAAATCAAATAAAAATACTCAATTGTATATATACACAAAAATGCATCAAACTAGTATGAAATAAAAATTTAAACCAATATTTAATTCATATAATAATGCAATAATATGTTTCGTATAAATAAAAATGTACACACACAAAACAAAGAGAAACAACACACACACATACACAGAAACACACACACACACACACATTACATTACATTAGGTAGATATTTATATAGCGCCCTAAACACACACAAACACACACACACACACATACACACATACAGACACACATACACACACACACACACACACACACACACACACACACACATACAGACACACATACAGACACACATACACACACACATACAGACACACATACACAGACACACACACAGACACACAGACACACATACACAGTTTGGTTGGTGGGTCGTAGTTTGTCGATTGGTGCATTATTTAGTTGAATTGTTCGTTTGTTTGTTTGACGGGCTACAATGCAAACTATGGAGCAACTAACTTTGCTCTTTGTGCTCTTTCAAAAGCCGATCTTGGTGTGCCTGTTGTTCCTGTTGTTGTTGTTGTTGTTTAGACGCTGAAGACTGTTCTACAGTAACAAGAGGACCGCTGTTGAGGTCCTTGTTGACGCTCTCGTTGTTGATGTTGTTGTCTGTGTCAATCAAGCGACGTAGCTCACTGAGATGAAGCACCTGTAAGATGCAAGTTTGTCACAGGCAAGAACCATATACAATATATACTTTACCTGATCAATAAGTGAAAATACAAACCCAAGTTCTATATTCATAAGTTTTCGGCGAAAAACAGACATAATGTCTTCAAAATCAGGCAGCATAATCAATTGGACAGTTGTTCACGATAATTATACGCAAAAACGATGTATACACAAAAACGCGGCACAGATCCATTCTGAAATCCAAAAAACTCAAGTAGTTTGAAGATCCGTGTCTTTTGAAAGAGCGAATTTTCATACGAAATTTCTGCTTTTGAAATTTATGTTAAACCCCTGAGTGGATCATGGAGAAATTTGCTAAAATAAGCTACACCATACAGAGAGAACATCTATGCCTAGTTTGGGAGCCACTGGTTCGGACGCAAGTCAATGACGTCATCACCTCAAGTCCTTGCTGGTGTAGTTTGGTGATGAGAGCCTGTAGTTGACGAAGGAGTAGCGAGTCTTGGGAGCATTGTTGTTCATCGTAATTGATACCGACTGATCTCAGATTGGTGACAGTTTCCACTGGCTGACTGATGGTCGAGCAGTCAGTACTGACACCCACTGACTTGACACCAACACACTGACAGACAAACAATGAAATTATCCACCTCTAGACTGGATATTCTAGAACATTTGGTGCGTTACATTTTCCTCTCTTCATTTTCCACACAACAGCGCTGATAAATGCAATAAATGCAATGCTGTTCTGACAAGCTAAATAAAACACACATACACATACCACGCATATAAACATAACACAAACACACATGCACATATATACACAGAGAAACACACACGCACCCACAAAACACACCTATACATACCGTATTGTTTGAATGAGAGCGTGTGTAGCCGATATGACGTGAGATATCGTACAAGTGAGTGATGGTGGCTGCGTTCCTACTGCTAAAAGCCCTCGTCCCACCATTACGATCAACACCACCAGCACCGCTACTCAATTGCTGAACATACAAACACACATATTACATTACATTATGACATTTATATCGCGCTTTTCACCCGAGGGTCTCAAAAGCGCTCACACACACACACACACACACACACACACACAAGAGTCATAGACATACACAATCACGAACACACACACTCACCTACATACACACACACACACAAAAACACACACACACACAAAACAGACAAGTACATATACACACAAACACAAGCATACACTCACATTAACATACTCAGAAACGCAAAAATACACACGCACACACACATACATATTGAGTAAGATAGTACAGCAGATATACAGCACATAAGACAACACAACATACAACACATTAAGACAACACATCAAGCATACAACGACATACACTCAGATTGACAAATCACAACACAATAGACACACAAATACAAACCAGAAAACACAACATATCAGACACACAAAGACATACACTCAAACAAATAGACAGAGACACAAACACAGATAACAGAGCTCAAAACAACAACACACAGACAGCATACGATGGAGAAACATACATACACAAGAACGGAAAACGCGCGCATGAAGCACATACACATATAAGACAGAATTAGGAAACAATCAGACCTCATATTCAGTACTAATATATACAATATTATTAAGAGAGTAATAAGACTTAGAGAGAAAGAAACTTTTAGTATGTTTTTTGAAAAGAGATAGAGATTTGATTGAGCGTATTGAGGGAGAAAGCCTATTGTAGATACGAGGTCCTAAGATAGAGAAACAACGATTGTAGTGAGAATGCCTAGAAGGAAAGGAAGGTTCAACCAGTAGAAAAGGATCGTTAGAAGACCTAAGAGAAAGAGATGAGGTTTTATAAGAGAGGAGGTCAAACAGATACGCAGGCTTACGAAGATGAAGAGCTGAATGAATAATTAAACACATACGATACTCAACAAGAGCCACACAAACACACACACACACACACACACACACACACATACGTGTACGCGTACAAACTCAAGCACACAAACAGTCACATAAATACAAACGTTTGAAGATTGTAGGTAAATTATGTATATATATATAACATACAAATGCAGATATACACAGGAATAAATTGAATATGAGTACAAATATGAATAAAACATGAATATAACATCAATAGTACACACACACACACACACACACATATATATATATATATATATATATATATATATATATATATATATATATATATATATATATACATACGGAATGTGCGTAGAGGACACTAAATAAACTAAGCAAGATAACTTTTCGATAAGACATAATAAAACAAGAGTTATCCGTTTAGGATTGTACAAAAATGTGTGTGTGTGTGTGTAAGAGTATGTGTGTGTGTGTGTGTAAGAGTATGTGTGTGTTTGTAAGATTATGTGTGTATGTGTAAGAGTATGTGTGTGTGTGTAAGAGTATGTATGTGTGTGTGAAGTGCAGACCGACCACTATGAGTTTTTGTTGTCGCGCCATTTTGTGTTTGGCAAGTTGCAGCTGTTGCAACACATTGTCGGCTTGTGCAATCAACTGACACACACACACACACACACACACACACACACACATGCATACATGCATACATATATGCACCCACACATACATACATACACGCAAACATATTTAGTATGCGCCATCAAGCAAAACCTGGTGTATAATATAACTCGAACAAATGATTAATCCGGGGCACGGCACCCATTGGCAAAATAGAAAACCCTCATACAAAACACACATATTGACGAAAACATGGATAAATTGGCATGCATAGAAACACAGCACACACACACACACACACACAGATTGAAATGGATGAATACTCAATGAATCTGAAAATATAATGAAAAGGGGGTTGAAAAATAAAAAAAACAGTTTACAATCTTTATCAGTGGTTCTTGACGCTATTTTTGAACGGCAACCTAATTTTTTACACAAATCAAGCATCGCGAACTAAGACGTTCATATATATAAACGAATTGTATTAACATGTAATTATCATTAGCATGGATATAACTCATACTGTTTCCACATACACAATATGTTAGAAAAAAATCCGTCCTTTCCTACCATTTATTTGTAAATTTACGTTTTTCATGAAAGTATTACCCATCTTTGTGCTTTATTAACATTGGTATAAGTCATACTAAAATGAAGCTTGTTTTTTGGATAGATAAAACTTTAGCAGACTGAATTTCTACACCCTGAAATAGCTCTGGCCATTAAGCCCACCATGGCAGATATGGAGTAGAATTATGGATTAAAATATGCGCTTAATGGTCGGGATCTATGGTAGAGCAGAGCTGGCCATTAAAATGACCTGTTCGTTGCACGAGAGGGTGGCCGTCATGGTGGCAATGCGCTGAGTCAGCGCCGATACACGCGTATTTGAGTGTGTGATTGCCGCGCGTGCAGCGACCAACTCGCTTCTGAAATCGGCCACCAGGTGTCTCTGTCGGCGCTGCTGTTGCACGTGCTTAACATACAGGCACACACACACACACACACACACACATGCATACATATTACACCTAGATATCAGACACAGACAGATCAGCCTTGAACAAAACAACAAATGACAAGTTGTCGTATTGTGTCAGCATGTGTGAAAACCTAGATGTAAAGATGTGAATATAGGACGATATAAAGATGTGAGGATGTGGAAATCTGAAGATGGCAAGCTGAGTATATAAGAAGATGTGAATATATGAGAATGTGAAAATGTGAACATATGAAGATGTGAAGATGTGACTATCCAGCAAGACACACTGAACAAACATCGAGGGGATATAACTTGATCAGTGATCACACGGATCAAATACGCTTGTCACATGTGAAGATCACATGCATTGAAGACGTGTGGATCAAAACAGATCGCATACATGTGGATCATACAAACATAAACGCAATGACATGCACGAAACAGCGGAATCGAACGAACAACTATACAAACACCGACAAACACAAACACACGCACACAAACATGCACATCCACACACCTCCATACAAGAACGACACACCCACACACACACACACACACACACACACACAGAGAAACAAAGGCCAAAATTAGCATTTTGAGAATCATACTTTACATGAGAACGTAGTAAAACGAACCCGCCAAAAACTGCACACACACATGCAGTCACACAAACACACATACATACATAAATTAAGTCACCTAGGCAAGAAGGTGAAGAACACACATGCAAACAACATCAAAGGCTAAAACAAAACAAAACAAAACAATTGCAAGCGAAAACCCAACACCAGAAATATCTATAACAAACTCAAATGCAAAAACAAATGGGTGAAAAAAACACACACACACACACACACACACACGTAAAGCAGACTTGAAATGACAACGTACTGTTAGATTGATG